>BPTQ01000005.1:194448201-194912415 GCA_019973895.1 Chrysanthemum seticuspe | reverse complement strand
CCCTGTTCTGGTATATACATGGAGCTCTAAGAGAACCTGAGTCCCCATTGATCTACTCCTTGATCAGATCGATTGAGTACTTTAGCCAGTCACATCCGACGCACTGGTCGGGGATAGTATCTCACCACTATTTTAAGTAGGAGATCAAAGACGTAAAGTAACAGGCCCGTCATGAGGAGAAAGTTATTGAGGAACTTAAGCAGGGTACAGTACGGATATCGACGAAGAGACGGGGATCGGACATCGACACATAAGGTGGTACAGTTACGGAAGGGACTATCGTTTGTTCGTCGTATGAAGTGGGAGACTACACACCGTGTTAACGACTACAGCTAGTGACTGAGACAGAAGAGATGGGTAGCTCACATTCGGTTTCGTGGAGGATATGGTAGTTTGAGGTGTCCAAATGTACGGCTTTTAAGGAATATACACGTAGGTTAAGACAACAACAACAACAACCACAACAACAACAACAATGATGGTCGATGTAACAACCACAGCGGTAAGGGCAAGGGCACCAAAGGGCTCAATAAGTATACTAAAGGTTGAACACACTGTTATCACCCTTCGTTATAAACTTCAACAACTCGCTACTACCGCCGTTTCAGTCCCAAAGGCGGTCACAACAACAGTAACAATGGGTATAGCGATGGCGGAGGAGATGGGGGTGCAGGTGGACAGTAAGGTGGAGAACCACGGCGTGGTGGAGCCGGTCATGACGCACAATGAGAGAAACCACGGTAACAGAGACGTTCCCTTTCTTGGCAACTTAAGGGTTACAGATATGAATTGCAGGAGTTTGTATTATAGTGCGGTGTTAAACCAAGGATTCCACAGGTGTGGCTAGATGCATACGCACCAGCGTATACAGGTGCACTCAACACTGCGTAAATATTAATCCAACCGGTGGTATTAATATTAACGAAGTAAAGTGTGTACATGTATGGTGGTTCGTATGTACAGAGCCGCTAACCACAATGAATTTATCCATCGGTTAGATAGTAGGCTAAGATTTGCCACTTCCTCCCTAAATCCCATCCATAGATCCCTCTCAGCGTGAACCACATATTTCATGAGTTAGCTAGACTAGTTCCTCATCTAGTTACCCCTGAGTCCAAGAGAATCTCGAGGTACATATATGGTCTTGTCCCCGAAATCCGTGGAACTGTGAAAACAACTGAGCCGTCTACAATCCAAAGTGCGATACTGAGGGCAGGAACCCTGACAGACGAGATGGTTAGAAATGGTACGTTGAAGAGCAGTGATAAGAGAGAGGAAGCAAGTGGGTCGAATAAGCAGATAGACGTGGTAGCAGACAACAAAAGGGCGAGAGTTTTTGTGGCAACTAGTACTGAACAAAGAGAGTATGCGGGTACACATCCCAAATGTGCTAAGTGTGCTTATCATCACCCGAAGACCAAGCCCTGCCGCTTATGTACAATATGCAATCAGTCGAATCATTTTTCAAGCCAGTGTAGAGAGCGTGCAAGACCAACAACAACGGTTAGCACGGGCAACATGAGGAATAATCAAAAGACTTGCTTTGAATGTAACAGCCCGAATCACTTCCGGAATAATTGTCCTCAGTTGAATAAGCCGTCGATACAAGCTCATCTAGCTATGGCAATTGAAGGAAATAACCCAAACCCTGTACTCAATATCAGTCCTCCCCGAGGTCGAGCATTTTATATAGGGACCGAGGAAGCCCGCAATGCGTAACTGGTACGTTTTTCCTAGACCATTAAGTGATCTACCGTATTATTCAGATTCAGTGAGTCTCATTAGATAAGAAACCTAGACGCGTAAGTTTTGACATAAACACTTTGACCATACACTTGATTTCGCAAAACCTAAGGGTAGAACTTTAAGTATTATCGATTGAATCGCGAGGACGCGATTCTTCTATCAGTGGAAGAATGTCACAATTCTCATTTTCCGGTCATTCTCATACTCCATATTCATCATTTCATAACGGTTCATTCATGATATTTGCACTTCACATTAAACGTATTTTCATATTAAATAAACGCTATCGCGTAAGTTATTAATTTGAACATTTAATCCGATACTTCCAAAAATTATTCCGATATACTTTTATACTTATATTAAGTTTATAAAAATGATAATTTGAGTTTACCCAATGTTTTAAATTTATTTTGTATATAAATCGTTAAATTTATATTAGTACGACGTTTTTCTTAAAAACTACACGAAAATTTTTATATCACTCAAATTTCACAAGGAATGTATTTTTACAATTTTTATAATCTCATTACATTCTACTTTGGTCTATTAAAAATCTCTTTTACCTAAAAATTTCCATTTACCTTTACTTATACATTTTCCTACACATTTACTTACACTTTTCTTACAAATTGTTACAAGTAACTACACAATACATTATATAAAAAAAAAATATATATATATATATATATTGAGGAAACACAAGCCCTAAAATCCGGCCCCTATGGGGTAGTAATTAATATTTTTGGTGACTTTCTTTACTTGATAGTATATGTTTACACTCCTCATCAAATTCATTCATTTCTTCACTCAAATAATTCACCTAGTAACAAAATATTTCCTCTCTTGTTTCTCATCACAAAACCGGCCATAGAGGGTTTCAAGTGGAGATTCATAAATTTTGCAAGATCAAGCCATTTACAATCTAGTTATATCCTTTATATGGTTTTGAAATAAAAACCAAGGATATTTAAGTTTAATCCTTGTTACTTTCACCTCATCACTTTCACTAGTAAGCATGTTTTTATCATTTTCATGTTTCCTTTTCATTTTCATATGTTTCTTTTCATTTTTGGAGCTTATATGCATGTTATGTGATTTATACCATTTTCTTATGATTTTTGAGTTATTTATACATATTGGTCATCCTATAATTATTCCCATGGTATTCTTTGGTCTTGATGGTGATTAGGAACCCATGACACCCTAAGAAGGTGTATGGTAGGATTAGATTAGCTTTGGAGTTGATTTGAAGGGATTAGAATAGGTTTAGTACGAGAAAAACTATTTTCGATAACTATAAATTAGGTTCTGTCCTTATTTCGATTTTCTGGAAAAACCAACAGTTGATACGAAACTTTGGCCTTGATATTTAGAAAATATACTTTAAAACGAATCCGTGGCCGCTTGAACGGATTAAAACGGAGTTATAACGAAGCCGTGGTGAATTTTTAAAGTTTGGCGACGAAAAATAAAGTTTTCTGAAATTTCAGCATGCAATATTTTTATTGTACGAGTCAAAAACGAGCCTTAAGCTTCACAAATTATTTCGACTTGTTAAAAATATATTAGTATACTTTGATACGAAGCTAAGGACGTATTATACGTAGAAAACGGATTTGAAACGACAAATATATGCACGTTTTCATAAACTTGCCGTAACTATTATTTTCTGAAAAACTATATTATTTTTACGTTACAAGTGTTACATTAGCTGTAACGACCATGTTTGCGGCTGTTTTTGACAAAGTTGTGAAACTTTTTGGAACGAATTGTCTTTTAATAAAATCAAGTTCACCGGCCATATTTTTCAAAACGTCAAGCAGTTTGTATAGCGGAGTTATAGTAAATTATTTACGGATGTTCAAACTTGGCCGAAACTCATTTTTTGCACATCAATTAGCAAAAACCACCATCTTTAACCTTTGATATCTTTATGATCGAGACCTTTTGAACGAAAACTCCTGAACTGAAACTTCTAGATATCGATACAAACTTTCCAAAACCGTCGAGTTCGTTCTCTAACGACCGACGTACACCGTTTTACGACTATTTTTCCGGAGCCATTTTTGTTGATTTCATGAAAATTCCGTCGACATTGTTTTGCGACGAAAAGTTGTAATTTCACCAAAAATCATTATAAAACCATTGTAGGATGACATTTTGACGTAAAAACATGTAAAGTCATTTTTTTAATTGGCCAAGACGTCAAAAGAGTATTTTTCAACGACGAGTAATATTTTCAAGACCCGTAAATGGTATAAATAACATACGAAATGCATGCATATCATAACACCATAACTCATTACATATCATAACTCAAGTCATAACATTCATTTTAGGTTGCGGATAGTTTCCGAGCCTCATTTTCGTGCACATCATTTTGTTAGCATATTAATCACACCAGGTGAGTTCATACCCCGCTTTTACTCGTTTAAATTCTTATAAACTATTTGGGGCGAGATACATGCTTATTTATCAAAACATTTAAACTCTATTGCCAAACAACATTACATATACTCTAGACTTGGTGCGTGTTGTGATTAGACTTAAACAAACATCCCAATATTTATATGTTGGAAGGCCATTAATTTGGATACAGCCCAACGTGAGTCGTTGGAGGAACATCCCAGCATTCATATGTTGGAAGGCCATTTTTATGGATACATCCCAACGTGAGCGTTGGAGGAACATCCCAACACGAGTTGTTGGAAGACCCTTGTGGTGACATTTATACTTTTAACTACTTTAATGCGTATATTCATGATTGTCATTCTATTTTAGGTAGTGGGTTGTGAACACACAGGTTGCAAGTTTTGTATGGGCGGAACTTGGAACTGAGTGGATTTACAATGCCTTTGCTGTGTGGACATTTCTCAAAGTATTTTAGATCATGCAATTACAAACTTATGAACTCACCAACCTTTGTGTTGACACTTTTTAGCATGTTTATCTCAGGTCTTAAGATGATAGCACTTCATGGAGCTTTTGGGTCGCATGGCATACATTGAAGTCTTGTGCTTTTAACAATTACCATTCGACTTGTTTTGTAAACTTTTTATGTATTATCAAACCTTGTGATTTCTTGTGGTGTAAACTTTAACTTATTTATCGAATGGTAAACTTTTCAAAACGTCTCATTATAGAGGTCGTTTTCTGTATCCATACTTTGTGCTATGACGTTATACCCCAATGACACTATCGTTCCGCTGCGATATTTTGGGGGTGTGACATTCTGATCCACGGATCCCACGGTTCCCTTCTTGAAGGGATCCGTCTAGGCATTATGGAGGGATCCGGCTGTCTGTTGACAGTTTCTTCAGCAATGAGAGTGTTTCAATCAATGCTAACGAATATGTGAGGTAGTATATGATATATCAAGCACAACACATAAAGCACATAACAACTATGGCAAAAAAAAATTCATTCAATAAAAACAAGAGATGATCTCTAAAACTAAGAGAATGAACTATTCATTCAAGCGCTACTAATGCTAATGAGTTATCCAAACTTTAGATTCAACTAAAATCTTAATGATGATCAATGATGAGATGAGTTTTCCTAAACATTCTAAGTTTGAGCTTGTGACTATGATGCTCATTGTAGTTTAGGCTTGTTGACCTCTTCGAAACATTCGAGGAGGTGATGAAACATGAAACGTTGCTCTTCACGTAGTTCATGTATCAATCTTTCAACATGTTTACAATGATAGCAATCCTTGTCATGGTTTTGAGTTTCTTGAAGTGGAAGTTCAAGTGAAGTGGGTTGAGGATCTTCAAATGAAGGAGGATTTGGTGGAGGCTCATTAAGTGATGGCTCTACAATGTTTGAGGGTGGAGGTAAAGAAGCATCAACTTCCATGTGGTCGGGTGGTTGCCTTTGATGTCTTCTCATAATCCAAAATGGACTATTGGGAGGAATGAGAGAGTTTGCTTTTGGAGCAAGTGTTGATTCAACACTTTGATTTTGTTGCTCAATCTTTTCAAGTGAATTTGTTGGTAATGGTGAAAGATGAGATGGCCAAGAAGGTAAATCTTCTATATTGTGAGAGTGTGGAGATGATTGTGAGGTGGCTCTAGGCACTAATGATGTTGGTTGGGTTGTGGAGGGTATGTTTGGTATAGTAGAGTTTGGTGATGAAATCCTAGTGGGAACACTCTTCTTGGGGATTAGTTTGATTGGTTTCCTTGGTGTAGGGGAAATCCTAGCATTGGTGGACTTAACCGGAGATGATTCGGTTGAGGAAACTTCGTGTATGATTCTAGCAAGTTTCTTGGGTGGTTCTTGAGTGGATGAGTTAGCACTAGGAGCCTTTCTCATGATGAAATGACTAAGGGAGATGGTTACAATTGCTGATAATTGTGTTTGTGTTTGATGACTAAAGTGTTCTTAGCAACATGGCTTATAAAGGGAAGAACTTGGCAATTGTATTTAAGACTTAATCCACTAATGTTCTTGGAAATGTGATGATTAACATGCACAAGGTTGAGGTTCAGAGTTTCACTGATCTAGGAACTCATTTAAGATGAGATGGAGTGTTTGAGTTAGGAAGATGAGTTGAAATGATTGTTTTAGCAATGTTTGACATAAACTGTCACCCGGATACCACGTTTCCCTCCTTGGAGGGATCCGACTAGGCTATTCCTAGGGATCCGGCTCTCAGCAGTAATGACAGGTTTGAAATGAGGTTTCTAGGAGCTAAAGCCTATCTTATTTTGAGTGTTTCAGTTCTCCTAAGTGTTTTAGGATGAGAGGATACTTGAATGATCAAAGGTAATAAGTGTTATAGCAAATGATTGCTTCTTATGGAAAGGAGATGGGACAAGATGACTACCAATGGATGTCCAAGGATAACACTAAGAGTTTTGTGGTGTTAAGTCATAATAAATGATCCTAGTGATCAAATTTAAGCTTGAGGTAAAATTTGAAAAATTCTTAAAAATCACAAGAATTGAAAAAACTAATTTTTGTCTCACTTTGAGATAAAAATGATTGGAAACAATTTCCTAAAATTGTTTAATTTGTCCACTTAAGTGTTTTGAAAGATGAGAAACATTTTGTGAGTTATTGAGGCGGAAATATGTTGAGCTTTGATGTGTTGATAAATCAAGAGGTATTTTGACTAAGATCTTAAGTAAGCCTTTAGTGAGTCTAAGCCTTTCTCATCCTTGAAGTGGTTCTAGTTGGATTCTAAAATCATATGCTTAGCTAATGAGATGTTATCTAGAAAGTTATATTGATGCAAGAAATGCTGTATTGCTGATCTGATGTCACGGATCCCACGGTTCCCTCAAGGGAGGGATCCGGCTAGACTAATCCTAGGGATCCGGCATCTGCAGATCAGAATCTACACAGAAATGATGTACAGATTTTGCACACTAATAAATCTATAAATAAAGCAATAGGAACAAGCATGTCATCATAAAACACCACTTATAAAAGTATGATAAAGTAACAATATCCAAATTTCCATAAACCAAAAGAGCTAAAACGTAATCATCCAAACATAAAATAAACAAAAATAAGCACATTCCTATTGTCTCTTTCGTCAATCATTTCTTTTCCTTTTTGACGGCTTAGTGATGTTGTAAGCGAGGTTTTGAATCATGCCCCTCAATTGTTTAAATTCCGCGGTCTCGTTTGGAATGGTTGAAAGTTGTTCGTGGTATTCAAGGATTTCCAACTTGATGTTGGCTACGGGGTCGACATCTTCCTCATCTTCATCTTCTTCTTCACCGGCCGAGGAGTCCGAGAGAGCTTTAGGTTTCTTTCCTTTGACCTTGAAGCGTTTAGAGGGTATTTTGGTAAGGGGTACCATTACATGATCGGCAAGGAAATGATCATTGTTGATAGGGGATGGTTGCAATGCACTAACATACTTACAAAGTCATGTTAGGAGCATACCATATGGAATTACCATGTTGGAAGCTTTGAATACGCCAGCCATTCTCCTTACCATGTAATAGGCGAGATTAAATGGCTTTTGGTGGATAAGACAATAGATCATTTGCACAAGACATGCGTTTGGATGATCTTTGTTTCCAACTAGGCTTATGACGTTTTCCCTAAGGATTTCTTCCCATTTTCTAAAAATGGGATGGATTTCGAAAAGTTCCATTTGAAAGGGATTACGGTGAATGAGCTTTTTGTTTCGGTCGAAACGGGATTGGTCGGCTCTTATTTTGAAAATGGTGTCTCGGATGGTTTCGGGTTCATCAAGAGGAGTATGGTACATTGGTTTAGAATCGAGTGCAAGGTTTTGAGTGTTAATTGCCCAATCTTGAGAGTACATACAAATTCCTTCTCAAGGAATGCGAAGAATTTGAGCAAAGGTGTTGAGAGGAAGAGTGAAGTTTTGTTTATTGATGATGAAAGCGATTAAAATGCTATCATCGACGTTTCGAATGATCCTAATGCTTCTATAAAATTCAAAGATAAAGACCGGACAAATTTGTTCATCAATGTCAAGAAGACAATCAAAATTGATTGCCGAGAAGACTTGGAGAATGTCGGTATCTTCAAGGAAACATTCCTTGATTACACGACCTTCATGGATAAGTCGTTTTTCGAGCTTTTTGAAGACCTTGCGGTCGATTTTTGAGAATTCCTCATTATGATAATAATGAGTAAGGTAGTGAACGGTATCATAATGATCTTGTTGAGTAGCTTTAGGCATGGTTGGTCCTAAAAACACAAATTTTTCAATTAGGTAAAATTAGTTGTGGTGGGTTTATGGTTTTAATTTGTATTAACAATGTTGTGAACACAATGTGATCTTAGTTATGTTAAAAGCCCCTTTTCATGATTAATTTTGAAAACCCTAATTAAAATAATTGATTAGAGATTTGTGAAACCATAAACCCTAGAATCAGGATGATGAGAATTAAAACAAGTTAATGTAATTACTTACAATGGTGTTCTAGGAAGGAATACTTGAGATAATGGAATCCAATGAGGATGAAATCAATGGTGTATTCGTTTTTGTGTTATGTGAGTAGAGGGAAAAGATCAATGATTATTTTTTAAAAGCGTATAACTGAGTTCTGTTCCACGGTTCCCCCGAATCCTTTGTATTTGGGATCCGGCTAGTACAACTAGAGGGATCCGGCTACTGTGAACAGAAAAAGAGTTGTTTGGCATTATTTTTGTAGTAGGCTTATAAATTATCTTACTAAAAAATAGTTCGGAGGTATTAGATGAAGATTGTTTTTGGATGACGGCTTTTGATGAATCACATATCGAGGGTTCATATGTGATGACGGCGTTAGTTTGACGAATCAAAAGGAATACTTTTCCCGATGATGAAAAAGACGGAAAAGTGACGAAAGAGACTTTTAACGATGTTAATGATTATTAAACAAAGAGAACTTATGAAATAAATTGAACTCATGTAACCTATCTAATGAAAAGTAAAACATACCTCTATGCTTCTTGGTTTGACATAATACCAAAAATACTTCATGAGCTTCTAAAGTAATCCTTTGTACTTGGTGTACGTAAGTTGTGATTACTTTTTAGATCCTTCCTTGAATGTTGACTTCATTATTCTTTGAATGAATATTTTGGAGAGATTCTAGCATGAAGATTTCTTGAAAACAAACGTTGTTAGAATGATCTATCAATGTCCAACAAAATGATTTAAAAGAAAATATGACCTAAAAAAAATCCTTCTTTGTAGTTTTCAAACATACACGGATCGTATCAAGTCTTTAAAGTACAACATACTTTAAGAAACTTGGTAACGAAGCTCTGATGCCAATTGTGGAAAACTAGAATGGGGGGGGGGGGTTGAACAGTTTTACCAATTTAAAACTTCCTTTTAAATATTTAGATCGACTTATGTCAATCTATTTGGTTGTTTATGTTGGACGTTGATAGATAGATATATAAACGTGTAATGAAAGATAAAGAGTAAGAAGCACATCACCACGACAACAGTTATTTATAGTGGTTTGGCTACAAGGACACCTTCCTTGCCGTACTCCACTCCCCGAGTCACCTACTCGAGAGTTCGTAAGCACTACACCAACTCCTTATGGTGGAGAAGCCTTCACAACGTCGCTTAACCTTTTTCCGGTACAAAGCTAAATACCGAGTTCCTTCACACCAAGGCGAACCACACCTAACACAACATCGCCTACCCTTTATACGGTGCTAGGCTAACTACCGAGTTCTTTCACACCAAGGAGAACTAATCCTATCACAACGTCGCCTACCCTTTATTAGGTACTAGGCTAAGCACCTAGTTCCATTACTATGGAGGAACTACTACCCTTCACAACACAACACCTTATATCAAGGAGATCTACTCCTTGTTACAACATCATCAAGGATATCACCATCCTTGGAAATAAACAACTACTTATATGTATAACGATGCACCTCATCGATTATACGACCTAGGCATTCTTCCCAAATGCGACTTGATTTGATTCATCGGCATCCTTCACTAATGCCTTTGACATAACGCTTGGCACCCTTCACTAATGCCTTCGTCTTGACACCTTTAGCATTCTTCACTAATGCTTTGACACGGATGATGAGCACCTTTCACTAATGCTTTCATCTTGACACTTTCGGCATTCTTCACTAATGCCTTCAACCCAACATCTATGGAGAAAGGAAGAACTATCAACAAGAGAACCTTAGTTGTCTTGATGATGACGAAGCATGGAAACTTATGGACTTGAGCTTGCACGTCTTCAAGAAGTGGTGATCTCTCCTTTAAGAGGAACCTAGAAGATCACATAAAAACAAAAGACAAACTACATAGATCACTTGGATCTGAGGTTAAAGGGTTAGAATACTTGGGGGAAGTATGTGTGTAAAGTGATAAGTAGAAAGGGAGAAATGGCTCTCTATTTATAGAGAAAATTCTCTACTGTTCCCCGAATCCCACGGATCCCTTCCACTTGGGATTCGGCTAGCACAAAGCCAGGGATCTGTGGAACGCTCCTCTTTGCCCATGGGTATTTTTGGTTATGGGTCATGGGTCATGGGTTATGGGTTGGTCTATGGTTTTCTTTCTAGTTACAATGAACTTGGTTAAGTGGTATATATAAAACCATGGGTTATGGGTCAATACCATTTGCTAGTTTTTACCCATTATAGTATTTACATGTTTTTACCCATTTTAGTATACTTAGTTTAAGTATGTGCTAACCCAATATGTAAACATTAGTTGTTGTACATATATATCTAAATCATAAAATCACTTATACTTGTTTTAGTGTTTTATGTGAAAACGTAAGTGTGTTAGGAAACTATTAACTCAAACTATTTACGTATTCTATTTGTTTCGTTAAGATGATTTTACGTTTGTTATCGACAAAACATTAGAAGATCGTAAAATATAAATAAACATTTTTACAGCTTATTTGTATTAACACCCCAGTTAAGAGAGATGATGCAAACCCTAAAGCAGTCCGTCAGCTAACTTCACCTCAGATGATGCAAGTATGCATAACTTGTGGACTGCTCTATATGTTTTCGTTAGTGTGTAACCTCTTACCATTTTTGAATAATACTCTGCAGCAAATGATGTCTTTACCACACACACACACATACACCTAAGAAGAATATACATATCCATGTTGCTAGCCAATTAGGTTTTTAATGCTGCAAAAAAAGAGTACTTGTTATATGCAGAAAATTCAGAATAAAAAAGGTTCTTATAACCCCAAGTTGTTGGAGCATCTTTAGGTTGCAATGCAGATTCAAAAGTTCATGTCATATCCTTGAGAACTAAATACGTACTTTCCATTTAGTTAGTGTGCACGAGTACTTGACATATAGCATTTTTTTGGTGCCCATCCAAGATGACAGACTAGGAAAGGTTCTAAAAAGTAGCAATTCTGTTGCACAGTAGTGACATTATTTTTCGTATAGTTTTCTAGAATAACTAGAGATAGTAAATTTGAAATTTTGTCATATTTATTTATAAATTGGCTGATTTGGGTTGTGTCTGATCTCAAAAAATTTGTTTCACAGTAGCGAGATTAGTTTTCATATTCAACCCTGATCTTAATTTTTTCAGTTTAGACAAATTAGAGAGGGAAAATTTGAGCTTTTAACCATTGTATTTATGAATTGATTGATTTTGGTTATGACTATTTGACATGTTGCGACTTGCGAGTAAATCAGAATTTTTTCTTTTGCTAAAAGGGGAAGCAAAGAGGTTGAAAGTTTATCTATAATGAACATCTTATTATACCCCTCTTCCTGTATTGTTAAGAAACACAAATTTTTAACCCCTAACTATCAGTTTTGAACATAGTATTTACTACCTTATGGTTATGAAACATGTATCTGATCCACGATAAAATTCTTGAAACTAAATTGAATGTATCCCGGTTCTGCGACATGCTAGATTGTGATAAATAACGCGAAACTTCATTTTATTTTGCAGGTGATATCAGAGAACTTCCTTGCTCCTACATTTAGGGGTGATCAAGTGTGAAAGCGATACACGAGACAAAATCAGTGAAATGCGTACAAGTGAGAGTACAACTGAGAGTGGTGTGAAGCCATGCATTTTATGTTTTCCTATATTCTGTAGATTTAACCTGAAATTTGTGGTTCGTGCTCATATGTAACAGCTATCATGAATTTTTTCCCCTCGTGTTTTCTTGTGCTCTATATGTGTTTGCCGACTTTCCTTTTTGCAAAGATAAAATATATCTATAACACTGGCACTGTCGTGTCAATATCTAAAGACGTGCCGTAATTTTAAATGATTGGTGTTCTATGAAAACCACTGAAATGCTAGCATGTATCATACCCATTAAAAACGGCCTGTCCATCAGGTGTAACACTTTGGCCTGAAGTGTTGAATGTTTGATGCCACTCTGCTGTGAAAAATTGGTCACTGTGTTTGAAAAGGGTATGCAATATGAAAATATAGACAAACACACACACACAACATTATGAATACTAATAAATACTTTTTGACTATTTCTTCTTTTATAGCATTATGCATGTACGTGAATAAAATCTTTATAATTTGTCTGATCATAAGATAATCCAGTTGTATGTTATATAGGAATACTTTATGATCTAGCCGAGTTGTTGCTGGATTCGTCGAATGGTGAAGCTCACGGACTGTGGATTAGTAGAACATGTGAGCGGAGAATAAAAGGTTAGTTTTGAATTGCACTAAAGGTGTTGAATGTTACGCCTTTGATAACTTTTGTTTTAACTTTTATTATTTTTATGCATAATTTTGATTTTTTTTTGTTGATGTGGGTTTATAAATTTTTAGATTTAGGGTATCTTATAAGTTATGTAGGGGTGTGTTTATGAATAATCAGGATCAATTAATAATTGAATAAAGTATAATGTGGTGTTTTGTTTTGTATACTAAAGGCGATAATAAGTAATCAGCTAAAAGAAAATGGGTGCGTTACCACACTGGATAGTGTTTCGACTTTTGGATATGCCTTTGCATCTTAAGCTTCGATAAGATGTTGTTTGAGCGTCAAAATATTGCCATATATTAGTGCCTTAGGGGACATGTAGTATGTTTATATCACAATGTGTTTTAACCTGACAATGATTGATTGGAAGAGATAAGCTACATAGATTATTACCATTATTCCTAAAACTATATTTACACCTTCTTTGGAATAATAGGACCAATATACGATGTTGTGTAAGTTTATATTACTTTGATCATATGTTTCCTCAAGATGATATGCTTCGATCACAATTATTTTCTGTCATAGTTTCTAATAGTTTATAATAGTATTTCAAATCCTATTTTGTTTTGTGTAGGTGGCATGGCTTAAGAATGTGTTGTGAAGTACTTGAGGAAAAACGATCTGCAGTACTAAGGTAAACACTTTTTCCATTCCAATAAATTTCCATACTCTACTCAAGTTGTGGCCCAGATATGACCAAGAGGAATACTGATCATGAATCTCAAAAAGTCTGTGATCATGACTCCAGACATGTAGTCCTTTCTCAATTGTTATACAAATTTTGGTTAATTTTTTTCATTATAAAAACTCAAATTTTCACTTTAGATAATAATCTGAGGTTTATCTATCTTTTGTGTCCTAATACAGCGTATGCTAATTAACCAGGAAAAAAATCTGCCTTTCTTTGATCACGGTGACTCTGATGACGATTCTTCATATTTTTATCTTACCCGTGATAGTTCAGTTGGAATCAGATTAAAACAGTTGAGTTGGGTCTGCTCTAGCCTCAACCCAGGCATTAGGCCTTCCTAACACTCTTGATGGATCATACGTTGGAAGTGGCAAGCTAGAGTTGATGTTTGCTGCATAAAATGTTCCTGAGATTATCACATAAACAACAAAAAAACACATGCCAGTTCAGACAGAGTAGTAAACGAGTACAAACGCACAGTAATTTGTTAATGATGACCACATATTATTCATGATTTTTGAATAATACTCACCATTCAAAACAATATATGTTTAATCCCTAATCAGGTATGCTCGATTTCTTATTCAAGTTTCAAAACATTTATATGAATCTCAAAAAGACTGTGATCATGACTCCAGACATGTATTCCTTTCTCAATTGTTATACAAATTTTGGTTAATTTTTTTCGTTATAAAAACTCAAATTTTCACTTTAGATAATAATCTGAGGTTTATCTATCTTTTGTGTCCTAATACGGCGTATGCTAATTAATCAGGAAAAAAATATGCGTTTCTTTGATCATGGTGACTCTGATGACGATTCTTCATATTTTTATCTTACCCGTGATAGTTCAGTTGGGATCAGATTAGAATAAATATGTTTACGTCGGGTCAAAACAGTTGAGTTGGGTTTGCTCTAGCCTCAACCCATGCTTTAGGCCTTCCTAACACTCTTGATGGATCATACGTTGGAAGTGGCAAGCTAGAGTTGATGTTTGCTGCATAAAATGTTCCTGAGATTATCACATAAACAACAAAAAACACATGCCAGTTCAAACAAAGTAGTAAACGAGTACAAACGCACAGTAATTTGTTAATGACGACCACATATTATTCATGAGTTTTGAATGAAACTCACCATTAAAAATGATATATGTTTAATCCCTAATCAGGTATGCTCGATTTCTTAATCAAGTTTCAATTACTTTATCACGTGAGTCCTTAAACCTTGAATTATATGTGGAACTGTGTTGGTGTTGTGTCTTGTGTATCTCTAGATGATATTAGTTATACCTCATCAGAAGGTCAGATGAGCCACAAAAATAGTTTCAGAAGCGAGTTCATGTCCAGAAGAAACATCTGTGAATTTTCCTATGCATAGCCTTTTAATATCACCATTTGATGTTGCTGCTAATGATTTTTCTGAACATAATGCTAGGACTGAAAAGGTATTGCCTTAATTACACCATGTTTTGATTTAAATGGTGAGTAATTTAATAACGACTTTAGTAGATTATTTTATTTTGTTGCAACTGTTGTGTAAATACACTGTACAGGAGGACATACGGACAAACAAGCATGTGAAGATAAATGGGGGACTACCGTCTGATCTTGCAAAATTTGATACTTATCTAGCAACCAAGGATATACAGGTGACCTAACGTAATTGTGTAACTTGATATAATATGTGAAGCTAATTAAGTTTTCATTTATTTTTAAAATTATGTTCTTTGCAGACTACAAACAACTTTGACTTTAAGTGCATCAAAGAACTCGCCTCAGAAGCTTATAGCACCATTTTAATAGGAATGAGTTAATGGGAGTGACAGCCCTGAAAATAGCCAGCATGAAATAGGTAAAGACCGTTGAATAGTTGCACGCTCACCTACATGCTCTTCAATTTCCGAAGAAGCTTCTTTTACATTTATAGACGTGGGTCTGGTCAGCGGCCTCCTAGAAATGATATTCAAGCTTTTGTTGGTGCTGAATACATGGCCATCTTTACACACATTGATTGGGTAATGTTTGACATAACTAATGACGATGAACATATAAATTGTGTCTTTGGAGAAAAAGATGACGAGATCAAGTCAGTCATATGCATATTTGACTGTTCGTATCTATTCTTTTGCATATAATGTTTGATTGTGGATCATAATCTGAAAATGCATATGATTTTAGGTTACTAAGGGAGTCGACACAAATAGAATCCACTGGCACGCGTGGAACTGGAGATCAGAGGGTGACCTACTTCTTAATGGGGTTTATCATGGTGGTCTTTCAAGGTATGCATGTCACTATATCAGCATTGACCACGATATGCAACATTATTGTTTTTTGCTCTATTAAAAACTACTGAATATCTTTCAGAACACATATGTAATTATATATGGTTTGCACATGGTTGTTGAACTACCAAAAGATACCCTTTAGGCATTTCAAACATCTGAGGTTGCGAATTCGTATTATTGGATGGATTTTTGTTGTTTATTCTTTACCTGAAAAAAATAAATAAATCTACTGATTCATGTTATATTGAAGTTATAGAAAGTTAAAAACTTGATAAATAAAGATTGACTAAACATAGTTTTGAATTAACATAGATGAAGGTTGTTGTTGCTTATTTTTTAGGGAAAAGGATCCATTGGTTGCTTTGAATAATCAAAATCATGTACAGTAATCCATAAGACAATTTGTAAAGCAATTAAGATATGTCATATTTAGTTAGATACAAACCAATGACGATGATCAACCGTTTACTCCTTGGTTTAATTCTTTGAATGGTTAGTCATGATTTGTGACTCAGTAGTAGTTTTGGTGAAAATTGCAGTTTTGTTGTTGGATAGTGTTATTAAGTGTATCTGATTTGCAAAGACGGATGTTAGGTGTTTTTGCTGATAGAGGAGACATGATGAGTGGTTTATCAGTGATGGTGAATATAATGAAGATGATAATAACACAACCAATGACGATGATCAACCGTTTACTCCTTGGACTGTCTCTATTGCCATGTCATTCTCTAATTATTTTTATATTTGCTTATGTTTTTCTATCCACGTTTTTAATAAACTCATTTTGTAATTTACATAAGGTCTAATATCAACCATATGGCTAACTCTTTTAACCACTGCATCAAAAATTTCTTTGTACATATATCACCTGTCTTGCAGAAAATATGCAGAGATTACCAAATAATAATAGGAATGTGAATGGTAACTAAAATTCATGTTTTTGATATTTTTGTCACTAAATAATTCAGTTTTATTACTGTAAAAAACTTGAGTTTAATAGTAGGTATGGAAGCAATGTCCTGACCTCAAGGTGCTTATATCAAGTGCGACAATGGATGCTCAGAAATTTAGTGAATATTTTGACTCTTCATCGATCATTGACATTCCAGGAAGGTGATTTCCAGTATAAATACACTACACCAAAGCACCAAAAGCGGATTACATGGATGTTGCTATTGTCAGGGCTCTTCAGATTCATGTTACTGAACCACAAGGAGATGGTGACATATTGATCTTTTTCATTGGACAAGAGGAAACCGAAACAACCGAAGAAATCCTTAAACATTGAATGAGGGGATTTGGTAGTAAAATACCAGAGCAGATTATATGCCCTATTTACGCCATATTGAATACCTAACTGCACAGGACCACAAAAGTTATAAAGTCAATGAAGGATCTGATAATAGTATCAAGAGATTCTTCACCTGTGAAGGAGAGATCTGGTTTGAGCCTATCCACTGTAAAGTCGTTTGTGGTGGGGGATAGAGATGATAAATCTGCTTTTGAGTTCGGTCGTGATGAAAAAGTAATGTCTTTTATCCAGTCACTGCAGAATCCAGGTATATCGGTTGTTTGTCCAAATTTCCGACCAGGTTTCCACTATAAAAACCGTCAAATAAGTGAAAATCTATAAAACGTAATCTTCAGCCTCGACAGCAGGTAACAGGTTTATGATCACCATAAAAAGATAATGTCAACATGGTCAAAGTTATTTCCTTGTCATCATTTTGACAGAGTAACTTTGTATGGCTGTATAGATTACCTTTACATAATTCTATCAACATTTTAAAAGTTTGAGGCTTTTTATAAAATCTTTGATATTATAAGGCTTTTTTTACTGAAAAACAAAATCGTTGCGAGGTTTTTATGCAATATATATATATATATATATATATATATATATATATATATATATATATATATATATATATATATATATATATATATATATATATATATATATATATATATATATATATATATCGATTGATTTAATTTGTTGCAGTCCCCCTAATATAATAGTTCAATTCCCTTATTGTAATCCTTGCAAGATGTTCGCAGAAGGAAATCTTTCTCAAAGGAAGACTGGGCCCCTCTTTGAGACATATACGAGCATTACAAATTTTGCAAAAGAGCTTCATGGTGCTCCTCCCGAGAACTTTGTTACAGAGCTTCCTGAAGTTGTTGAAAGCTTAATAACTTTGAAGAAAATGGCATTGTTTTGGTCCCGGGTCGTCGAAGAAGTGAGTTTCCTTTTAGTTATCTTATGATATATGAAAGGGTGCCATATGCTTGAGTTTTGATATAAATAATTATTAATTCCGAAGCAATTGCATACTTATCGTAGATAATCACTTTAAATAAAAAAATAAGTTGGTTATACAAAACAGAAATCATTCCAAATTGAATGCAGTTAAGCAAATGATCAAGGGCAGCTTTAATGTACTTTACATAGTTATACTATGATTATTATTTTCTTTTTTCAAGCCTATAATACCTTGCTATTGCGGCGTTAATAGTACCTTAATACTTAATAGTTAATATTTATATTTTTGTCCAGTTGAGAAGGCTATGGAGTGAAGGACAACATATTCCTGGAATCCCTGAAGATAGATTTCCAGATTTAAATTCCTGTTTGTTATATCAGCAATTGCAGGTTATAAATTGTTGTATATCTAGAAAACGCCGACGTGCTAAAAATTTTTGTTAGGTCACTAGATTTACAACACAAGCTTACAAGAAAGAGATAAGGCGATTGAACAAGTAAACAAACACACACACACGATAATAGTAATATGGTTTACGCGTAGGAGAGTGAATGAAAGAAAACTTGAACAACCAACCTTCAAATGAAGGTTTACATAGAGTATTTATCGGAGGAAAGCTAGGGCAACACTCCTAGTTTCCATCCTTTCTTAAATGGGCTTGGGCCTAAGCTCATGGGCCTTCTACATAAGCTTAAGGCTAATAACAAACATAAAGGCCATAATAAAGCTAACTATTACATATTAATTACAAACACTTGATTATGGTTTAGGAGTGATTCCAACAATCTCCCCCTCAAGTGTTGGTGATGAACGGTGAAGGTGTTGATGTAATAGTAGCTCTGACGTCTTCTGACATTCTTCTTTCTTGTGAGAAGAATTGCCTTGATTCGAACAATCTCCCCAGTGTAGAGAGATAGTTGACTTTGAACAGTTATGCTTTGACGTCATCTTTAACTTTGTTCTTTGATCATTGTTCTTTGTGGTGAAAGTGATAGTATGTTGTTGTCTGCATCAGTCTGCCTCAGGTCTGCTTCGCTGCTCCAGTGTCTCCACGTCATTCTTCAACATGCTCACACGCTCTTTGACGTTGGAATTCAATACTGATGAAGTTCTCTAAGTCTTTAACTTTGTAGATTCTTTGGTTTGACGAAGAATCATTCTGACGGTTGTGCTGCTTTTGAATAGAACTTCCATTAGTGATGATGTTGGCGTGAGCATGAGAAGAATCAGCACGATCATCCTGCTCCGGAGCTTCCATAAGAAGAAAACATTTCAAACGGTTAGTAATAAGTAGGTTCCGGCACTTACAAGTTTGAACTTAGAGAGTGTTAACAGCATAGTGTGATAACACAACTGTAATTCTTACAAAGGCCGTTCCTGAACTGGAGTCCCACAAGTGAGATAACGCGATGTATCGAAGTACATCTACAGTTCAGATGAGTCGCTGAGGTACACCGAAGCATCACCTCACGACTGTAGACCGTTTGAGACACATTCCGCGTAATCCACGGGGAGTTACCGAAGTGACCTGCTGTCAGGGCTGTTTGATGTTGACCCTGGCAGGAGTTTCCATTCAATCACTGAGGATCACATATGTGAACCTCTCATAAATGTTCTCGACAGATTGCTAAGATCTGTGAAGGACTCGATATGAACAACTGATAATCTTATTTGGTGATAGTCAAGTGATAAAATGTCAAGTGTTCCTAAGAGATCTTTTGATGAATCTCGTGGCTCTAGACTCAATAGTGCGTTTTGGTTTTCCTGAGCGGAGACTAGGGAGAGGGTCTCCTTCTTCAATACCAGCGATCTCTAAGAGAAAGCCAATAGTTTACGTTGGGTTCCCTGTGAGAATGAAACAAGCTTCTGTTGAGAGAAACTTGAGTGGCTAAGAAGGTTTAGTGCATGCGTCACTGGTGACGACTTTTAATCTTCAATACCGGTGTCACTAAGTGACAACCAGTAGCATATGAATTGAACCCAGTGTCTGCCCTAAGTTGAATAATTTGGAGGGCTATTTCTTTTCACCCTTTTCTTTGCATTTCTTTTTAATTCTTCAACTCCTTCTTTCTCCGATTCTCATTTTCTCCTTTTTATAATCATACCTAAGGACTTCTAAGTACTAACTATTTGTGATGTCCTTGGGTAGATCCCTCCGGCTCTGGCGGATCATAGGACGGTTATTCCTAACCTTAGTCACCTTATAACTTCATGACTAACCTATGTTGCCATTAAAACCACTGTTGTGAAGTATCTCTCAAAGGGTTTGTTAATGAAAATCATGTTTGAACCACTATGAGAGATAGGATTTTGCATAAATACTCCCCCTCCACTTGTGCTTAAGAGTTTTAATGGTTTAAATGCACAGTGAGGAAAGAGCGCGCACATTTTGAATTGATCCACTGGAGATAGACAATCCCCCGCGAGACACGGTTACGTTGCATAGTTAAAGAGTTACATTGTCAGCTTTTAGGTGACAACTAGCTCTAATAACTACCTTGAAGGTGTAGACAAACCTCGAAAGGTTGTCATACCCGTCAGAGTTCATGTCTACCAAGAGTGTCTCGAATGGTACTTTCTACTTGGACAAGTCCTTTGCGAGACACGTTTACATTACTAGCGAACTAGCTTGAAATTATTACCCGTCCAGGACAAGTCTTTTCGAGTTACTAACAGTTTAGTACCGTCAATTCGTTGGTTAAGTCTGAAGTACACATATTCATTTGCATTTTGCACAACATATTTCTTATCACACAATTTTCTCCCCCTCAAAAATGGCATATAAAATGTTATTTTTTGAAATGTTGACAATAAATATGACCATTTCGAGTGTTGCGGGAAGATGACCACTATGAACAATTTGTGAACAAAGAGTAATTCAAATACTCCCCCTCAACTAGTGATATAAACGGTTGAGGTTTTGAAAATCATATGGGGAAGTACTTGTCCTTTTGAGCAAAACCTTGAAAAGTGAAAGGTTTGATAGGTTTTACTCAAAAAATAAGAAGCTTTCGCTCCTTTTATAAGGATTGTGGCACTGAAGCGTACCACGGGGTCCTTTCTTGACAATTACGGGTTGTACACTGTTATGTGTGCACAAGCCATTAGACATATATAATCACACATCCAAATTTATAATGAAAGAACCAAATCAAGGGATACCAGGAAGTCCAGTGATGTCGCCAGGAGTGCGAACAGGGCGTTGATAGCCGATGATGTTAATCCTGGGTCGACCACCAACAAAGCTTTCCATCGTTCTGAACTGATCCCTTCGAAACAACCTTTCATCAATCATTCTGATGATCCTCCTCACATCCCTGCGATCCTGAGAATTCCATCGCTTAGGAGACCCAATCTTTTGACGTATGTCCTTCAACCTATATGCCAATCCGTCCCTAACCATCTTCAAAGTGTGATCTCCAAACTTGTGAAGTTCACTACACGCCATTAAGCAATTTCTTTGTAGTTCACTACGGTAAACGACGCCGAAAGGTTTGCTGATGAGTGTGTATTGTGAGAGCTGGTTGATGTCGGGAAGATCTAGCTGAGGTGGTGTGAAGTTGACATGGGTCTGATAAGATTCAACAGCCAGTTGGAGGTCTTCTACACGTTCCTTGATGACTATGCGTCTGATGAAGATGAGCAATGACTTGATGAATTCACGTTGTACTTCGGTTGAAAATTGTCTCATGCGACCTTGTACTTTAGCAAGGTACATGTCTTCAATGTCGTTGATAAACAAATTCTCAAAGTCAGCTTCAGAGAAAGCATAGTCCCGTTCATCTTGTCGTTTGACCACGATATTCTTAAGGAAGGTGTAGTCCCACTTAGATGATAGAACAGCATGTTTGATGGCAACGATATCCTTAGTACTGAACACCGCATGTTGAGACTTCTGAACCTGACAGCTTCGGTAGTAGATTCGTCGGCCTTCCGGCCAATGATGAATCCCGTACATTGCATCTCGGTCGTATGCTTCCACTTTGTCAGAGAACAAGTGTTTGGCACGTTCCTCAATGGCTATGCAGTTCGAGTATATAGCTGCTGGGAATGGAAGTGTCAACGATGTAGCGTATTTCCTTGAACCATCGCCACCGTGTAGAAGAAATTCCAGGTCTTTGTTGAAGAAATATCTGAATGGGATCCTAGGTTCATCTGGTTGGCCAATTGTTGGTAGAGGTTTTGACCAGTCGGTGTAGTATGGAGGGTTGTCCCGTTTGGTGAAGTCGATGTTTGCTTCTGGGTTGAGCCAATCCATGTTGTTAGACATAGCTCGAGCAATGTTTTCAAGGTGATATTCGACCTCGATGGCACTTTCTGAGCTATCTTTCCACAGTTGAAAAGCTTCATTCTTGATTCGCCTCAACTCGGATTTCGTCATCTTCTTCACCTGGAACTTTTCTTGCAAAAGTTTTGTATGCTCCAATGTATTACCGTCGACCAACTCCTGACCTTCTTCAGGGTAGGGAGTGTTGTTAACAAGAGTAGAGAACCATTCAAATTCTTCAGTTTTATCATCATCTAGCCAAGATACGACGTCATTTTGAGGCGTCTTCTTCTTCTTCTTTTTCGAAGGCCTAGATGATGATTCTGGTTTCTGAACTTGTTTGGGAGAGGTGGGTTGTTGTAGGGGCTCAAGGACCTCTTCATCGTCACCACCCGTATACTCAAATTGATCACCGGTTTTCTGAGTCAGGGGTGGTAACTCGGAATCGTCCTGAGGTTTATCTGTAGAAGAACGAGGAGGAGACCTTTGTTGAGTAGGAGTCCGTTGGAGAGGAGGTAACATAGAAGATGATTCACCAGACTTCTTCTGACGTTTAGCTTTATCATGCTTATCCTGATCCTTGTCTTCATCGTCTCTAGGACGTTTAGACTTTTCTGCTTCGAATCTACATGCTTCTTTGAGTTGGTAGTCCAGCATTGCTTGAAACAACTTTCCTTCCTCAGAAGTAAATGTCCCTGATCGTGTGGACATTTGTGTGACAAGCTTGGCCACCAATTCATTATCCGAGAAAACTATAGGATCAGATGGATTGATTGTGACGGTTAAAGGTGTTGATCTTATAGTTTGCTTGGCTATCTGCATAAGATTCGGATATAGTTGTCTGGTAAACATCTCCTTTGTGACTTTAGGAACGATATCCTGAAGGTACTTGTTAGTGTAACCTTCGATCATTTCATTCAGTTCCTCTTGACGATGACTTTGCATGAACTTCTGAACAAATTCCCTTTCTTTCTGCATTTTGTCTTTCTCATCATTTAAGTACTGTATTTGGTCAGCAAACCAATTCAGTTTTCTGTAGAGCATGTCCTTCTTTCTGACTTGTTGGACAGCTTTCACAATTCTTTCATGAGTCTGAGAAATCCAAGATCGAGGTGGTTTCTTCACAGATTTGGATGTTGATTTGGTTGATTTCTTTGATGGTGGTGGTGAGGAGTGAGATGAAGAATCTGATGAGGAGGAGACATGAGGAGACTCGGGGTCCTTAGGAGGTGCAGAAGTATCCTCCTTGGAACGAGTTGGACTTTTGAGAAGATAATCATCATAGTTCTCTTCGTCATCTTGTCCAGATTTAGCCTTTTCTTCCTTCTGAGCTTTAGCTTCTTCATCAGTTTTCTCTTTCTCAGTCTTATCCTTTTGATAAGGTTTTAAAAGGTACCATTTTGAGGGGTCGTTTAAGTCCTTATTTGATCACTTTTGTATCCGTTATTGCTTAATATCGTTCCTTTTCACTTTTTAGGTCTCTTGAAGGCAAAATGCTGGAATGGCACTTATTTGGACGAAAAGGCGCGAATATATGAAGAAAATGGCCAAAGTCAGAATCGAGACACTCAAAGCTGCTGAAAACAGAAGGCGACGGCGTCAGGTGTTAATTGCGACGCCGTCAGAGGATTTTTTGTGACGATACAGTAGCCAAAAACCCTATTTTCAAGTGACGACGTCGGGCTTTAAAAGAGTAGGCCGTTGCTACTCAGACGGCCTAGATGCAACCCAGACGACGTCAGAAGCTGAAGAGGAAGGCGTCACAGACATAAGGTGACGCCGTCGAAAGGTTTACGTGGCCAAGACGAAACCCTAATGACGGCGACACGACGGCGTCACGAAACATAAGGTGACGCCGTCGCATATGTAATCTTATATATAGAATCCGAATTTTTCAGTTTTAGAGAGAGTCTTTTGGAGTAAAAACCTAAAACCGAACCTAAGGTGTCTTGTACAGTATTTTAGGGTTTTAAACCCTATCTTACATCAAGATAAGTATTTACTTCATTAATTCAATTATGTCTTTGATTATTTGTGTGTATGCTTGCATGTTCTCCATGTCCGGCTAATTTATTTGTGTGTTTGCTTAGGAAGTATGAAACTTAATTATTGAATATTGATTGGTTGTTTCTTATCTTAGTTGATCAATGATCTAGTAATGCGATAGGTCATTCGTTGTGTACTTAATGCTTGATTCATCTTTGTGAACCTTAGAATATGATTACCTGAGTAGTTGTAGGCTAAATTATCCAAAGAGTGCCTTAGAGTAAGAGTTTATCATCCCTAGTGGGTTTTGTAGACGAGACCCTTTGGTAAGTTCAAAGAGTTAGGGAGAAACGCATACCCTACAACTTTAGACAAACAACGCAACTAAGAATAAGGACGTGACAACTCAACCATCAATAGGAGATAATTAAGGAGTAGTACAACCTAAGTAAACACATCTTTAAACTATCATACGCGCACACATTAATTAGACATAGACTCCCACAACCTTAGTTTAGATAATTAGATAATAGTAGAGTAATCGGTAGAAATACCAACCCCCCAAATCCAATACCCGAGATTCGTACCTTTCCATTTCATAAAATATAAAAATACAAAAAATAATCTTCCTCAACCTTAACCTTAGCGTAGTAACTTCTTACTAGCATTCCTATTCCCCTAGAGAACGATATCAATACCCGTGGCTTACCCTAATTACTACACTACAACGATTAGGTTCACTGCCTAGGGTGTTATAAAACTTGCTCGAAGAAAAGGAAGTTTCCTTGACCCCGAACGACGCGTCTAGCGTTATCAAGTTTTTGGCGCCGCTGCCGGGGAATAGAATAGCTAGTTAGTAGTCCACCTCGTTTAGGTTCTTTGCTTGATTCCTATCAAGTAAATTTTTCTCATTTTTAGCTTTCTCTTAGTCTATCCCCCTTCTTCGTGACCTTTGTTCGTAACACCCATCACTTTTCATCATGGAAGATGATAACCAACCACCACTCATTAACCCACCACCAAATGACCCGCCAAGAGCCCGTACTCTTGGTGAATACTCAAGACCAAGCCACCTAGGCTATAGGAACACCATTGAGCTTCCCGACCAAGCCCAAACTACGGCCCTGCGATCCGACACCATCCGGTTGGTGCAAAACGGATGTGCATTCCATGGACTTCGTTCCGAAGATCCAAATCAGCATCTGAGGGATTTCCTCAAAATTGTCGATTCCATCGACCTTGATGCTACTACTCGGGAGACCACGTGCCTGCGTCTCTTCCAATTCTCTCTACGGGACCAAGCTAGTAATTGGCTTGAGCGACTTCCCGCCGGCTCCATCTCAAGCTGGGATAATCTTACCTCTCGCTTCCTTGCTCAATTTTTCCCACCGGGGAGAACCACTAAGCTTAGGAATGACATCTTGATGTTCCAACAACGTCAAGGTGAATCTCTCTACGAAGCATGGACCCGATTCAAGGACTTACTTCATAAAGTCCCTCATCACGGCATTGATCTTTGGCTCCAAGTCCAAATCTTTTATGATCATGTCAACTTCCCCACTAAGCGATCCATTGACCAAACGGCCGGTGGAAAACTTAGTGATCTCACCGCGGAAGAATCATGGGGTATAATAGAGGACCTCGCCCTCTACGACAACGAAAGTTGGGATGACCCCCGTGAGCTGCCCAAAACCGTTAAGGTAATCTCCTTGCCTCCTTCCGACCGTAGGATGATCGAACTTGAAGATCAAGTTAAATTCCTAATGAGCTCCTACGAAAATCCTAAATCTTCACACCATGTGAACAAAGTTTCTTCCTCGTGTGAGCCGTTTTGTGATCCTCATAACACGCGCACTAGCACTCGATCCCCCGAACATGCTTCCGTTGACTAAGCATCCTCACGTATTAATGAAACGGGAGGAAGATTCCCTACAATACCCGGACCTAGGAATTTCAATGAAACCCGAGAGGCATGGAAAGGCAAGCCCGACTTCTACTGGGGACAAACCAAAGAATTCACCTCCAATGATTTCTCATGGCCCCCACCTAACGGTCCTAACCAACAAAACGTCGAAGGGATGTTGCAAAACCTAGTTGCATCCCAAGAAACCCAAATGGCTAAGCTCTCGGACCGCTTTAACCATCAACAAGCCGAGATGGATAGGAAAATAGACAACCTTTTGAAAGCCATAACTAATAGTGATAAGAAGGTTAGTGCTATCTCAACTCCCGAGCCTTCAGGTATATAGATTAAGGATCCAAGCAAGCTAACTAAGCACGTCCAATTCGTCAATGCCATCGCCTTAGTGAAACCGGATAGAACAGATGACGAAGAGGACCATACACTTGTGGATGATGAAACACCCGAGGAAGTAGATGAAGTAGACATTGACTATTTCAACAAATTTCCTACGGAAGAAGAACTATCTCGCCACCCTCACTTAGTGACCGCCGTCACATGTATGTTAGGAAAAGCCCTCGAATCAAGTTTGGGAACCCTTGGAATCTTAACATACCATGTTGCATAGGACACCTTTTTGTGGCAAAGGCCTACATTGATCGCAAGTCCCCAATCAACATAATGACTAGCACCTACTACAATTGGATATTGAAGAAGCCTATTCCAACTAGGCAAGACCCCAATGATCCTAATGTTAGTTGCAATTTTCTTGTAAGAACTAAGGGATTGCCCGTTTATGTAGGTAGTTTCACGTTTCCTACGGACTTCATAATTGTGGATGATATTAGCACGGCCATAGACCCTAGCTTGTCCCATGTTATTCTAGGAAAACCTTTCATAGAAAGCACCGGGATGCCCTATAATCCCTCGTTAGGAGTAGTGCGATTCAAGAATGAGACCGATGACATAGCTTACCAAATGCCGTTTAAGATTGAGAAGTTTTCATCACTCTCTAATGATGAAAAGGAACTTAAACTGTCGGTCTATTATACGAATGATGAGGATAGGGAGAAAGGTGTAGATTATGTTATGGCTAAGATTTTCGGATTCTATAAGGATTGCTTGAGCCTAGGACCGGAATATAGGACCGATTGGGGAGAGGATGAACTCTTAGAGAAGTGCATTATAGGGCACTTCTACAACATGGAATCCCCCATTAGAGACCGTCAAGGTGGCGGTAGTGAAGCAACGTAGGAGCACGACTATGAGTCTAGCTACAAGACTCTTAAATAAAGAAAAGCGCTTCGTGGGAGGCAACCCATGCTTAATTTTTTGCTTATTAGTGTCATATATCTTTTATTAATTGTTTATCCTCATGTTTAAATTTGTAAAAATGCTTTATTTTGTTTTTAACCTCGTCTTAATTGCATATAAAGGTATTTTACATAAGGGATAAGTGTAGGGAGGATTACACACGTTTTCAAAAGAAATGTAAACATGAGAATAACAATTAACTAAAAGATATTTATGTTTGTTTGTTAGAGTCAAATGCTTGTATCGAGTCATAATGGATGTTTTTGCAGAAATTTTTTTCCAGATTCTAAAGATGTAAATTTTCCAGAAAATCGCAGACCAGTTTTTGTCAGGATAACCTGACGGCGTCAGGAAGGAGTAAAAACATCAGATTACTTTTTTCTCGTTTTCTGAGCTACTTATAAATTTTTGGAATTTTCCAAGTCTTAATTTTCTTAGAAATTCTGTAAACATCCATTCCACAAGCATTATATCCTAGTTTAAATCGAGTCTTATATATATTATTACCGCTGATTTTACGCTAAGGTTTCGTTTGTTTTCTTCAAGTGTGCAGGTTTAGTTTGTCGAGAAGAAGTTACATAAGATTGGAAAGAGCTTTTCACGCAATAATTCTTCTTGAAAAGGATTTAATCACCACTTTACACGGATCCTACCGAGCTAATCAGGGGAGTATTAGTTTCTTTCGTTTTTAATTACCTTCCATTATCATAACTTTGATACTTTCGGGGAACATTGGGGACAATGTTTAGTTTA
This sequence comes from Chrysanthemum seticuspe, assembly GCA_019973895.1. Lineage (NCBI taxonomy): Eukaryota > Viridiplantae > Streptophyta > Magnoliopsida > Asterales > Asteraceae > Chrysanthemum > Chrysanthemum seticuspe. Next base: position 194,884,006 of record BPTQ01000005.1, on the reverse strand, counting down.
AGTGTAGGGAGGGAAAATAAAACGGGAACTTTGAAACTATGCTTATCCTTGATTATTTGCTTTGTCCAATTGCATTTGCGTAATAAACCATGAGAAAATGTCGGTTAGGGTAATTTTGGCACCAAATTTAAAATTTTTCATGACATATAGGAGTGGGCCATTAGTCTTAACAAAAGCGTCTCATGGATAGGAAGTTATATGACTAGCACAAAAACCCTTTACCACCCAAATTCCACCCAAAATGTGAGGATCGCCCTTAGATTAGTAGGAATTAAAAGCATTCATCTTTAATGCTTAGAGTGTGAACCGGTAGTATATTAGATTCTAGAACTTGTTTTGTGATGCATTCCGAGATCGCTAGTAAGACTACACTTGTGTAGTTAGGAATAACTAAATGATAAGAGGCATTAGGATAACCCTTGTTTGATACCCATAATATAATTACTTCTTCCACATCGGTTGAGTAATTCCCCCACACCCTTTCCGTTGTACTCATCTTGTAAAACCCTAAAAAAAGCGTAAATGCGTTAAATGACTATTTTGCCCCTCAGATTAATAATTGAAGAATCCGTAAAATACGTCAATATCATTAACTACGTTTCTAACCTAACTCGTAAATATATACTTGTGTAAGATAAATAAATGACACACTTAAGTTAAATATTAGTCACACATTAATATTTTACAAGGGCCGAAAATTTCATCACAAATAAAATTAAATTAAAAGCCCATTTTGTAAGGTTGGTAAGTCAATATTTTGGGTTGTGTTATCCCTTGATTCTTGGCCATTTTACACGCCCATTCCTTTTTTATTTGGCTATGATTTCCTGATTTCCTCCTCATATGAAACGCCCCATATTACTAAAAAAAAAAAAAAAGAAACAAACAAACCCTACTTCCTCTACAACCAAAGTGACGGCAGGAGGTGTTGTCTCTTCCATTCGGAATTCAAGGTAACCAAAGGGCTGGAAAAGGTGTCGAAAGCAGACTGTGACGTGGTTATTGATCGGTGATTCATTGGGTTCGAAGGGTGGTCGTTTGGACTGCTGTTGATCGTAGTTTTCTTGGGCCAAATGAGGGCTGATTGTTTTCGTATTAATCTTGTTTTCTTCTCTTTCACGCTACAAGGTATCTAGCACCACCTTGTCTCTTTTCTTTGTTGTTTCTTGCTTTGGTCATGCATCTTGTTTCCCTATACGTATGGGTCTACACACTAATAAAACATCACATAAAATGTATAACAAGGCCACGTGAAATCTTGAAAAGGTAAAATATATGTCGACCTTTTGTCTTTGTTTATGTGAAACCAGTGGTCTTGCAAACCTTAAACCTGGACTCCTAATCTTTATTTCGTTAATAACCTGATCATACGCATGGACACATATGTATAGATGTAATCTGTTTTTAAAATATGAGATATGATATATATATATATATGGGTCGACCATATGAATCAGTTTTGGGTTGTCCTTTATGCGTACTTGAATAAATTTCTTAAACCTGTTATATGTCTTGAATTTGTCATGTGTTAAAATCATGCGAATGAAACGATAAATATATGCGTCTTATGTCAAACCATAAATCATTTATGCGTGTGTATGAAACTTTATAATTTGTCATTGTATGAAACAAAGGTTATGGTAATGTTTATAGCATTTTCTTACGGGGTGACTTTAAGGGCTATCGCGGGGCAAATGGGTGAGCCGTTTAATGTTTTAAAAAGGTGTCGGGGAAGTCAAGCCGGGGGTTAATCATAAAATATTTTTACTAGGTCGTGAATGCTAATTGTTCGAACCGCAAGCGACCTTGAAAATTGATCGAAACATGTATACGTAAAATGTAATGTAATACGTAAAAATTGGTTTTGAACCTGATTTGTAAGCAACCTATTATGACATAGAATCTAGTTACCATGCACGATTAGTATTTATGGTCATGCAAATGCTTCATTCTAATATCTTTTATACGCCTTATAATATGGATTCAAACTCAAGTAAAATAAAGCATGGACTTATATGGATGAAGGCTTGTCTAAGAGTGATCGCGGGAAAAACGGTCTAGTCATTTTATGTTTTGAAAGCGTGACGGGATAGTTGAGTCGGGGGTCAATCATAATACTTGATTACTTGGTCGTAAATGTTGGTCATTTGAACCGCGAACAAATGTAAAGATTGTCGAGATTGAATGCTAACTAGTAATAAAATGTAATTGTATCTAAAGGAAAAGAAATATGTACGCATGGTATTTTAAGTTGGTTTCATGTTAAATATTTGATACTTTTCACTTTTAGCCCTCATTTTTATATATTGGCGCATGCAAACCCTAAACTTTGTAAAGTTGTTACTTTTGACCCTAATCTTTGGAATCTATCATAATTGACCTCTAACTTTGCTATATTGTCATATTAAACCTTTAAGTTTACCATTTATCATTGTAACCCCTAAGTTTGGATGATTAATAATTATTACTCTAAATTATCTATTTCGGTCCATTACTAAAAATGAGAATACGCTTAATAACTCTAAAAACATTAATACGATTCATACAAGCAAATAAATCCGTTATGATTTAAATGAGCTAATAAATATTATACGAACCGTAATCCGTGTAGATTCGTTGAAGAATACGTGGCGTCGTATCTTTGTGTTCATTTATTCGTTTGCTTTTCTTTCATCGGCGTTAAGGTACAGATATTCTGACCTTTCTCATAAGGTTTCTCGTGATCTCTTTACATCTTTGATCTCTTGCCATATTGATATTGAACCTTTGCTTTGCTATTGAACCTATAATATTGATCTTTGCTATTGAACCCTTGATATTGATCCTTTGCTATATTTGAACCTTGATAATTGAACCATTGATATTGGACTATTGATTTGAATTGTGAACTGCTAATATTGGACCTTTGAATATTGATTGACCTCTATATTGTACACTTTGACCTGTCAGTTGATACCCGAGCCATTAACTAGGCATGGGGGTTCCATGTCCGTGTCATTGATGCACCAATGGCATGACTCCAGTGTGCACGAGTGATGTTGCACACCGTCCCCATATTTGTATTGATTATGCGCGCTTTGGATATATTGTATGGCCACTATTTGTTTTGCAGGGGGCGTATGGATGCATCCTAGATTTGTATTTGTTTTGTATTGATATATATGGTTTGGTGATGTGGTTGGTGTGTGCAATACACCCCCTCACATTTTGGGAGCTGATCACTCCATTGGCTACTCGAGGACTCCCCTCATATTGATTTGGTATTCCGAGGTCACCCCTCCGAATACAATGGTTACTATTGGTTACTTGGCTGCTATTGCCACTATTGATATGGTTTGTTTTGTTGGCTCGGGATAGATTTCTGACAATCCTTACACTTTTGATATACCTATATTGTACCTTCTGGATTCCCCACTGCACCATATTCTGAATTGACTGTCCTTTACCCAATACCCTTATATGACTCACTCTACTACCAAGATATATATGTTCCATTGCTTTGATCTGTTACACTCTCATTCCATTACTTCAGACTATCGTCCATTCACGTACCGGGTTATTATATGTTTATTGGATTGTTTATGCTATTTACGTTTTATGTGACTACGGATTACCCTGCTATGATGTGATTAATATGTGGTTATCTGAGTTATTTGTTTTTAACTGATGATATGTGGTCTCACTGTTATGTGACCCTCTGAATTGTCTGGTGGCCATGCCAATGTGTAATCGATAGTTTTGTCTGTTTATTTTGGGTACTTGTTCAGATAATTTCGTGGACTATGATTATCTGATAGTTTCCTTATCTGCTTGTTGTTGACCTGCCATGTTTGCATTTCAGTTTATGCTACGGTTTAATTGGGTAAATGGTTCAGCTTGTGACGTCTGGCTTGTTAATTTATTTAGTTGCCTTGCTATGTCTTTAATTAATTTATTATATCTTTATACCGTATTCCTACTTATTACATGTGACTGCCATGTGTTGACTGCTGTTAGTACTTCCACTGTTATGATGCTGGTTATGTTTTCAACTAAGGGTTTTGACCTGTGTGAATTGCCATGCTCACTTATTAATTAATTGCTTCCGCTTTCCCGTAGACATCTGTTTGGCTTGTATGTCTCCTGTCTTCCTGAATTAATTGTATGACATATATGTTGTATAGATGTGACGCCTGCTATGTTTGCTTATGTTTCAGTCTTTGTATGCCTGGGTTGTATGTGCTTGTTTTTATGTCATCGATGCTTTGCTTCATTCTCCTTGTTATCTGTTCGTTTTTGGATATCTGTATAATTGTGTTCTGCAGGATCCTCATTGACTCATTGCCCTCATTTCGCTGCGACTTTGTTATCCGTTTCCTTTGTTTCATTTCGCATTGCAGATTTTATTTAGCTTTCGTTTTGTTATATCTGTTCACTGGGCTTTTTAAGCTCAGCCGCATTTCTTTTCCTGCGGCAGGTGTTAGGTTTGAAGATGGGCTTCGATGGGCTGAGAGTTGGATTATTTGAGTGGACCAACCCAAGATACCTTATTATTTGGATTTATTTTGTTGAGCTATTGTTTGGAGATTTCATTTTATTTTAGACATATTGGATTTTGTATTTTTCCTTGTAAGTCATTCGTTTATATGACTTGGTACTTTATTCTTTAAAGCTTTCGCTTGTAAAATTTTATTTGTATGTTCTGATATGACACCAGAATGTGACACTTCTACCCTTGTCGGGTTGGGGTGTTACAATTATGGTATCAGAGCCCCAGGTTTCGTCTTGTTGACCTTAGGATTGACCTGTGAGGACTGGGTAGACACTAGGCTTCCGTCTGTTCTGATCTTCTCCGATTATTTTGATTGTCGTTCAGATTTGATTTTGATATTCGTTTATCTTCACTGGTTTGACCTCCTTCTCTTTGCATTTGATTTTGTTTATTTTGTTTTCGCACATCCGTTTATTGATCGTTAGATAGAGACTAACTGTGGAGCTGAAGATGATGGTGCCGACCCTGCGTTGCTACAACAGTCCCTGAGCTGGAGAGGTTCGTGAAGCAGAAGCCGCATCCGACTGCCGTGCTGCTGGAGACATCAGGATGCTGCTGGAGGAAGCTGGACGGATCAACCAAAGATGCAAGACGGAGACAAGATTAAACTGGTGGCTGAGGAGATTCATCTACTTCACATGATTGAGCGCGACCTGTGTTACTCCGATTTGTTTGTCATGCGTTTGTGGCGGTTTGATATTTTGCTATGTGATTTTGATAGGCATTGCTCTTCTTTGATTTGTTCAGAACTCGGTTTGAATCGTGAAACATCATCTTTTAGCATTTTGGTAATATCTCAGCTTTTCTTTGGATCGTCAGTAATGAGTCACGAGAAACCGTTTTGTGCAAGTTGGAGGCCTTCTTCTTTGGTGATATGGTAAGTTGTTTGATGCAGTTTATGATGTATGTATGTGATCTGGCCTGTATTAGTATGTTACTTGTTATCTGTATGTTATCTGTTTTGATGTGATATTGGGTATGTGGTTTGTCATGACCCGAGACAGAATATAATGACAATAAGGACTTGCTATGTGATGCAAGTATTATGACGCCTGATCAACGTGATAATACCGAGATCATATAATTTGAACTTATTGAAATCATAAGACATCTTGGGAAATGCCTGGGTTGGTACGTGAATGGAATATGACTTATATCCGTTATTTGTCTCTCCGCATGTTCGATTGGAATTCTGTACCTCTTTGTGAGATTCTCACCGACATCTGTTACGTATAAGGTTTGGTATGCTTTGGAATCGAAATCGTTATGATCTGTGTGAAGCTATGGATTGCTATGTCTGCCTTAAACCGGTACGTCTCCAGGTACCTCTGCGACTTCAATTTTCGAGGACGAAAATTTTCTTTTAGAGGGGAAGAGTTGTAAAACCCTAAAAAAAGCGTAAATGCGTTAAATGACTATTTTGCCCCTCAGATTAATAATTGAAGAATCCGTAAAATACGTCAATATCATTAACTACGTTTCTAACCTAACTCGTAAATATATACTTGTGTAAGATAAATAAATGACACACTTAAGTTAAATATTAGTCACACATTAATATTTTACAAGGGCCGAAAATTTCATCACAAATAAAATTAAATTAAAAGCCCATTTTGTAAGGTTGGTAAGTCAATATTTTGGGTTGTGTTATCCCTTGATTCTTGGCCATTTTACACGCCCATTCCTTTTTTATTTGGCTATGATTTCCTGATTTCCTCCTCATATGAAACGCCCCATATTACTAAAAAAAAAAAGAAACAAACAAACCCTACTTCCTCTACAACCAAAGTGACGGCAGGAGGTGTTGTCTCTTCCATTCGGAATTCAAGGTAACCAAAGGGCTGGAAAAGGTGTCGAAAGCAGACTGTGACGTGGTTATTGATCGGTGATTCATTGGGTTCGAAGGGTGGTCGTTTGGACTGCTGTTGATCGTAGTTTTCTTGGGCCAAATGAGGGCTGATTGTTTTCGTATTAATCTTGTTTTCTTCTCTTTCACGCTACAAGGTATCTAGCACCACCTTGTCTCTTTTCTTTGTTGTTTCCTGCTTTGGTCATGCATCTTGTTTCCCTATACGTATGGGTCTACACACTAATAAAACATCACATAAAATGTATAACAAGGCCACGTGAAATCTTGAAAAGGTAAAATATATGTCGACCTTTTGTCTTTGTTTATGTGAAACCAGTGGTCTTGCAAACCTTAAACCTGGACTCCTAATCTTTATTTCGTTAATAACCTGATCATACGCATGGACACATATGTATAGATGTAATCTGTTTTTAAAATATGAGATATGATATATATATATATATGGGTCGACCATATGAATCAGTTTTGGGTTGTCCTTTATGCGTACTTGAATAAATTTCTTAAACCTGTTATATGTCTTGAATTTGTCATGTGTTAAAATCATGCGAATGAAACGATAAATATATGCGTCTTATGTCAAACCATAAATCATTTATGCGTGTGTATGAAACTTTATAATTTGTCATTGTATGAAACAAAGGTTATGGTAATGTTTATAGCATTTTCTTACGGGGTGACTTTAAGGGCTATCGCGGGGCAAATGGGTGAGCCGTTTAATGTTTTAAAAAGGTGTCGGGGAAGTCAAGCCGGGGGTTAATCATAAAATATTTTTACTAGGTCGTGAATGCTAATTGTTCGAACCGCAAGCGACCTTGAAAATTGATCGAAACATGTATACGTAAAATGTAATGTAATACGTAAAAATTGGTTTTGAACCTGATTTGTAAGCAACCTATTATGACATAGAATCTAGTTACCATGCACGATTAGTATTTATGGTCATGCAAATGCTTCATTCTAATATCTTTTATACGCCTTATAATATGGATTCAAACTCAAGTAAAATAAAGCATGGACTTATATGGATGAAGGCTTGTCTAAGAGTGATCGCGGGAAAAACGGTCTAGTCATTTTATGTTTTGAAAGCGTGACGGGATAGTTGAGTCGGGGGTCAATCATAATACTTGATTACTTGGTCGTAAATGTTGGTCATTTGAACCGCGAACAAATGTAAAGATTGTCGAGATTGAATGCTAACTAGTAATAAAATGTAATTGTATCTAAAGGAAAAGAAATATGTACGCATGGTATTTTAAGTTGGTTTCATGTTAAATATTTGATACTTTTCACTTTTAGCCCTTATTTTTATATATTGGCGCATGCAAACCCTAAACTTTGTAAAGTTGTTACTTTTGACCCTAATCTTTGGAATCTATCATAATTGACCTCTAACTTTGCTATATTGTCATATTAAACCTTTAAGTTTACCATTTATCATTGTAACCCCTAAGTTTGGATGATTAATAATTATTACTCTAAATTATCTATTTCGGTCCATTACTAAAAATGAGAATACGCTTAATAACTCTAAAAACATTAATACGATTCATACAAGCAAATAAATCCGTTATGATTTAAATGAGCTAATAAATATTATACGAACCGTAATCCGTGTAGATTCGTTGAAGAAGACGTGGCGTCGTATCTTTGTGTTCATTTATTCGTTTGCTTTCCTTTCATCGGCGTTAAGGTACAGATATTCTGACCTTTCTCATAAGGTTTCTCGTGATCTCTTTACATCTTTGATCTCTTGCCATATTGATATTGAACCTTTGCTTTGCTATTGAACCTATAATATTGATCTTTGCTATTGAACCCTTGATATTGATCCTTTGCTATATTTGAACCTTGATAATTGAACCATTGATATTGGACTATTGATTTGAATTGTGAACTGCTAATATTGGACCTTTGAATATTGATTGACCTCTATATTGTACACTTTGACCTGTCAATTGATACCCGAGCCATTAACTAGGCATGGGGGTTCCATGTCCGTGTCATTGATGCACCAATGGCATGACTCCAGTGTGCACGAGTGATGTTGCACACCGTCCCCATATTTGTATTGATTATGCGCGCTTTGGATATATTGTATGGCCACTATTTGTTTTGCAGGGGGCGTATGGATGCATCCTAGATTTGTATTTGTTTTGTATTGATATATATGGTTTGGTGATGTGGTTGGTGTGTGCAATACACCCCCTCACATTTTGGGAGCTGATCACTCCATTGGCTACTCGAGGACTCCCCTCATATTGATTTGGTATTCCGAGGTCACCCCTCCGAATACAATGGTTACTATTGGTTACTTGGCTGCTATTGCCACTATTGATATGGTTTGTTTTGTTGGCTCGGGATAGATTTCTGACAATCCTTACACTTTTGATATACCTATATTGTACCTTCTGGATTCCCCACTGCACCATATTCTGAATTGACTGTCCTTTACCCAATACCCTTATATGACTCACTCTACTACCAAGATATATATGTTCCATTGCTTTGATCTGTTACACTCTCATTCCATTACTTCAGACTATCGTCCATTCACGTACCGGGTTATTATATGTTTATTGGATTGTTTATGCTATTTACGTTTTATGTGACTACGGATTACCCTGCTATGATGTGATTAATATGTGGTTATCTGAGTTATTTGTTTTTAACTGATGATATGTGGTCTCACTGTTATGTGACCCTCTGAATTGTCTGGTGGCCATGCCAATGTGTAATCGATAGTTTTGTCTGTTTATTTTGGGTACTTGTTCAGATAATTTCGTGGACTATGATTATCTGATAGTTTCCTTATCTGCTTGTTGTTGACATGCCATGTTTGCATTTCAGTTTATGCTACGGTTTAATTGGGTAAATGGTTCAGCTTGTGACGTCTGGCTTGTTAATTTATTTAGTTGCCTTGCTATGTCTTTAATTAATTTATTATATCTTTATACCGTATTCCTACTTATTACATGTGACTGCCATGTGTTGACTGCTGTTAGTACTTCCACTGTTATGATGCTGGTTATGTTTTCAACTAAGGGTTTTGACCTGTGTGAATTGCCATGCTCACTTATTAATTAATTGCTTCCGCTTTCCCGTAGACATCTGTTTGGCTTGTATGTCTCCTGTCTTCCTGAATTAATTGTATGACATATATGTTGTATAGATGTGACGCCTGCTATGTTTGCTTATGTTTCAGTCTTTGTATGCCTGGGTTGTATGTGCTTGTTTTTATGTCATCGATGCTTTGCTTCATTCTCCTTGTTATCTGTTCGTTTTTGGATATCTGTATAATTGGGTTCTGCAGGATCCTCATTGACTCATTGCCCTCATTTCGCTGCGACTTTGTTATCCGTTTCCTTTGTTTCATTTCGCATTGCAGATTTTATTTAGCTTTCGTTTTGTTATATCTGTTCACTGGGCTTTTTAAGCTCAGCCGCATTTCTTTTCCTGCGGCAGGTGTTAGGTTTGAAGATGGGCTTCGATGGGCTGAGAGTTGGATTATTTGAGTGGACCAACCCTAGATACCTTATTATTTGGATTTATTTTGTTGAGCTATTGTTTGGAGATTTCATTTTATTTTAGACATATTGGATTTTGTATTTTTCCTTGTAAGTCATTCGTCTATATGACTTGGTACTTTATTCTTTAAAGCTTTCGCTTGTAAAATTTTATTTGTATGTTCTGATATGACACCAGAATGTGACACTTCTACCCTTGTCGGGTTGGGGTGTTACACATCTTTAGTACACGATACCCCTAGTTAAACCCTCAGAGCCTATCCTTTTCGCGGTTCTCGTGATGTTTCGGTTTTCCAGAATATCAATGAAGAGCATTGTTTACACCCCACCCCCAAATGTACACCCAAATCGCCTTAGCCTACCCCTTATGCACTCACTTTTAGTGCATTATTGTTATCACCCTAAACCCTTAGTTCAATTATCTGGTTGCTTGCATGAGTTGCTAAGTCGAGTCATATCCTTTGTATACAGTTTTGGGACGATTGGGATTCATGGGAAAAGTTAAAGTTTATGAAATGACGAGAAGGGAACGTTAAAATTCAAATTCCCTTTGTTTGCGTAATAATGTACCCCAAGTGTTTTGATCTTTTCAATTCGGGTCAAATTAGTGTTAGAGTAATAAAAACTCAAGTGTAGGGATGTGCCTATAAATCCCTATCATTTTGATGTTACCGTAGAGGATGGTAGAGTAAAAGTGTATGAAAAAAAAAAAAAAAAAAAAAACAATTCGAAAAAAAAAATTATATATATATATATATATATATATATATATATATATGTATATATATATATATATATATATATATATATATATATATATAGAGTGTTAAAAAAAATCATACGGGCTACCATCATGCATCTATCCTTTAAATTTATGTTTGTTTATTTCCGTTACCTAGAGTTTTAGAGTGTCGAGTCTTGGCTTAGCAACGCCATTCTTCGTATGCATTTAACATAGAGATTTTTGACTTGCCACCACTAAATAGCCTATCCCACCAAACCCTTGTTTCCCTACCGTAAGCCTAACATTACAACCCTTTAAAAGACCTCTTTGATAGTCTTTCCTAGGTGCTTACGCCAAAGCGATGGAGGTTTGATCTATTCTCAAGCCTATGGTAATCTATGTACTAGGACCGGTTAATGAGTGTTTATCTTCCATTTCCTATTTGTTATATTTCATATATACACCCGAGAGAGATGTGAGTACCCAAACACCCCATGTGAGGTGCTAGTATGTAATTTCCGTGCTTGTTATGACTTTTGCGGGGCTTATATGTGTTGTGGACCATTTTGAATTAATGCTTCATGACCCCTAACTTATAAATTAATTGGCTAAAAGCACATTTGCTTGAGGACAAGCAAATAACAAGTGTAGGGATATTTGATAAGGTTTTAAAAGGTACCATTTTGAGGGGTCGTTTAAGTCCTTATTTGAACGCTTTTGTATCCGTTATTGCTTAATATCGTTCCTTTTCACTTTTTAGGTCTCTTGAAGGCAAAATGCTGGAATGGCACTTATTTGGACGAAAAGGCGCAAATATATGAAGAAAATGGCCAAAGTCAGAATCGAGACACTCAAAGCTGCTGAAAACAGAAGGCGACGGCGTCAGGTGTTAATTGCGACGCCGTCAGAGGATTTTTTGTGACGATACAGTAGCCAAAAACCCTATTTTCAAGTGACGACGTCGGGCTTTAAAAGAGTAGGCCGTTGCTACTCAGACGGCCTAGATGCAACCCAGATGACGTCAGAAGCTGAAGAGGACGGCGTAACAGACATAAGGTGACGCCGTCGAAAGGTTAACGTGGCCAAGACGAAACCCTAATGACGGCGACACGACGGCGTCACGAAACATAAGGTGACGCCGTCGCATATGTAATCTTATATATAGAATCCGAATTTTTCAGTTTTAGAGAGTCTTTTGGAGTAAAAACCTAAAACCGAACCTAAGGTGTCTTGTACAGTATTTTAGGGTTTTAAACCCTATCTTACATCAAGATAAGTATTTACTTCATTAATTCAATTATGTCTTTGATTATTTGTGTGTATGCTTGCATGTTCTCCATGTCCGGCTAATTTATTTGTGTGTTTGCTTAGGAAGTATGAAACTTAATTATTGAATATTGATTGGTTGTTTCTTATCTTAGTTGATCAATGATCTAGTAATGCGATAGGTCATTCGTTGTGTACTTAATGCTTGATTCATCTTTGTGAACCTTAGAATATGATTACCTGAGTAGTTGTAGGCTAAATTATCCAAAGAGTGCCTTAGAGTAAGAGTTTATCATCCCTAGTGGGTTTTGTAGACGAGACCCTTTGGTAAGTTCAAAGAGTTAGGGAGAAATGCATACCCTACAACTTTAGACACACAACGCAACTAAGAATAAGGACGTGACAACTCAACCATCAATAGGAGATAATTAAGGAGTAGTACAACCTAAGTAAACACATCTTTAAACTATCATACGAGCACACATTAATTAGACATAGACTCCCACAACCTTAGTTTAGATAATTAGATAATAGTAGAGTAATCGGTAGAAATACCAACCCCCCAAATCCAATACTCGAGATTCGTACCTTTCCATTTCATAAAATATAAAAATACAAAAAATAATCTTCCTCAACCTTAACCTTAGCGTAGTAACTTCTTACTAGCATTCCTATTCCCTTAGAGAACGATATCAATACCCGTGGCTTACCCTAATTACTACACTACAACGATTAGGTTCACTGCCTAGGGTGTTATAAAACTTGCTCGAAGAAAAGGAAGTTTCCTTGACCCTGAACGACGCGTGTATCGTTATCACCTTTTCTGGTTCCTCAATGTTATAATCAGTAGACTCCTCCACAAGCGTTTGTTGTTGCACAAGAGTGGTGGCACCAGATCCCTTATCGGGTCGATTAACCGCATCAGGATCTGGTGAGGAGTGGGCAGCACCACTTGATCCTCCGGGGCCACCCATTTGGTCTTTTGCAAATTCTTCAGCCTTTTGAATGTGTCTAACTAATTTATGCTTCTTTCTGTATGATTTATCCAGTTGCTCTTCTTCTTCTTCAGAGCTCTCATCATAGGGCACAAGTGCAGGAGTCTTCCCTTTTCCTTTATCAGTTTGAGGACTTGGAGGTTTTGGTACTGAAGGATTGTCATCCTTTGCAGTTTCAGAGTAGGTAATCTCTTCATCTGTGTCAGTACCTTCAGAGCTTTCGTCCAAAAGCTTTCTTTGCGGTCCGGGATTGGGAATAGGTTCAGCTTCCTTTACGGGAACAATCCTTTTTCGAGGAGGATTCCTTTTGGGAAGCTTCCTATAACTATCAGAACTTACTGCACTTCCAGCACTTCCTCTTCTGGTTCTCCGAGTAGGAGTTCCAGAAGCCTTTTCATCAAGATGGCCAACTTTTCCTTCTTTTACGGCTACCCGATACCTTTTGTACGTTTCCAGCTTTTGATATCCTTTGTAAGAAGGTGATCGGGCAACTCAGCACCCTGTTTCTTCGTAGACGATTCTTTGATTCTGACAGATAGTATGGGCTCAGTCAAGATGTCATGATTATCTGGGTCATTGAGTCTCCTGGGGATATCAGGATGAAGTCCAAGAGCTCTCTGGATCAACAGTTTGGTGTATCTGACATAGGGAATTTTGGAGCCAAGCTTCTTATGAAACAGCATCATATCTTCCCATGGCAGTGCTTCAATTATAATGTCCTTCTTGTTGATCAACGACCAGAAAATTTGCAGTTCCATGAGCTTGGGATGCTCATAGCCACTGTCACGACCAGAGACTAATTTGGTGATGATCATATAGAGTGTCCTCCATGGTTGAGGAATATTCTTCAGCTCCACGTGAGAGTGCTTAGTAATGATTCCTGTAGCTTCATCATAACCAATATCTATCAAGAATTGCAGGACAGTCTCTTCAGTAGGGGTAGCAAAGAAGTCGGTTGGAGCGATGTCTGGAATGATGAGAACAGCCCGTAAGTCATCAGGAGTGATAGTGACTTGTTTGTGATTAAGAGTCACATTCACAGCATTTTGACCAGTGATCCTCTGCATAGAATCCCAGAATTGTTGAATGTAGACCTCTGGAACTGTGGCAGAGTGTGAGAGCATGTTCTGGTAGGGATGATTCCTGAGAATATCCACTGCAATGAGACAAGAAGATTCTGAGCATATGAGGGTGTCAAAGTCAACCCTAAGGTTGTTCTTTCCAAGCTTTCTCGGATAACCCTCTGGAAAGATATCAGCAATTGTAAGAACTTCTGATGCATCCACATTCATTTGTTCAGCCATGTCGTGATCTGAAATAACATTAGCCAAAAGAACCAACATATCGAAAGACATAATGTTAGTCAACAGAAGGTCTTATTGTCTAGTTATTGAATGTACAGTGTCAATGATTGTTACGAGTCCTAAGTCACTTGTTTGTCCAATAGTCCAATGACATCGTGAAATGTTTCGTGAGTTAGTTAACTTTAGGTTTTAAAGTTTATGTTATCACTTATGGTTCACAACACATCAAACGTTTAAGTTTATTAGTGACATTATTAGATTCGTGATGATATGATAAGTTTATTAACAAGTGTGTACACGTAACAACTCATAATGAAGGTCAATCAAGGCTTAAGCGTAGTTTTGGCAAAGTTAAGCGTAAACAGAGATGATATACGCGTAGACGAAAGCTTACGCGTAGGATCCTAACTTACGCGTAGGAGAAGTTACGCGTAGGAAAGGGGGACCTTATGCGTAGAGCTTACGCGTAGGCGTATAAGGACCTTACGCGTAAGGCTTACTCGTAAGAGTAGACCTTATTCGTAGAGGTCACTGTTTACGCATATCCTTCACAGGATACGCGTAGTCCCATTGTAGAACCTTACGCGTAATAGTTATGCGTAGGATTATACTTACGCATAACTTGACTACGCGTAGGGTAATCCTTATGCGTAGAGTTGCAAATGACCTTGATTCTGAATATTAAGCGTAGCAAAGCCTGAAATAATTTCATCAAATCATTATCATTAACACAAAACTTCATTTTATCAACAAAACATGGCATGAATCATTCGTTTAAAGGTTACGCGTAGAAAGTCATACGCGTAGGTCAAAACCCTAAGGGTTAAGATTTACGCGTATCATTTCTAGCCATGGGATTTGCACCAAACAAATTCTGGTAGGTCTATGATGTTGAGAGAGTCTATGAAACAAGTTATAACATCTAATTCGTTGAGAATCAAGATTACCCAAAGTTATTAACTTTAAACCCTAATTCCAAATTGTTAACCATTTAGAGTTTCTGGTTGGTTAACAACCTTGGAAATCATCAATTCATCAATATGTGAACATAACACAACAATCTTTTTGACCAAAACACTTCACATTCGAAAATACCCAATTCGACTCAAGAACCCTAGTTTTCAAAAATCATCAATACGTGTTTCTGGGTGGGTTTTGATGGTTAAAATGATATCCTTGATGTATTAGAACCGTTTTGACACTATCCATTAATCCAAAAACACACACACAATGATTGTGTGTTCATACGCTTATGCGTAGAACACATAATCACGCGTAACACAATTTTTAGCCGTAGGATTTGCATGAAATTAAAAACCTTATCTTAAAAACATGTTAAGATCGTTAAACCACTTACAAAATGATGATCAAAGTAACGGATTTCTCGAATGAATCTTAGGCGTAGATGTTAAAAGTTGAAAGTAATAAATGTGAAGTGAATAAGTAGGTGGGAGGTGTTTTATTAAATTTAACTTTAACATTTTGACAGTTTTGGTCCCTCAACCTTTTCCTTTTTCAAACAAAGCCATTTAACTTCCATTTTGGTTACCAAACAAGGTTTTTAGGAAAGAAACTTGACGACACTCCCCCTCGACTTAAGAAATAATGAAAGGTTATAAATTTAGTCCGAGGAGTGTCATTTAACCAGAAAATTCACCACCATTGTTAAAAGAAACAACCGAGATATGATAACATGCAAGTACACAAATGTTTTGAAACAGTTAAGAGATAATTTTCTCCCCCTCAACACTTGATCGTAAAAATACTGAATTTTGAAAGATTATAGTGTTGAAGGAAGAAATGTACTTGCCATGTTGAAAGAAAATTAGACTAGGAGAATATTTTTGTTGTTTTATCATATTTTATATTTTTGTATTTTGTTTTTGAAAAATTTATTTACAAAAGAGAGTTTTGATGTTTGACAGGTTTTTAAGACTGTTTTAAGAGGTCATCCAATTCCTCTTGAGTCAAACACCTCATACCAATCCGGTGGATCAATTCATTAAACCTAGCGGGAGGCAAGGCTTTGGTGAGAAGATCTGCCAATTGATATTCTGTACCCACAAAGTATAATTCAACGGTACCCTGTTCCACGTGGTCTTTGATGAAATGATAGCGTAGATCGATGTGCTTTGATTTCGAGTGCTGAACTGAGTTGCATGAGATCGCAATGGCACTTCGATTGTCGCAGTACATCGGGATTCTGTCAAATACGTAACCATAGTCTTTGAGTTGTGTTCTCATCCATATGACTTGAGCACAACACGCGGACATGGCTACATATTCTGCTTCGGTTGATGACAGCGATGTACAATCCTGCTTCTTTGATTGCCAAGACACCAGTTTATCACCAAGAAATTGTAGAGCTCCTGAGGTACTTTTCCTTGAGTCTAAGCATCCTGCGTGATCAGCGTCTGAAAAAGCGATTAGTTCAAAACCAGAATCCTTTGGATACCAGATCCCCAAGTTAATGGTTCCCTTGATGTATCGGAGGATTCTTTTAGCCTCAGAGAGGTGGGTTTCAGTTGGTCGCGACTGATAACGGGAGCATAGATAAACGGCAAAGACAATATCAGGTCTGCTAGCTGTTAGATACATGAGAGACCCAATAATACTTCGGTATTTGGTAGGGTCAACTAATTTCCCATGTAAATCGGCGTCTAGCTTCTTGGTATGAGTCATTGGTGTGGCATAAGTATCACAGGTTTTCATTCCAAATTTGTTTAACAGTTCAAGGGCATATTTGGACTGACTCAAGAAAATACCACGGGGTGATTGATGAACTTGTAATCTTAGAAAGAATGTAAGTTCACCCATCATGGACATTTCAAAATTTTTATTCATTAGTTTTGCAAAAGCGGTTGAAAACTTTTTATGTGTAGACCCAAAAATGATGTCATCCACGTAAATTTGAAAAATTAAGATATGTGCCCCGTGATATTGTATAAAAAGAGTTGGGTCAACCGAGCCTTTGGTGAAATTATTAGCAATGAGGAAAGATGATAGTTTATCGTACCATGCCCGAGGGGCTTGTTTGAGACCATAAAGAGCTTTGTTCAGTTTGTAGACATGGTTCGGGCACTCTGGATCAACGAATCCTTCGGGTTGGCTGACATAAACAGTTTCTTTCAGTTGTCCGTTGAGAAACGCAGTTTTGACATCCATTTGAAAGACCGTCATGTTCATATGAGCCGCGAACGCGAGAAATATCCGAACAGCCTCAAGACGAGCAACCAGAGCAAAAGATTCTTCAAAGTCTATTCCTTCTTCCTAATGATAACCCTTAGCAACTAGACGTGACTTGTTTCGGATGACGTTCCCTTCAGCATCCAATTTGTTTTTCCAAATCCATTTGAGACCAATGACGTAGACCCCTGTTGGTCTTTCAACCAGTTCCCATACTTCAAGACGTTTGAATTGGTTGAGTTCTTCCTGCATGGATTCAATCCAGTTGTCTTTTGTCATTGCGTCTTTAATGTTTTTAGGCTCAAATTGGCAGACAGTGAGTGCATAAATGCAATGTTCACCATCTGTGTGAAGACGTTGTCTCGTAACGACTGGTTGATTCGGGTTGCCAATAATATTAGCCATAGGATGGTCTTTTGTCCATCGATGTGTAGAGGGTTGATGTTGGTATACATTGTGCAGATTCGGAGGATTCAAATGGTTTGTTGATGATTCCGCGACATCTGGTGCAGCAGTCTCATTAGCAAACGGGTTGAAGAACGCATTTGGATCAAAATCTGCAGGTGGGGGTACATCATTCAGAATATCATCAGCCGGTTCATCATTGTTGGAAGCGGTATGTTCAACTGTTGTGTTTGAGTCAACTGGTGTAGGTGCATCTTCAACAGTAGTTGTTGTAGCGGGTGTATCAAGTATAGGAATATTATCAGGTTGTGCAGCGGAAACAGCGGATACACCTGGAGCACGTTCATCAATATCGTCACTGAACAGAGGAGCAAATAACCTTTCCATTTGTTGACGATTTAGCTGGGGGCTTTGTTCAACTGATGATGGGGGTTGAGGGAAGTTTAAACGGTTGTGACCGGGTTCTAAGCTGTTGTACTCAGAAGCCATTTCCGTGAGTTCATCAAAATGAGCATGAATCGTTTCCATCATCTATTTTGTACGACGATTCCAGATCCGGTAACCTTTAGAATTCTCACAATATCCAATAAAGACTCCAATGTCAGCTTTGGCTTTGAGCTTTCCAAAATCATCACGATCATTATTCGGATAGCAAAGGGATCCAAATACATGAAAGTGTTTGAGATTCGGTTTATGGTTGTTGATGAGTGTGTAAATACTCATCATTTTTGTACCATTTAAACTGCAAATTCATCTGAAAACACTCAGAAACACATCAAAATGATCAAAATATCACAAATCAGTGTTTTATGTGTTTCAAATGCAAAAATATCAAAATCAGATGAAAAACATATCAAATTTGCAAAAATTGCAGTTTTAGTCCCCCAAGTTTCTTAAATTGTCAAAAATAGTCCCTAAGCCATAATTTCAAAAGAAAAGTCACCAAAGGTCCTTTTGTAATCACAAATTATCATATTTAGTCCTTTGGTGGAAAATCTAAAAGTTTTGAGAAAATTACAATTTAGTCCCTGAAAATCCAAAATGGTCAAATTTAGTCCTTGGAAATTTTCAAAAATGTCAAAATCAACCCTTGGACTATTAAAGCTTGGCAAGACCAACCCCTTGACTACTTTTCATAATTTACAGGTTTAGTCCCTTGGTTTTGTAAAATTGCATATTGGTCCTTATGAGTTAGCTTAACCAAATGGACCTTTCACACACCTTGGCCCAACTGCTACCCTTAGCCCAAACCCACTACCCGGTTTTAAACCCAAAACAAACCCACCCCTTTGTTTAATATACCCGGTCAAAAGGGATTGACTATCCCTTTCCCTCCCAAGTCACGGGCACACCAAAGCCATCATCACCATGTCTGCAACTTCACCTGATCACACTCAATCTCAACCATCATCACCCTACCTCCCCCCTCCAAACAGAAGATGCCAAAGGTGCATTTAATACACCTCAAGTCTCTCACTCAACCTCACAAACGGATAGAATGGTTTTGGCGCCAAAATGTTTTATACGGCCAAGATCATCTTGAGAGATCCAATGGTCACTTTTATTGATGGGATTTGTCCAAGAGAGAGAGAGAAGTGCTTTGGAGCTTATAAAAAGCCAAGAGATGTTACAAAGAAGAAGCTAGCTTTTTAATTTTTAGCAATGAATGTCGAAATCTAATTCCTTAGTCTAAATTAGAGTTACATTTGTATTTTCAAGCTTCTTTGTACTCAAGTAAACTCCTTCAGTGTATTTCAAATTAATTTAAGTGATAATTTCAGTTTATGTTTAATGTCTATTATTATTGTTAACTGTTGAGATTTTAAACCTGAAACTCACTTGCTTAAGCTTTTAGCAACTCATTTTCACATTCAAATAAGTTCATTCCAGCTCATAAAAGCTTTGTATAAGCCTATGCTTCAATTTCATTCAACTTTGAACCTTGGTCAACAAAAGGTCAAAATGGGTCAAAAATGATGCAAACAGGTACAGGGAGGATGCAGGATTGGAATTGGGTTAAATAAGAGCTATTTGGATTGGTTTTGATAGGTTAGAGGTCCTTGATTCTCATAATTGCTAGCCATTGTGGCTTGGACATTTGTAAGTCAATTTTACAAGTTCTTGCATAATCTGTTTTAATGGTTAGAAATGGTTGTAATCTGTTCTAAAAGCAGTAATTAAGTCATATGAAGATAATGTGATCATTAAATAGGTAGGTTCTGTGTTTGGATTTGTTTCAAGTTGTAAATCAGTGTGCCAAAGGAGTGTTTGGATTGATTTGGTTAACTGCCATTAAGACTTATTCAGTGGTTACCTTTTGTTGTCTCATGTGTTTTAAGACCATTTGAACTTATTTCCATCAACACCTTGGGTCTGCAACATCAAGAAGTCAAAATTGCACTTAAATTCATTTATCTGTTAAACTGTTGGTGAATTGGATTAGCAGGGCATCAGTTTGAGTTTAGAAACCTATAATCTTGCTTTCATTGTACTTAATATATCACATAACATCAATCTCTGTCTTAAAATTGGATCCAAAGTTGGCAAAAGTCAAAATGCAGTTTTACTTTAAAAGTCAAATGTGGTAAAAATCAGTTTTTGAGCCAAAAGCAAGGAATTTTCACAGCTTCATTATTGAACCACTTTCAGTGAAACTTGGCAATTTAAAAACTTCATCTGGTCTTCTTGCTTATTGGCATTTTTTTTAGAATTTTAGGAATTTTTTAAAAAGCTTCATATAAGCTTGTAAACCAGGGGGTAAATCCCCTGCACCACTGTAACAGTAGTACTGAGTTTTTCTCAGTACTTGCAGTAGGTACACAGTACTCATAAGAGCTTTTCACAAGCTGATTTTTGGTCTAAATAATCTCACCCAGGTCTTCTTTGAGTCCCAATTGGTAGTTTAAGGTTGAGCTTATTTATAAGCATTGTGCATGTGCTCAAAGTAGCACTCAGATCTGTCTTAACTTGAAAATCACAATCATCAAAAATCTGTGACCAGTGTGATCCTATGGCTTATGATTGTTGATTTGGGTTGCATTTGGTCACTGTTAGTAGTTTAGAGCTTCTGTTAACAGTGGGTTCATTTTGGTACTCATTTAGCTTATTTTAGTGCTTAATAATAAGCACTTTCCAAAGCAGTTTCATAATTCACCATACAAGTACCTGTTTTTTCATTTTTCTCATGTTCCTAGTATTAATTTAGACTTTTCCTGAAATTTTCAGATTTTTCCCAGTAGTTTTGCTAATTTTCTCAATTTAAATTAGTTTTTAATCATTTTTAAATAGCTTTTAATATAAAAAATTAGAAAAAGGTTCAAAAAAATAACTTTTTAATTTTCTTAAGTTTAGATAAATATAAAAAGTAGAAAAAGTAATTTTCTAGATTTTTCATAGTTTATTTAGTAATTTTTAATAATTTAATTAGTTTTAAATAGTTTAAAATTCATAAAAAATAGAAAAATAATCAGAAAAATACAAAAATAGTTTTGAAAATTCTAGTTTGATATTTTAGACTTTTTCATTTCATAATTTTATTTTTCTAGCTTTGTTTCCTCATTTTTTGTATTTTAGTTAATTATTAAATAATTAAAAATAGTTTTTAATTAATAATAATTAGATAATTAGTGATAAAAATAGTTTTCTTTTTCTAAAAAGTTTCTTTTATCATTAGGATTGTAAAAACATCATTTTCATATTTTTAGGGTTAATATTGATTTAGTTTCGCTTTTTATTTTGTACGTCGCGTAGATTTTAATTTAAACGTACGTTTTAGGTTTTAAACGTTCATCACTTTAAAAATAGTGATAGCGTTTATTTAATAGATTTTATCTTTTTAATCTTCTTTAATTTGCATTTAAGCCATTGTAATTTGTTGGCTTATTCCGTAGTTTTAATCATAATCTGATCCTTTTTCCGTTCAAACTCCTCGATCACTAAACGTTTGATAAATCCATTGCACAACTCGCTGGGACATAACGACCCGGGGAAACATTATGCTCCCCTGATCTTCATTGATTTCGTGCTGAAGCTGTTTTAAGCTTTCTTACGCTTGCGTGAGAAAACTTGACGGTTTTGCGCGCATCAAATTTCTGGCGCCGCTGCCGGGGAGCTGTGCTGATTTATCTCCCGTTTTAGCAGATTAGTTGTTTGAATCCTCACTCATTGTTTATATCATCCATCTTTGTATATATATATATCCATATTTTCTTCTAAAAAATCCAAAAACCCAAAAACAGCAAAAACGTATAAAACACAAAAATATTTTCTCTTTTGTTTCTATATATGTATCAAAAATAAAAATACAAAAAGAATCGTCGTTTTCTCTAATAATTAACAACTTAAAAGATTACCACCGAAAACCAAGGCAGTGCACTACCTAACTGGGGGTGCGACCATAATAAGTTCCCGAACTAAAGATTTAAAACTTGCCTTTGTGTCCATTGTGATTGGTGTACCTTTTTCAAAGAAGCCATTCATCTTGGATTATTGGTTAAGTTCACTGTTGTTTTGCCTCGATTTTGTGTTAATTGATTTTGTTGTGATATCGACGTTTCAGAACCAGAAAACCCATAAAGATTCTTCTCACCACCATTTTTACAAAACGTCTTCATAATTCTCATTCTCATCTGAAATATCTTCATAATTCCATTTCTCTCCTTAACTCTGAGATCCCTTAGAGTTAACTCTAGTGCATGCGCACTCGTTCTTCTAGATCATTGAGTCCTTTGCGTGATCTAGCAGAAATTCCAAGAAGACGTTCTCGTAGGCGTGCTGCCCAAATAGTCGAACCCGAGATTCGTACTATTTCGAGCAACAGTATGGCAGACGAACGTACTATGGCGGAAATGCTCCAGGCACCCACCGAGGGTTATGGAGATGCCATCGTCTTACCGGTAATCAATTCTGATCACTTCGAATTGAAGACACATTTAATCCAACTTGTGTCTACGAATCAATTCCGCGGGTCTGATCGAGAAGACCCGTATGCACACATCCGTTGGTTCAACCATTTGACATCAACTCTCAATTACAAAGATGTGCCACAACAGGTGATCAAATTGATGCTATTTCCGTTCTCACTTGCGGGGGCAGCCAGGATTTGGCTGGAAAAAGAACCCCCTCGATCCATCGAAACTTGGGAGGATCTTGTTCAAAAGTTTGTCAACTATTTCTTTCCTCCATCAAAGACGACTAATCTTAAAAATGAAATTTCTGGATTTCGTCAAAATTTCGATGAAAATTTTGGAGAGGCATGGGAGAGATTCAAAGATCTCCTCAGGAAATGCCCCCATCATGAATTCACGGAGCTTCAACAAGTTAATATCTTTTACAATGGGTTGAACGGTAATGATCAAGATTCTTTGAACGCATCCGCGGGTGGCAATATCTTGAATCGTAAACCTAAAGATGTGCTTGAAATTTGCGAGAGTAAATCAAAAGTTCCTTTTTCTCGCAACAAAGTCAATGTTCCGAACACTCCTGCCTCTTCTTCATCCGGTAACTCTTCTGAGTTAGCAGCTCCGATAGCTGCTCTAACGGACATCATCCATTGTATGATAAAAGAGGTAAAGGAAATCAAAAGCGAAATTCATAAGCCCGAACCAGTCAAAGCCGTAAACAAGGTGTGTGAAACTTGTAGTGGTCCACACGCGTATTATGATTGTCAAGCAACCGATGCTTCCTTTTACCAAGCTCCCGTAGCTTCGGTAAACCACAATCAATACCGACCACAGGCTGATCCTCACTACCGTGCACCTAGCGGTATGACACCACCTGGTTTTCCTCCTGTGCAAAACCATGGCAATCAAAACCATGGCAATCAAAATCGCTTTGTTCCGAATCAAGGACAAAATTTCAATAACCCTCCAAATTTCAATCAAAACCGGAACAATTTCAACCCACCTCAACCATATCAAGCTCCAAATCATCAAAGTTATCAACAACCTCCTCAAGCTCCCATGCCAAATGACTTCATGAAAATGACTGAGGCAAACATGCGTTCAATGCAAACTCAGATCAATAACATGAGAGGTGAGCTAAAAAGGGAAATTGATACCACATTGTCTCGGCAGACAAATGAGTTAAAGAATATGATGAGCAGTTTCATGAACATGAATATGAACAAAGCCTCGCCATCTTCTGGAGGACTCCCAAGCAATACAGTTACCAATCCAAATGCCGAGTTGAAAGCCGTCACCACTCGTAGTGGTAAGACGCACAATGGACCTACGACTCCAATGCCCCCTCCTCCCGTGGCATTTAGTCAAGTTACCAAGGAGACAACGGACAAGGTGCATTATTCAAGCCCACGAAGTACCGCACACGTCCCACCTTCGGTAGTCCAAGCCTTAAGTCCGGAACCCGATGTTCCGAGGAAAAATCCTGAGCCAGAAAACACTTCCATTCCGGCTCAAAAGTCTAGTCAGCTTCCATACCCATCAAGAATGAATGATGAGAAGCTCAAAGACAAAAACAAAGAGCAGATGGAAAAATTTTTCCAAATCTTCAATGAGCTTCACTTTGATATAAGCTTCGTTGATGCTCTCGTTCTAATGCCTAAATTTGCATCCACGCTTAAAGGCTTACTCACCAACAAAGACAAGCTATCAGAGATGGCGAAAACTCCTCTAAATGAGCAATGCTCAGCAGCCATTCTTAATAAGCTTCCCGAAAAGCTTGAAGACCCTGGCCGGTTCTTAATCCCGTGTGATTTCTTGGGGATGTTTCAATGCTCCGCCTTGGCCGATCTTGGCGCTAGCATTAACCTCATGCCTCTCTCAGTATGGAAGAAACTGTCTCTTCCTGAACTTTCATCCACTCGTATGACACTCGAGCTAGCGGATCGTACCGTAACTCGTCCACTTGGGATAGCCGAGGATGTCGTGATGAAAGTGGGAAAGTTTCACTTTCATGCTGACTTTGTTGTAGTAAACTTCGATGCAGATCCTAGAGTTCCCCTCATCTTAGGGAGAGCTTTCTTGAGAACGAGTCGTGCTCTGATCGATGTGTTTGCTGAAGAGTTGACCATACGGGTTGACAACGAAGAGCTCACGTTAAATATTAACCAGAACTCCAAACCTCTGTACAAACAGAGTGTTGCCACAATTGATCAAAAATCTGAAAGAATCAATGCAACACTCTCAAATTTCACGGTTAAGAGTGTTCACCAAAAACGTGCTGAGCTCAAAGCTTTGAAAGTTACCCCTGGTTCAAACAAATGGTTTGAAAGCTGTACCAGGGAAGTCAAGAGTATTCTTGATGATGATGACGATGATCTAGATTCGGAGACTTCATCGGAAGTGGTGGAAACTGCTAGCTCTAAGAGCACACCACTTGTCCCACCTCCGGCATCAGTTTGTCGCATCGAGATTGTTAAGTCTGTGGATGAAACCAAAATCTCTTCTGTTTCATCTGAGTTGGATGATGATGTTTGTGATCCAATGGGAGACATCTTACCCATTGATGAATTGCTCAAAAATAATCCATCATCTTCTAGTCTTATTCCCGACTCTTCCATCCCTTCTCTCATTCTTGATGAGGAGGATGACAACTTTTGGAATGAAGTCGATGCATTTCTAAGTGATGAATCAATTCCAACGGGAATTGATAACACTTACCTTGATCCGGAGGGAGACATCCTTTTTCTGGATAGTCTGTTGATTGAAGAACCATTTCCCACCCTCCCTCCCGGACACCTTCTTGCCAATCACCATCTATGCTTCAAGTTTAAGCTTAAAGATGTCAAAACTGGTGATTTGCTTCTTTCTGATGAAGAATGGACTTACATTGTCATGCATATCTTTGTTCCATTCTTCACAGATGGTGTGGTTGCTCTTTCCCTTTTCTCTTTCGGGAATGAGGACACCATCTTTGACCCCGGTATCATTCTTAATAGTTTTTACTAATAACAATACCGCGGTTGTGTCTCGTCGGTGTGGAACTTTCTGATGTTCATATGTTTCTTAACACTGTGAACGAAAGTCCGACTGAGATTGGTTTTCCACGTTACTTTCCCCATGAACAAATGAATTCGGGGTCGAGTCAAGCTAGCGACTCGGGAATCAAAAACAGTAGCATGCCGTATGGGTTTTCACCCATATTTCTGTCTTCTCACCTCCTTCTACCACCCTAGTGTGGGGGGGTTGCCCACATGTTTCAAAAAAAAAAAAAAAAAAAAAAAAAAAAAAAAAAAAAAAAAAAAAAAATCTTCTTTCTAAATAATGGCCGTAGTATTTCCCTTTCACGTTCTTTGTTTCGGCATAACCGCCGGTACTTTGAATATTGAGGGCAATATTCATCTCTAGTGTGGGGGGGAATTCTCACGAATTTTATCATATAATTACACCAATTCCCCCGTTTTTGGCCAAAATTTTTTTTTTGGAGTAAGTGTTTTACACTTTCTCATTTGGTTATCAGTCCGCCATGTCTGTAAGACTAAAGGATTGGCTAATCCAGGAGCAAACGGCTCTTGGTAAAGATACCTCAAATCCGTTTATATGGCTTGCAATTTGCCAAAAATTGTATGGTATTCAGCTCACCATATCCTAAAAAGTGAAGAGTTGGCTAGCCCGCAAGATTATGGCTTGTGGTAAAGGCAGTGGAAAAACCATAATTGGTATTCGGCTCACCAAAGATAATGTTGATAATTTATCTAAGAGTTGGCTAGTCCAGAAGGGTACGGCTTCTGGTAAAGACAAAATCAAATCCGTTGGAAGCTGGTGGTTTGCTCAAAATCACATGGTTATCGGTGTACCATGGTTCTTACTTGAACTGAAACATTTGGCTACTCCAGAAGTAATGGCTTTTGGTAAAGAGTTTAAAATCCATTATGTTTTCTCAAATCATTGCTAGGGACTAGCAATATCTCAGTGTGGGGGATTGATGAGTGTGTAAATACTCATCATTTTTGTACCATTTAAACTGCAAATTCATCTGAAAACACTCAGAAACACATCAAAATGATCAAAATATCACAAATCAGTGTTTTATGTGTTTCAAATGCAAAAATATCAAAATCAGATGAAAAACATATCAAATTTGCAAAAATTGCAGTTTTAGTCCCCCAAGTTTCTTAAATTGTCAAAAATAGTCCCTAAGCCATAATTTCAAAAGAAAAGTCACCAAAGGTCCTTTTGTAATCACAAATTATCATATTTAGTCCTTTGGTGGAAAATCTAAAAGTTTTGAGAAAATTACAATTTAGTCCCTGAAAATCCAAAATGGTCAAATTTAGTCCTTGGAAATTTTCAAAAATGTCAAAATCAACCCTTGGACTATTAAAGCTTGGCAAGACCAACCCCTTGACTACTTTTCATAATTTACAGGTTTAGTCCCTTGGTTTTGTAAAATTGCATATTGGTCCTTATGAGTTAGCTTAACCAAATGGACCTTTCACACACCTTGGCCCAACTGCTACCCTTAGCCCAAACCCACTACCCGGTTTTAAACCCAAAACAAACCCACCCCTTTGTTTAATATACCCGGTCAAAAGGGATTGACTATCCCTTTCCCTCCCAAGTCACGGGCACACCAAAGCCATCATCACCATGTCTGCAACTTCACCTGATCACACTCAATCTCAACCATCATCACCCTACCTCCCCCCTCCAAACAGAAGATGCCAAAGGTGCATTTAATACACCTCAAGTCTCTCACTCAACCTCACAAACGGATAGAATGGTTTTGGCGCCAAAATGTTTTATACGGCCAAGATCATCTTGAGAGATCCAATGGTCACTTTTATTGATGGGATTTGTCCAAGAGAGAGAGAGAAGTGCTTTGGAGCTTATAAAAAGCCAAGAGATGTTACAAAGAAGAAGCTAGCTTTTTAATTTTTAGCAATGAATGTCGAAATCTAATTCCTTAGTCTAAATTAGAGTTACATTTGTATTTTCAAGCTTCTTTGTACTCAAGTAAACTCCTTCAGTGTATTTCAAATTAATTTAAGTGATAATTTCAGTTTATGTTTAATGTCTATTATTATTGTTAACTGTTGAGATTTTAAACCTGAAACTCACTTGCTTAAGCTTTTAGCAACTCATTTTCACATTCAAATAAGTTCATTCCAGCTCATAAAAGCTTTGTATAAGCCTATGCTTCAATTTCATTCAACTTTGAACCTTGGTCAACAAAAGGTCAAAATGGGTCAAAAATGATGCAAACAGGTACAGGGAGGATGCAGGATTGGAATTGGGTTAAATAAGAGCTATTTGGATTGGTTTTGATAGGTTAGAGGTCCTTGATTCTCATAATTGCTAGCCATTGTGGCTTGGACATTTGTAAGTCAATTTTACAAGTTCTTGCATAATCTGTTTTAATGGTTAGAAATGGTTGTAATCTGTTCTAAAAGCAGTAATTAAGTCATATGAAGATAATGTGATCATTAAATAGGTAGGTTCTGTGTTTGGATTTGTTTCAAGTTGTAAATCAGTGTGCCAAAGGAGTGTTTGGATTGATTTGGTTAACTGCCATTAAGACTTATTCAGTGGTTACCTTTTGTTGTCTCATGTGTTTTAAGACCATTTGAACTTATTTCCATCAACACCTTGGGTCTGCAACATCAAGAAGTCAAAATTGCACTTAAATTCATTTATCTGTTAAACTGTTGGTGAATTGGATTAGCAGGGCATCAGTTTGAGTTTAGAAACCTATAATCTTGCTTTCATTGTACTTAATATATCACATAACATCAATCTCTGTCTTAAAATTGGATCCAAAGTTGGCAAAAGTCAAAATGCAGTTTTACTTTAAAAGTCAAATGTGGTAAAAATCAGTTTTTGAGCCAAAAGCAAGGAATTTTCACAGCTTCATTATTGAACCACTTTCAGTGAAACTTGGCAATTTAAAAACTTCATCTGGTCTTCTTGCTTATTGGCATTTTTTTTAGAATTTTAGGAATTTTTTAAAAAGCTTCATATAAGCTTGTAAACCAGGGGGTAAATCCCCTGCACCACTGTAACAGTAGTACTGAGTTTTTCTCAGTACTTGCAGTAGGTACACAGTACTCATAAGAGCTTTTCACAAGCTGATTTTTGGTCTAAATAATCTCACCCAGGTCTTCTTTGAGTCCCAATTGGTAGTTTAAGGTTGAGCTTATTTATAAGCATTGTGCATGTGCTCAAAGTAGCACTCAGATCTGTCTTAACTTGAAAATCACAATCATCAAAAATCTGTGACCAGTGTGATCCTATGGCTTATGATTGTTGATTTGGGTTGCATTTGGTCACTGTTAGTAGTTTAGAGCTTCTGTTAACAGTGGGTTCATTTTGGTACTCATTTAGCTTATTTTAGTGCTTAATAATAAGCACTTTCCAAAGCAGTTTCATAATTCACCATACAAGTACCTGTTTTTTCATTTTTCTCATGTTCCTAGTATTAATTTAGACTTTTCCTGAAATTTTCAGATTTTTCCCAGTAGTTTTGCTAATTTTCTCAATTTAAATTAGTTTTTAATCATTTTTAAATAGCTTTTAATATAAAAAATTAGAAAAAGGTTCAAAAAAATAACTTTTTAATTTTCTTAAGTTTAGATAAATATAAAAAGTAGAAAAAGTAATTTTCTAGATTTTTCATAGTTTATTTAGTAATTTTTAATAATTTAATTAGTTTTAAATAGTTTAAAATTCATAAAAAATAGAAAAATAATCAGAAAAATACAAAAATAGTTTTGAAAATTCTAGTTTGATATTTTAGACTTTTTCATTTCATAATTTTATTTTTCTAGCTTTGTTTCCTCATTTTTTGTATTTTAGTTAATTATTAAATAATTAAAAATAGTTTTTAATTAATAATAATTAGATAATTAGTGATAAAAATAGTTTTCTTTTTCTAAAAAGTTTCTTTTATCATTAGGATTGTAAAAACATCATTTTCATATTTTTAGGGTTAATATTGATTTAGTTTCGCTTTTTATTTTGTACGTCGCGTAGATTTTAATTTAAACGTACGTTTTAGGTTTTAAACGTTCATCACTTTAAAAATAGTGATAGCGTTTATTTAATAGATTTTATCTTTTTAATCTTCTTTAATTTGCATTTAAGCCATTGTAATTTGTTGGCTTATTCCGTAGTTTTAATCATAATCTGATCCTTTTTCCGTTCAAACTCCTCGATCACTAAACGTTTGATAAATCCATTGCACAACTCGCTGGGACATAACGACCCGGGGAAACATTATGCTCCCCTGATCTTCATTGATTTCGTGCTGAAGCTGTTTTAAGCTTTCTTACGCTTGCGTGAGAAAACTTGACGGTTTTGCGCGCATCAGTTGTGGACAAGCTCGAATGGTGTTTTGTTGTGGCGTTTTGTGATCATAGAACGGTTTTGAGTATAGCATGCAGTAGATACGGCTTCTGCCCACAAGTAATCTGGAAGTTTAGCATTGATTAACATTGTTCTTGCAGCTTCTACTAACATTCGGTTTCGTCTTTCAACAACTCCGTTTTGTTCAGGTGTACGTGCAATAGATGTTTGATGCTGAATTCCCACTTTCTCATAGAATTCACGAAGGGTTTGGTTAACAAATTTAGTTCCTTTGTCTGTTCGAATTAGCCTGACGGTGTTGCGGAGCTGAACCTGTATTTTTGTGAAAAAGGTGATGATCATTTGTGGAGCTTGGTCTTTGCTTCGAAGAAAGTAGACCCAAGTCCATCGTGAATAGTCATCAATAATTACTAAGATGTAGCGTTTGCCATTGATTGTTTGCACGCGCATTGGGCCACACAAATCAATGTGAAGAAGATGAAGCACATGCTGAGAGCTGTGTTCCACCTTTGAAGGAAAATGAGCACGAGTGCTTTTCCCTTGTTCACAGGCTGAGCAAAGGTGATCTTTTGAATACCGGAATCGTGAGAGACCTTCAACTAGTTTGTGTCGAGCAAGGTTGGTGATGGTTTGAAAGTTTAGATGTGAGAGACGACGGTGCAAGAGCCAGGATTTTGTTGATGTTGCCTTTGAAAGTAAGCAGATGGGAGATGAAGCAACCATGTCTTGCATAGAGATAGTGTAGAGACTAGAATTACGCGAGCTAGACATAAGGTCATTTCCTTGTAGATCACAAATGAAACAAGTTCTCTCCCTGAAAGCTACCTCCAAATCTCCATCACAAAACTGACCTACTGAAAACAGATTATGACCGAGGCCTTCCACATAGTAAACCCTGCTGATTTCGATGTTCCCATTGACATAATCTCCGTGGCCCATGATAGCTGCGAAGTGATCATTCCCGAACCTGACAGTGCCAATGAACTTTGTAATAAAGTTTGATAACAGTTTAAGGTTGCCTGTCATGTGTCGGGAACATCCGCTATCAACAATCCAGAGAATGATCTGTATCACCTGCATTACACACAGACGACACAGATGGAATAGAAGTAGATGTGGAACCCGAAATGTTAGAGGGTTCCGAAGCAGGTATATGAGACATGCACACATTAATGACTTTAGGCATCCATGTAAATCCTAGTGTGTTATATATCCATTTCTGCCATCTATAACTACTCTTTGCTTTAGTCTTAGTGAATGCACTAGGTGGTACTACATTCTTAGGAGGTGAAACTGGAGCTACAGTGACAGCAATGTTTTCCTTAGAATCTAAAGAAGGCGGTCTACCAAGCACAGACTTAGAATGATTAGTGGGCCTAGAGGTATTCCGATTCTTAGGATTCCGTAAACGAGAGATTATAGCTTTAGCAACACATTTGTCATGACAATCAGAATTCATACTTTTACGACAAATAACACAAGGTGCATCAGACTGAATATCAAAAGTGCTTAAAGGTTTAGCATTCGTTACATCACTATTTCTATTACATTTGCCAGACGCAACATCTATAGTGGAAGCAACGTGAGTCTTATTAATAGTCCTAGGGTGTTCTTCTACTTTAGCATTCCTTATTGATCTTTTCTTAGGTCGCAACTTCCTATTCTTCGATTGAGTGCTCCTAGGCTGTGAAGTGCGGATGTTTGGAAAAGACGCAACTATTCCTGTTTCAGTAGAAGGAAGTACGTTAGCAACTTGTGATTTGGCAGTAGGGATTCTAGGTGCACGATTACTAAGTGTGACTGGTGCTAATCTCTTAATGATGGTTGGCGGAAGTTGTTCATACTTTCCTAACATTTCTCTTAGCTTAGAGATAGTGTGAATCAAATCTTGATTTTCAGAACGAATATTACCAGCAAAATTCATGACTTCTCTAGTGTGAGCAAGATAGTGATCAAGTTCGTTTGATGCTTCATGTCGAGTCTTATTGAGTAAATCAAATATGACACCATATTCCTGTTTAACTGTTACAAGTTCTTGTTCATATTTAGAGATTTGACTTTTCAAAGACACGTTTTGATCATCCAGTTGCTCAATTTTAGGATCAGAAGATTTTGCACTCAACTGAGCGATTTTCTTTTGAAAACTAAGTTGATGGTTGTGAATATCTTTTTCACACCAATGAAGACGACGTTTTGCATTGTAAAGTTCGTTAAGTAATCGTTTATTTTCAGCTTTTAAAGACTCGATCTGAAGCACATTATCAATATTCTCAACAGTTACCACAGAGTCAACATAATCAGCAGAGATATAATCAGATGCATGTGGCAAAGAATAGAATAACACAACATTATGGATATCAGCACAGATAACATCTTCCAAGAGTCGATCAACATCTTTTCTCAACATTTTCTTTTTGCGTTTAGTATTAGAAATAGATGTTTCAGTTTTCTCGAAAACGACCTTCATCACTCCAAGTTCCTTATGAAAATCCTTTTCCCAGGCTAATGCACAACTTTTCAAATTTTTAACATTTGGTAAAAGATTTTTCTGAAAAATGTCTCTTTGTTCTCGCGCTAAAGGTGATTGAAAGTGTTGAACTTTGATTTCAGAATGATGTTCTATCTCATGTTCTAAAGTATTGAGGTCAGCCATGAAAATATCAAAATATCTAAGAATTTTGCGATTTTCAGGTATGGAGTTTTCTTCACTGATTGAAGGTAAAGGACCATAAATTTGTGCATAATCTGGTTGGGGATTAACATTAGAAGACTCAGGTGTTTTGATGATAACCCTTGGTGTGTTAGAAGAATCCGTTGGTGTGACGAAAGTGACCGGTTTTGAATAATTAAAAGGTTTGTTGTAAACAACCGTTTTTAATTTTGATCGACTCTCGTCTTCTGCATCTAATTCCTCTTGACGATGATATTCAACAACACTCATAACAGTATCATTAATTTTATATTCTGCACTGGAAACTTCAGGATTTGGTTTGAATGTTTTGAGTGAAAGCTTTGGTTTGTAATCAGCTAGATTTGGTCCATATCCTTTTGGATTGGGTTTTAAAGTAAACTTTTCAATAGCTGTTACTGATTCACCATGTTTGTAAACAACAGTTTTAAACTCTTTAATTTTGTTTTGCAAGCCAATAATTTCTGCAAGAAGGTCATCTACCCGATTCGTTGAATGCTTTTTGTATGCTGAGAACTGTTTTTGACAATTTAACAACTCAGCCTTAGCTTTTTGATTTTCCAAGGTGAGAGCGTTAATTTGATTTTTATGTTCATGTTTCAGTTGTTCTATTTCAGACAACAAAGCATTCTTCGAAGCTGCTAGATCACGCATCTGTCTCTCTAAATATTTTTTGTTTTGATGAGATTTAGCAAAAGCGGCTTCAAAACCTTTTTCACGGTTTTCTTGAGTTTTGAAAAAGTTGAGTTGCATTTGTAAGCATTCAAAATCCTTGGTTAACAGTGCATTTTTGCTTTTTAAGTCCTTATTTAATGCATAACATTCCTCCATTTTGATTTGATGGTCTTGAATTAAACGAGCAAAATCTGGATGAGGCAACAGTTCAGCTTGTTCAACGTGAGTTACAACATGATCATTATTTAGATCCTCAAGTACAACCACGGAGTCAATTTGATTATCAAAGGAAACCATAAGGTCATCTTGATCGTCAAATGTAACAAAGGGTTAACTTGAAAATCGTCAGAATGAGATGTAGATGACTCATTTTGAACAGTCTGATCCGTGCCGGATTCAGATATTGGCGGAGATATTAGTTCAGATATGATGATGGTTTGTTCGGGTACCTGAGACAAGCCATCAGTGTCATACACTGGGCCTGTTTCACTCATGTGTAACTCATGCATATTAGCCATCAACATAACAGCTGCATTGGCCTGCAAGTCCTCCATATCATCATCTGAGTCTGCATCTGCCATAAAGCTCTGTTCTTTGTTTGTGAGAGATCCACTAGCTTCATCCTTAAGAGCCAAAAGAAGTGCCTCTTTGAAGTAAGCACTGCCCCTAGTCCTTGGCTTTGGGCATGCATTAGCCAGGTGTCCCTTCTCATTGCAGTTGTAGCATCGAAGACCATTCAAACCATTCTGAGCATTTCCCTGTTCTACCACTTGAGCTCTGTTGTTATTCCTACCCATAGCATTAAACCCTTGACCACCTCCCATTTGACGACCATAACCACGATTCTGAACTTCAACTCGTCCATTGTTTACAACAGCCTGATTTCGTGTATTGGATGAGGAACGAATACGATTGTTGGATTTGTTTGTATAACGGCTAAAAGCATTAGCAATCATAACAAATCCCTGTTGCAATGCTTCGAACGGATCGGATTCCTCATTAGTTTGACTATGAAGTGCTTGATCATTTTTGTTGTTGTAAGGAACCAATTGATTTTGTTGAGATTGCTGTGATGGATCGTTTGGTGTGACTGAGTCAGTTGGTTGAGTTGCTTGTTGAGGAGGATAACTTTGTTGAGTATATAAGCCAAGTTGTTGATTTTCCGGATGTGTAGGTGGAGCAATTTGAGCACGGAGAATCCTTTCCCGATCAACTTCCTTTTCATGAGGCTTCAAGTAATCGTACAACAATCCATATGTAGAATGATGCATATTATTCGCTTGACGGAGAAAAATGACATACTTCTCCCATTCAGGACCAAGACTACTCAGGAACTTAGTATTCACTGCAATTCTTGGCATGATAATGTTGTGTTTATCCAAATCAATGATGATGTCTGAAAATCGATGATGATAAGACTCTAGTGTCTCTCCAGGTTCAATCATGAAGTTTTCATAAGCCAAGTAAATTTTGGATTCCAAATCCTCCTGATTGAGTACAGATCCTTCCATAAGAAGATGAATATGGTCCCCCATTTCCTTTGCAGTCTTTTGAGCATCAACACTTCGAAGAATTGGGTTAGGTAATCCTAAAAGGATATATTGCATTGCAAGCTCATCAGCTTCATAGTGTAGAAGTTCTGTTGGATTTAGATCTGCAACAGTAACAATGTTTGTTTGTTCATCTCTTGGTGGAATAGCAGTAGGATCTCCGGGTACAATGACAGTAGGCATCTCAAATGGACCTTCCAAGATAACCTTCTTTAAGAACTTTCCATGTGGCTTCTTCAGATCACAAAACCTAAAGAACCTTATCACCCATTGATCGTAGTTTCCTGGAGTGAGCATTGGAGGTCTATCAAGTGATCCAGCTTCATGAATTGATTGTTGGCTGCTTAAAGCTTCACACATCTTTGCAAACCAAGTGGGTTCCTTCATAGTGTTCCTTGATGGATGTTGATTGAATTCATTTGTGTAGGGTTGAACTTGAAGACTTGGCGGTGTTTGAACCATTTGTGGTGGGGGAATTGCACCAAGTTGTGGAGTATGTTGTTGATTAAATTGTTGTTGATAAATTGCTTGTTGTTGATTCCATTGTTGATGTTGTGGACTTAGTTGTTGTTGTCGTTGAGGATAAGTGTAAGGGAAATAGTTAGAGTATGGTGGTTGAGACATGTTGAACACTTGTGTTGGTAAAAATGGATCTTTGTAGTCGAATGAACCTTTGTTGATGAAGTGTCCTTAGGCGTAGAAAAGACAAGAACCAAGTAGCACTTATGCGTAAAAACACCAAAGTTACGCGTAACAACAAGGAGTTACGCGTAGGATTTAGCTTACGCGTAAGTAGGGAAAAGCTCTAAAGTTAGGCGTAGACAAAAGTTAGGCGTAGAAAGTTAGGCGTAGGATTTTCTTATGCGTAAGACTAGGCTTAGGCGTAGGAAAAATCTTAGGCGTAGGATTTCTACGTGTAAGCTTATGCTTATGCGTAATTTTAGGGTTTTTGCCCAAATGATCTTTTACACTATCACAGTGCAAAAGATATCCAAAGTCGACGTATTTTCAGACTTATCCAAGTAAGAAAACACGGAATGAACCACGAAAATGAAGATCAAACCAAGGAAGCACTTACGCGTAGTTTTAGGGTTTTACTACGCGTAGAAATGCTCGTAACTTTGATTTTGTCCAAAAGTGTTTCTAAACCAGTTTTTGTGTGATAAAATAGCTTTAATAACACCAAAATACACAAAAGTGTGAAACTTGATGAACCAAAGCCTCTAAAACAGTTACGCGTAGAACTTTACCCACGTTCAAAAACTAGATGAAAAACAACTCTCCACGTATAAAGTTTGAAACTTTTTGCCAAAAACAAGTATTTTAACACCTTAAAACGTTGAAAGTACAAGAATCTTGGATTCAAAAGTGTAAAAAATACGTTTTTGATCAAGCCAAAGGTGAGGTATACGCAAGTTAGGCGTGAGACCGAAACTCACTTCAAACAATACGTTCACTCAACTATTAGGCGATTGATACCACTGTTAGGTCACTAGATTTACAACACAAGCTTACAAGAAAGAGATAAGGTGATTGAACAAGTAAACAGACACACACACACGATAATAGTAATACGGTTTATGCGTAGGAGAGTGAATGAAAGAAAAACTTGAACAACCAACCTTCAAATGAAGGTTTACATAGAGTATTTATAGGAGGAAAGCTAGGGCAACACTCCTAGTTTCCATCCTTTCTTAAATGGGCTTGGGCCTAAGCTCATGGGCCTTCTACATAAGCTTAAGGCTAATAACAAACATAAAGGCCATAATAAAGCTAACTATTACATATTAATTACAAACACTTGATTATGGTTTAGGAGTGATTCCAACAATTTCATATTTGATCCCATTGATCTTGATATAGACGTCACACCAGAGGTTAATTTCTGTTTTGTTCTTTTAGCTGAATCCTTGCGTCATGGCAGGGAGTTAATCATCATATCCAGAACTTAGGGGAAAGGTTTACGGGAGTTCAACGAATTAAGTAATTGAGTAAACATTTACGAGTCAAATCGTCTCATTTTCATCCATACTAAATAGGTAGTCCGTTTCAATCCTGGTATTTTTATGATGCGGGTACATACTATATTGCAATCACAGGATACGTTTAATGAACCAAATACAATAATGGAACCATGATGAAACTTTGGTACATACTATACATCATTAATTCATTTATGTATTCTGTTCCAAATACTTATTCTATTTCAGATCACAGGTTCGTACTCTATTTGGTTATACTCATGAATGCTAACTTCTGTACCTGGAAATTCAAGTTTCATTGTACCTGGAAATTTCAATATTTCTATGAAGGATTTAATATGAAAATTGAGGAAGGCCATGGAACGTGAAAATAATGAAAGTAATATCCTAAAAATAATTGACTTATAGTTTATAATTTCTGTTTTGTTCTTTTAGCTAATCCTTGCGTCACGGCAGGGATTTCATCATCATATCCAGAAACTAGGGGAAAGGTTTATGGGAGTTCAGCGAATTAAGTAATTGAGTAAAGATTTACGAGTCAAACCGTCTCAGTTTCATCAATACTAAATAGGTAGTCCGTTTCAATCCTGGTATTTTTTGATATACACAGCCCATACACTAAAACACATGATCTGTTATAATTACTGATATTTTGAATATGTGCTGCCATTTATGATTACTTCAAGATCTGTAAGAAACTCTCAAATATAATGGAGAAACAGTGAGTCGGTTGGAGTCAATTGCTTCATTTGCGGTACCATATATTGTCGGCTGTAGAGTTTACATATTGTACTAATTTTGTATGTTCGTCATACAGCCAAACACATGATCTGTTATTTTGCTGCCTAGACCATGTTCTTTGACAGTTGCCAACTGTATAAACATGGATGGCGACAATAACACTATACTTTGGATGATATCCCGTGCTTGACATACATACCTTTTAGTGTCAATTTACTTGATGTAGATTAAGTATTTCTTTTATTTTTTCAAACCTGCTTCGAGTCTAGCTACAGAGGAGTATATATAGTTGGTATCTTATTTGTTAATCCTCTATAGTTGCTACCACATATTTTGTAGGTCTATCATGTAGGTTTGATGCACCTATCAAATACGTCTCAATTACTAAATACTACACGTACTAAGGGGATATTTACGTTGCAAAAAAGGGGTGGGTTGGCGACATGGGTGCGTGTGCAAACTGGTCAACCGGGTTGTATTTTGAAATGGTTGCACAAGCATTCCTTGCAGCAGCTCCAACATGAGCACTCCTTGCAGCAGCGGAAGCATTTTCATACCCCTTCAGCAGTTGCAACCGGACTCGACTAAATTTGATCCGTATATGCAAAAGCGTAACAAGGTGTCACTTCTGTTTAGTTCATAGGAGAACCACCAGGAGGGGGAGAGAAATGGGAGGGGGTTAAAGGATAAGAATTGATATTTTTGGAAACTTATGAGCATGCGGAGAGTTGAAATTTGCAGAGATGAGGCCAATTATCTTATTCTTATGCAGGCCTTATGGAATTGTGGTGCGGTGATCCGTTACACCTAAGTAGCGTATCATTGGTTTAGAGAACAAGTTATTAGAAAACGCTATGATAAAATTGTAATTCAGAAAATGAGTAGTTCATCTAATGCCAATCCATTTTTAGTATTATGTAAGCTTTTGTATTTTAATGGTACGTTTAAGTTTCCAATTTGTTCTTTTACATGTTCATTCATAGCAACTATATTTGTAATATGGAAGCCTTTTAGATTATATAATTAGATGATTTTTTGAAACTTTCAACTCTTACGTGTGAACTAATCATCACTACTGAGTGTCTTTCTGATGGCATTTGACTTGCAGTGAAACAAAAATACTATTTCCCCGCTAATAGATTTAAGAACAAAAAAAAGGAATGGTGTTAGGGAGGTATGTACATCTTTTATAACTGGAAATATGTTATTTAAATATACATTATGCTATTACATATTTTACAATTGCATAAACCATCTTATACAGCGCACAAAAAAAGGGTTTCATTTTGATGATGCCAGGTTAATGCATGGTTTTCGGAGGAATGAACCTAACTAATCTAGATATGCGCAAGGTAATTTATTATCTTAGCAACGCGTTGCCTGGATTTTTTTCATACAGTTCCTTATTTATATTACATGAAAGTCAATAATGTTGAGCATGAATCAGTTTCTACTTTTTCTTGGTGGATCATCAATAATATATAGTTTTGACAAGATTCAATTGTTATGAACATTACACAAGTTCGGCAAAGTAGCAGCATAGAATCGGAGTTGTCGACATGAGTGTCTCAACTCTCATGTCACATTTCTCTTATATTTGTGTAGATAGCAATGATTGAAATGAGAGCGATTTGGTGAGAAAGATGATTGAAGTTAGAAGATCTAATATTGAAGACCTGTTTCGACACAAGATAAAGCTGTAGATATTTATTCAGAGTAAATTGCATGTAATATGAGTAAATTTACTTTGTATTTTTTAATTGTTCTATAAATCATAACGTTCATTTGAGTTTAAATCATGTACTATGTTGTTTAAAAAAACTTTGCATATTTTAATTGTTCTATAAATCTTGATGTTCATTTATTTTCACCCTTCTTACGCTACTGATAGCTTCGTATACATATATATCTTACTATTCGAAAAGTACTACACTCAAAGAATAATCACAAGTCATGCCTGCCCATTGGGCGGGCTTCGAAAACTAGTATATATATATTATTAGAAAATAATTATATATATATACTTAATCCGATAAAATCCACGGGGAATCTAAACACGTTAAAATACTCAACAAATCTATTAAGATTACAACGGGGGAAAACATTTCACTTATGCATAAGTGAGGATCATTAATTAAGGCAATGTATCACATAAATTAACTTAAAACGTTAAGCACGCACGCACACTATTGGATTGGACAATCCAATGATCTATTGAATAAGAATATTCAATGCTCTATTCTTTTGGTCACGAACCAAATTTCTCATTTTACTAAGACTCGCCATCTCATCATTTTTAGGTTTCGGTTTGGAACCTCCGCTACATTGTACTTGATCTATTTGTGCGTGTTCATTTTCATCATGGTGAGTTCATAGCCTCGCTTTTACTTTATTTTTATAAACCCCGCGAGGGAGATACATGCTCTAAACTAGAACACAAGGTTTTTCATAAATGCTCTATCTTCTTGATTATTGGTACTGCCTAAGTATTTAGCCACAAGTCCCCTGATCATGAACCATTAGTCACCGCGAGTGAACGTAGATATCGTGAATAGTACTATGGGGATTAACGACCCCGTTTCGGTTATAGAGAAATAACCGGGGCGCACCATATTGAATTTCTTTAGGTAATTGGCTATTACCTCCTTTGGGGCATACTTACGTACACTGGTAATTCGGTGTATGCAGTTGAGTTTTGTTTTCATGAGCTTAGCGCATAATAATCTGTGATTTTTCTTATGATATTGTTAGTTTACAATGATCATGATCTTATACTTGTGTTCAAATATTTTAAACCTATGAAATTCACTCAACATTTTTGTTGACCTTTTTAAGCATGTTATCTCAGGTAATCAGTGAAGATTATGACCAAGGAGCGAAATGGGGCATGTCAAGGCTTATCTAGTGGTGTAAAACATAAAAGTTGTCATTTCTTTCAAACTCATGATCTTTCTTTTGGGAAAAACACTTGATCTATTTTCAACGTTTTGTAACAAACTATAAGTTTTCGATGAATGATAACTATTTTAATAAAACGTCTCTTTCGAGTCATTTTCTATAATTATTGACTATGATCTCCATTTAAGTAACACCCTAATTAATCTTCCACTGTCATTAAGATTTTCGGGGGTGTTACATATACCCCCCAATTGCTCGTACACTGGCATTGGGGTACGCGTATCCACATTTGTCACATTATCCTCAGGGTTAGAAAAACTAGAATCATCATTAACCGTAGAGCTAGGAGAAATCGGGACTGAATTCCCCATATTATTACCCATCGAATTATGGACAACCCCTCTTTGCACATTAGATTGAGGGTTTGGAATAGTAGGGATAATGGTTACCTTAAAAGTAGTAGCATTTGATGAAGTATTAGTGTCCACACGTGTAGACAAGTTAATACCACCATCTTCATTCGTCCACTCAGCCACAAATAGGCATTTTGCTTCGTAACTTTAGTTACCTGATCTTGACCAGTTATGGTTGACACACTGCTAACATTCGACATCGGGAACATTAATAACAGATCTTTTACACTGCATCTCCTCCAACTACTCTCTCTCTCTCCAAATAAATTTACCTTCTACTATAGTCTTCAAAAACTCATCAAATCTTCAAAAATCATCGATGAAAACCATGATCTAAATAATATTCATCCAAAAATACATCTAAATTTCATAACTTAAAGATGCAAACAATGATTTCGTGTCAATTGAAGCTGCAATCGGTGATTTTACGAAAAAATGGTGTTAACTGGCAACAAAAATATTTGCGATGATGGGAATGAAGATAAGCAATATTCACCCATCAAAAACGTCAAATTTCTACAGGTAAGGATTTTATTTACCAAAAATTGCTTTGTTAATAGATATTTTGATAAAAAAAAAATGTTCATCAAATTTGAGTGTACATGGTTTGTGTAGAAAAATGGCTATATGTGC
The DNA here is from genome assembly GCA_019973895.1 of Chrysanthemum seticuspe. Taxonomy (NCBI): domain Eukaryota; kingdom Viridiplantae; phylum Streptophyta; class Magnoliopsida; order Asterales; family Asteraceae; genus Chrysanthemum; species Chrysanthemum seticuspe. The sequence goes on along the minus strand of BPTQ01000005.1, from coordinate 194,842,357 downwards.
ATCAATTTTCACAGATTGTTGTTAAAAAATTTAATATGTTTGGGTAATCATGAGTTTTGCAAAATGAAACTGTTTAGTGCATTAAAATTGAGTTAAACGTGCATTCCTCGTTGGAAGTTAGTAAAAGTCTCATATGTTTGGGTAATTGTGAGTTATGTGAAATAACAATATTTTGTGTATTAGAAATAGGCTAGATGTGTGATAGTTTTCATAGGAAGTTAGTTAAAGTGTAATACGTTTGGATAATCATGAGTTGTGTGGAATAACACTGTTTTATTGATAGGGATTTAAAACATACATTTTCAGGGGGTCATTTAATCCCTAAATCGACACATTTTATATCCGTTACTACTTAAAATCGTTCCTTTTCACATTTTAGGTCTCAAGCATATTTGGACGAAAAGGAGCGAAAACATGAAGAAAATGACAAAGTCAAGACTCATGCAGATTTTCAAGCCTGACGGCATCCCAATCAAAGGGAGACGTTGTCCCTATATAAGAGTTTTGATCAAATTACACATGACGACTCAGAACAATTAGTGGTTTTAAAGACTGACGACGTCACGCCTAAACTCTGGAAGGCGTCTCCCTTATCTTCTACACTAGACGCCCAAGAACCATCTCAGACGACGTCCCTCGACGGCGTCACACTTATCAACTGACGTCGTCCCAATGGTGACTTGGCCCAAACGAAACCCTAATGACGGTGACCTGACGGCGTCACAAGCAATAGGTGACGCCGTTGCATTTGTAAATCTATATATAGAATTTGATTTTTCTGCATTTAGGGAGGTATAAATTTGGAGAGCAAACCCTAATTCAGTTGTAGTCCGAATTGGACGGTATTTTAGGGTTCCATACCCTTCTTTACTGTTAGAATTTAGTAAATCCGTAAGTTAAAGACTCGGTCACCTCAAGTATGTGTAAGCATTAGAAAGCTCATAGTCTTTACCCACTGTATACCTGATCCACAACCCGAAGGTGGCATTTATTGTAAAAACTATAAATACCTTCAACCTCCCAAGGTAGAAGGTTGGAGCTTCATAATACACATTTACTTTCTATCACTAGAAGTTCCCATTTCTCTCTACTTTCTCTCTCTAAACTCTCCCAAGTTCGATCCATACATAGTGTGTGTTGTGTGTTTATGATAACCAATATGTTACAACTGGTATCAAGAGCCAAGGTTTGATCATCTACTTTGTGTGTTCTTGGATTCTTGATTGGTTGTTCATAAGTTTTGGTTTGAATGAGTTTAGAGACTTTTTCACTCTTTTGATCTTATTTAGTGGTAAAGTTTGGATTTTGGTTGTACTTTTGTATTTAGGATCATCATATCAGTTTAGTTTTGGGTTTGGAAGGATTGATTCATCTTGGTTGTGGTGTTTTTGATTGAAAAAGTAAGATTTTTAAAAGTATTTTTGACTGAGTTTTGATCACGGAATTTGTTTCTTGGATGCGTTTTGTTGTTGCTCGCTGCGATTTGTATTCTTTCAGGTTGCGTTTTGGTTGCTTCTGACTGCTATTTGATAGACCTTAGCCTTCGACTTGAGTATTTTAATATTATCCGACTGCGTTTTGTTTGCTAAAGGACAAAAGAACAAGTAGTGCTTGTACTATTGAAAGTGACCCGCGACTTGATCTTGCTTTTTGGTTTTCTGCGTTTTGCTCTTGTGTTTTGTTTAGAACTGCGTTTTGGAGAGGACTGCGTGTTGATCCTGCATTTTGGATAGTGTTGCATTTTAATCTTGCGTTTTTTCAAGTTCTGCGTTTTGTTCTTGCTGTAGAAAACTAGAAGGGAGGGTTGAATAGTTTTACTGATTAAAACTTCGTTTTAAATTATTTAGATCGACTTATGTCAATCTATTTGGTATGTGTGTTGGATATTGATAGATAAGCATATAACTAAGTAATGAAAGAATAAAGAGTAAAGGAACACAAAACCACAACACGAGTATTTATAGTGGTTCGGCTACAAGGACACCTTCCTTGCCCTACTCCACTCCCCGAGTACCCCACTCGAGAGTTCGTAAGCACTACACAACATAAGCTCCTTAATGTAGCGGAGAAGCCTTCACAACGTCGCCTACTCTTTATCCGGTACAAGGCTAGACACCGGGTTCTTCCACGAGGTAGAACCAAACCTATCACAACGTGGCCTACACTTTATCCGGTACAAGGCTAGATACCGAGTTCCATTACAAAGGAGGAACTACTACCCAACACCACAACACAACTACCCCAAAGGAGACACACTCCTTGTTACAACACTAGAAGGATATCAATATTCTTTAACCCAAACTATCTAACTTGTACATCGATGCACCATATCGAATGTATACCCTTGGCACCTTTCACTAATGCCTTCGACACGACCCTTCAGCACCTTTCACTAATTCCTTCAATACAACACTTCTATGGAGGGAGGAAAGAACTATTAACAAGATGCACTTCAGTGGTCTTGATGATGACGAAGCTTAGCAACTCATGACTTGAGCTTGCACGTCTTCAAGAGGTGGTGATCTCGCCTTTAAGAGGAATCTAGAGAATCACACAAATATGGAACTACGTAGAATGCTCCTTTGGATCAGAGGTTAGAGATGTTAGAATACTGGGAGAAAGTATTTTTCAAGTGGTGGTTAGCAAGAGAGAAATAGCTCACTATTTATAGACAAAACTTGTCTACTGTCCCACGGTTCCCACGAATCCCTCCCCAGAGGGATCCGGCTAGTGCAAAACCAGGGATCCGGCTACTAGGTCAGTTTAGTCTAGATCTTGGGTTGCAAACCGGGTTATGGGTTATGAACCATTGGTTATGGGTAATGGATTATGAATACCCAATGTACCTAGTCATTGGGTTATGGATCTTGGGTCATGGATCATGGATGATACCCAACATGACTTCATGCATGATGTCATGCAATGGGTCATGGGTTATGGATCATGCTCCATGGGTATGGGTTATGGACTTTGGATTTTACCCAACAACATTCATTGTACATAGTCAATGGATCATGGGTCATGGGTCATGGACTTTCGTTTTTACCCTTTACAACATATATAAAGTATATGTATACATTTCTATAATATGTAAACACAAGTTGTTATACATATGCATTTCTATTAGATGTAAACAATATTACTTGTTAGTGTTTATATAAAAATGTCTTTGGTTTATATAACTTATTTACTAAACATGTTTTGATATAATTTTAATATGTTTAATAAAAGTGTGTTAGTAAATTATTGGCTCAAACCTTTTACATATTTTATTTGTTTCGTTAAATTGATTTTACGTTTGTTATCGACAAAACAATTAGAAGATCGTAAAATATAAATAAACATTTTTATGGCTTATTTGTATTTACAATCTCCCTCTTTTTGTTGATGACAAAACCTAAGATTATTTTAAAAAGAAAATAAAATTCGTAAAAATTTGAATTGGAGTTTTTACTCTCTTCTCCCCCTTTTTGTCGAAACAAAAAGAGCGTCGAAAAGAAACAAACACATTGTTTTGAAAAAAAACTTGTGAAAAGTGACAAAATAAGAACATAAGTAGTAAGATGAGAGAAATATTCTCGTCTTAGCTCCCCCTTGACGATGCTTCCCTTTGTTGAGGGCGTTAAGTAATTGGAAAGCTAAACAAGTGTATTGCAATTATTTTTGCAATGGTTTCGTCTTTTAACGAAATGCTCCCCCTTGACGAGTGCTCCCTTTTGAGGAGGACGTCAAGTGGTATAGAAAACCTAAGTGAATGTATTGCAAGCGTTTTTGAAATGCTTTGCTTTGACAAAAAGCTCCCCCTTTTTTGAGGGTGTCAAAGTCTTCATGTGTATTTTGAAAATCTACAAAACAAAGGTTAGAAAACAAATATATGGTGCATAGTTTCCTACAAATGAGATTCATATTAGTGATAAAATATGTTTTTGTTGCCCGGATCCCACGGATCCTTCCCATGATGGATCCGTCTAGGCTAATTTGAGGGAAGCATGTACCTGAATTCTTTTGACAGCAATGTAGATGTAGAAAGTGATTGTGAAAAACTAGAGGGGGGGGGGTTAAATAGTTTTACTGATTAAAACTTCGTTTTAAAATGTTTAGATCGACTTATGTCAATCTATTTAAAGGTGTTTGTTGGATGTTGATAGATAGATATGGAAATGTGTAATGTAAAGGTAAAGAGTAAGAAACACAAAACCACGACACGAGTGTTTATAGTGGTTCGGCTACAAGGGCACCTTCCTTGCCCTACTCCACTCCTCGAGTCACCTACTCGAGAGTTCGTAATCACTACACGACACCAACTCGTTATGGCGGAGAAGCCTTCACAACTTCGCCTACTCTTTTTCCGGTACTAGGCTAGAAACCGGGTTCTTGCACAAGGTAGAACCACACCTATCACAACGTCGCCTACCCTTTATCCGGTACTAGGCTAGATACCGAGTTCCATTAAAATGGAGGAACTACTACCCAACACTACACGACACCTAACTCAAAGGAGACCCACTCCTTATTACAACATCATCAAGGATATCAAAATCCTTGGATACAACCTATCTCTATTTGTACATCGATGCACCTCATCGATTATACACCCTTGGCATCTTTCACTAATTCCACTTGACTTGACTTATAGGCACCCTTCACTAATGCCCTTGACATGGACGTTTGGCACCTTTCACTAATGCCTTCGTCTTGACTCCTTTGGCATTCTTCACTAATGCCTTTGACACAGACGTTTAAGCACCTTTCACTAATGCTTTCGTCTTGACTCTTTCGACATCCTTCACTAATGCCTTTGACACAACACTTCTATGGAGGAAGGAAGAATTATCAACAAGAGAACCTCAGTAGTCTTGATGATGAAGAATCATGGCAACTCATGGACTTGAGCTTGCTCGACTTCAAGAGGTGGTGATCTCGACTTTAAGAGGAACCTAGAGAATCACACAAAAACAAAACACAAACTACATACAGAGATCCTTAGGATATGAGGTTAGAGGTTTTACAATACTAGGAGAAAGTATGTGTAGGAGTGGCCACCCAAAATGAAGAAATGGCTCACTATTTATAGAAGAAAATAGTCTACTGTTCCATGGATCCCACGGATCCCTCACTTGAGGGATCCGTCCAGTGTATTCCTGGGGATTCATGGGACGCTCCTCTTTGCCCATGTGTCATGGGTCCTAGACTTTGGACCATGGGTATCCAAGTAGATACAATGTATCTACTAGATGCAATGCATCTAGTCCATGGGTCATGGGTTAAATCCATGGGTCATGGGTAAAACCCATTATGACTTAAGCATGATGTCATGCAATGGGTTATGGGTTGTACTCCATGGGTATGGGTCATGGACTTTGGGTTAAACCCAACTATATTCAATGTATTTGGTCAATGGGTCAAATACTTAAACTTCTACCCATACCCATTATAATTGTAACACCCCGCCTTTTTTTGACCACAATATTGTCCGCTTTGCCCGCAGGCTCACGGCTTTGTTTTTGTGGCCTCATTTGAAGACTTCCCGGCAGGTCACCCAAGCCAGTACTACTCTCACATGAGCACGCTTAACTGCCAGTTCCTAAGAACTCCACCCGCAGTAGACCACAAAACGCGTTGTGTCATTGTAAGGCGAATGTTATCTTATGAGCCCAGCATCTCTCCAGGCCACAGCCGATGTGGGATTTGCCTAGGGTGTCACAATAATACATATTACTTATGTATATATCTACCCAATATGTAAACACTAGTTGTTGTACATATGTATTATTAAATCATAGAATCACTTTTACTTGTTTAGTGTTTTATGTGAAAATGTAAGTGTGTTAGTAAACTATTGGCTCAAGACATTTACGTATTTTATTTGTTTCATTAAAATGATTTTACGCTTGTTATCAACAAAACATTAGAAGATCGTAAAATATAAATAAATGTTTTTACGGCTTATTTGTATTAACAATCTCCCCTTTTTGTTGATGACAAAACATAAAATTATTTTAAGGAAAAACTAAAATTCGTAAAAGTTTGAATTGGAATTTTTACTCTCTTCTCCCCTTTTTGTCGAAACAAAAAGAGCGTCGAAAAGAAACGAACACCTTGTTTTAAGAAAAACATGTAAAAGAAGAAGGAAAAAATAAAAATATAGAGAGCAAGTGACGGGAAATGTTCTTGTCTTAGCTCCCCCTTGACGAGTCCATCCCTTTGTGAGGGCGTCAAGTAAGAAGAAATACTAAACTAGTGCATTGCAACTATGTTTGCAAATGGTTTCGTGTTTGTGACGCACGTGCTCCCCCTTGATGATTGCAATTTTGCAACTATGTTTGCAAATGGTTTTGAAATGTATTGCTTTGACATGAAACTCCCCCTAGCTTAGTGTGTCAAAGTCTTCATGTGTGTATTGAAAATCTACAAAACAAAGGTTAGAAGACAAGTATATAATGCATAATTTCATGCAAATAAGACTCAAGTTAGTAGTAAACAAGTCTTATGTTGCACGGATACCACGATTCCCTCCTTGGAGGGATCCGTCTAGGCAAAATGTAGGGATCCGTCTGTCTGAAATCTTAAGAAAACAATGGTGATGTAACAAATTATGTTATCATCAAAGTGAGATATGTATTCAAGCAACAAACATATACTCAAAACAATATGGCACATAACATGTAATCTCATTCAATAAAACTACAAGAAATGAACGACAAGTCTCTAAAACTAAGAGAATGATTTAAACATGAAATGTGATTCCTAAACGATCTAAGTTAAGCTTAAGACTAGGACACCACTTGAATCCTTAAGCTCACGGTTGCGTAGGTTTGTTGACCTCATCGAAACGTTCGAGGAGGTGATAAAACATGCAACATTGCTCTTCACGTAGTTCATGTATCAAGCCTTCAATGTGTTGACAATGATAACAATCCTTATCATGGCTTAAAAAGGTGGTGGTAAAGGTGGAGCGGCTTGATGTGGAGGCTCAAGTGAAGGGGGTTGAGGATCCTCAAACGAAGGAGGGATTGGTAGAGGCACATTCAATGATGGCTTAATAAAGGATAATGTTGGAGGTAGAGAGGTGTCAACTTCCATGTGGTCGAGTGGTTGACTTTGATGATTCCTCATAATTCAAAATGGACCATTTGAGGGATATGGAGAAAAGGATACCGGTGCAAGTGTTGATTCAACACCTTGGGTTTGTTGCACATTCTTCTCTATTGAAGAGAGTGTCGGCAATGGTGGAGGATGAGATGGCCTAGGAAGTAAGTCCTCTAAATTGTAGAGATGTGGAGATGATTGTGAGGTGGTAAATGATATGGCTTTAGACACCAAAGATGATGGTTGGGTGGAAATGGGTGTGTTTGGTTTAGTAGGAATTGTGGTGTTTGGTGATGATATTTTTGTGGGAACAATCCTTTTGGGGATTGGTTTGATTGGTTGAGTTGGTGGAGGAGAAATCCTAGCATTTATGGATTTAACGGGAGATGATTCGGTTGAGGAAATTTCGTGTACAACACGAGCAAGTTTCTTGGGTGGTTCTTTGGTGGATGAGTTATATAACAACCCGTAAAATTTTGGATTATTATAATAATATTTATCACGTCAGAAAATTTAAATCGATTATTTTCTGACAGATGCCGATATCTAAAATTTAAAAACGAGAGGTCATCTCGTTTCCTTTAAAACCCGACACCGCACACAAGATACTTGTCCACTGAGTATCTATATAGTAAATGTGAAATTTATTATTATCTGAGTTAAATTTAAGAATACATAAGCTTAAACCATTGTTTCGGGAAGTTATCCCGCACACTGCAGGACGCAGTAACACACAGAAACTAAAATAAATGCTGAGATAAGTGAAATATACCCTTTTTACCATTCACTAATAAATTATGAAAGAAAACGAGAGGTTATCTCGTGAATGTAGAAAATCACGGCACCGCACGCATACCGACACCAAATTAGAAACGGCAAACAGTTATAATCAAAATTCTACTTAATAATAATAATATATTATTACACTTACAAAAACGATTCGAAAAATACAACTTTCATATTTTTCGGGTACCGGAAGGTACATTTATACATAGAATCGACAAAACACGGGGTACAGTTTATACATTATTTAATAATAAGAACAAAATACACTCTACCTATCCTAATCCTAGCCCACTCACACCGCCCCATTCCTGTTTCCTTCTTCCCTTTCTGCGTTTCTCTCCAAAAGCCATGAATAAAAGCTTCCTGCTCCCTTTCTTCTTCAATCCTCACGCATGATATGTCATTCCCATCATAGCCCATGTACCCAAAGCATTGTTACATGCGTATGTTGGTGGGAGAGAATGACTAGAGCCAAGAACAAGTATCAACCTATGAGCTAGGTCAAGAAAGTTAGGAGGCTTCCTTTCCCTCCTTCATCTATACAAGGGGCAAGAGTCCACAGAGTCTTCATCCACTCTCAACCCAAACTCGAAATTAAAAGTAAAGGGATATTTAAAATTGATTGAGGGGTTTTGTTATTGGATGCATAAGGAAGGCTTTCCAAGTGATTAATTGTTCCAGCCCATCTTGAATCCTCTCCAATTGAGCTTCCTTGTTTTCGGTGTTCATCTATTCGACCCACAAGGTTAAATGTAAGAACATACAATTTTCATCTTTTTGAATCTATTGAGTTTGTAATTTCATCGTCCAATTCGAATTTATAAACTTTCTAATTCATACCGAATGGAATTAATAAAGTAGAAGTGATATTGTTTCATTTTAGTGTTGATTAAATTGACAATAGTGTTGTGGAAATAATATAGAAAAATGATGTTCTTTTGCATATTGTTGTTGTTGTTGCTGTCGAGAACCAAGAAGAGAAAACATAAATATTTTTAAGTTTAACTTCTAAATTTTGGCTCATAATCGTGCTTATTAGACTTATTTACTAAAGTGCTTGTCTCGGTTTAATTCTTAAAAGAATCTATCTTGCGTATCTATGGCATACTCGCCTTAGGTTCTTACTCCTTCATGTGGTTACATGTTAACTGTCCCAGATGAGGTTAACGCCTCACCCGAGGTGGTTAACTATTTTATTGGGTTGTCTCAGCTGAGACGGGAATCTCACTCGTAAGGGTGTTTGTTTTATTTTCATACCGCCACAAAACCCAAAAGGGAGTGTTAGTTTGTTTGTGTGTCCCGGATAGTATTCAGGTTCAACATAGTGGTATAACTCAGCTTGTCCATAAAAATTTATGATCACGTTTAATTCCGGCTAATATGAGATGAGTGAAATTTGATGTGAGTCAAAGAAACCCACGAAGGGTGTTGAGTAAGCCTTTGTTTTAGTTTAGCGCAAAACACCAAGGGGTGCTTGTTGTCTGCTATCACAGCCCATCCCAAAGGGGGTGTTTGTTGCTGATTTTCAGCCCCTAAATGGGTGCGTTTGCTGCTAATTTTCAGCTTAAACATGAGTGCATTTGCTGCTGATTTTCAGCCCCTAAAGGGGTGTGTTTTGAATCTGTTTTCAGCCCCTAAATGGCTAAGTTTTTAGCCTCCAAAAGGGCGCGTCTGTTGCTGATTTTCTGCACCAACTGGTGCGTTTGGTTGGCTGAAATTCTGCACCAACTGGTGCGTTTGGTTGGCTGAAATTCTGCACCAACGGGTGCGTTTGGTTCTGCGTTTAGCAGCCTCAACAGGGGTGTTAGTCTTGCTGTAGCGGGGTGTTTTGTTTTACTTGTTTCCAGCCCACTATGGCTGTTCGTTCTTAATTGTTTTCAGCCCACTCGGGCGTTAAATCCCGTGTTATCTCGAGTTTACACTCGACTCAAATCCTGTCTTATTCAACTTACTATCCATCCCGTATCGACTTATCATGCATATTTTCCCAACATGTACAAATAGACATAACTCATAAAAGATATCTTACAATATCGAAACTATAAAAACTTAAAGCCTTGACCAATTTAGGAAAATGTAAACCTTATATGATTTAAAATCTTGTTCGATTAATAAAATGAGTTCTATTGTGTAAGCAAATTTCTAGACTTCTTACAACTAAAACTTAATATTTTCACATCACTAAAACCAACAAATGGAGGTATAAGTTTTAGTCAAATTTTAAAATCATTAAATTACATATCATATTTCGTTTAAACTTGGTAAAGTTATTTTGATTATAAAACTTGGAAATTTGATCACCTCACAAAAACAAAAGACTTATACACTGGTCATACCCTATTTTTGCCAAAATACATATATATAAACTTACCAATTTACTTTTACCCAAATCGGAAAAGCTAAACCTTTTATACATACCTTATAGAAACTAGTTATACAATGAAATCTTTTATGCACAAATTTATAAACATATATGTATATATGAACATGAATCAAGTTTTAACATGTATATATTCATATGCATACCTTTCAAAATACATTATTGACTTAATACATATCTTTTTCATTTACATCGACAACGTCTTATTATAAGCATACTATTCTACCGTATATTATCATTTGGTCATCATTGAACCAAAGTCTCAGTTCCTTCTTCGAGATTCCTTCCATGGCATACCCTCATAAGCCGAAATCCACCCAAATCTTTGTAAATTGTTGCAAGATAAATGATGCCACATAAGTAACAACAACAACAACACAAACATTTAAAAATTTATAAAGTTAGTTAAACTTTATCAAGTCTTAAACATAATTAAAAACTAAACTTTCCGTACTAAATTAGGTTGCGTGTCGAAGCCGTGCACTATCACCACTTGATTTATTCCACCTCATACTGCACATAGCTAAGGTGAGTTTCAAAGCCCCTACTTTTAAACTATTTTATACTTGTTTTAGGGGAAGATACATGCTCATTTTACTTAAATGAATTTAATTATAGAAATTGTTCATTTCCATGCATACTATGCTTTATATTTGGTATGATATGTTTACCTACTATACTATTGAATGCCTTTTTGATAAAGTTACATCACACATAGATGTTTTATGGACCATACCAAAATGTTTGACTTAGAATATTACGCAGCTTAACCTAAGTCCTTAGATCCCAATTTGCCCTTTTCATGAACCGTCAATTCCTGCTTGGAAGGGCGAATGTTATAAATAGATCTATTGGGGGTGACTCCCTTGTTCGGTTGGCCCCGCATGGGTCAAGGCGAAACATATAGCATGTCGGAACCGAGTGTATTGGGATAAACACTCGCCATGGGCTCCTTATTTGTATGACTACATTTTGCGTACAGAAACTGTCGTAGCTTCGGTTGCATGAACTTAGTGCTAGCGCAATAGATATAATATATGACATTATATTCATTGTAATGTTCATATACCCTACTTATGGTCCACAAATAAAAATCTTTTATCTAAGGTAAACACAAATTTTTATGACATTATGCAAGACGTAATGATCATCAAAACTAAATGTTAAATGGTATACTGAAATGCCATTTAAATAAACCTATAAACTCACCAACCTCGTGTTGACACTTTTTAGCATGTATCTTCAGGTTTTGAGGTGATAGCTTATCTTTGGAGGCGCAAGGCAAAGGCATGGCATGGTCATAGACGACTCTGATTTATGTATTGGGACCACATTTTGATAATGGGTCATTTTCCGCACTTAATCAATAATGTAAACATTATTTTCAAGAATGAATGAAAGTTTCTTTATGAAAATCAGTTGTTCTATGCTTATGTTGTGATATCAATTCGGTAGCACCCTAATACTTGTATGCTTCCGCTGAGCCATTTTGGGGGTGTTACAAGTTAGCACTAGGAGCTTTCCTCATGATGAAATGACTAAGGAGAAGGTTTCTAAATGCTGAGAATTATGTTGTGGTTGATGACTAAGAAATTCTAACAAGATGACTTATAAAGGGAAGGATTTGGGAAGTGCATTAAAGACTTAAGCCACTAAGATCCTTAATAATGTTATGATTTACATGCACAAGGGTCAACTACAGATTTGCACTGATCTATGAGTTCAATTAAGACAATATGGAGTGTTCAAGTTAGCAAGGAGAGCTTGAAATTATTGTTTTAGGTAGGATTTGCTGAATCTGCCATCCGGTTCCCACGGTTCCCTCCAATGAGGGATCCGTCTAGGCTAATCCTAGGGATCCGGCTATCAATAGTCAAGAAAAGAAGAAAATGATGTTGGTAGAATCTAATACCTATACAAATCTTTCGCTTTGGTTGATCAAGTTCAAAACTTTCTTGTTATTTTGGTGTTTTTGAAGTTGTTTCCTCATAAAAATCGAGTGTACAAAATTTTTTGGTGCTTAAAAATACGTTTTGGTCATTTCTGTTGGTTTTACGCCTAAGGAAAACCCTCTTTCTACGCGTAATTCAAAACCCTTATCTTACGCCTAAGAAAACCCTAGTTTTACGCGTAAGCTTTACGACCAAGTTGAGTTTACGCCTAAGCAGATCTTACGCCAAAGGAATCTTCATCATTCTCTTCAAAGCTGTTGGTAACTCAGTGTTTAATTGCTTGGATAAGCCTGAAAAACACTTTGACTTGTGGATACCTCTCTCACTTGGACAAGTGTGAAAGATCTTGGTTTAAACCCTAATCTTACGCCTAAGTTAAAAACTTACGAGTAAGCCTTTACGCCTAAGGTTCCTTACTACTAAGTCTTTAGTTTACGCCTAAGCTTACGTTTAACGATTAAGTTTACGAGTAAGATACTCTTACTTGTAAGAAGGTAGCTTTCGCTTAAGGAGCTTTACGCATAAGGTCCTTTAAGTCTAAGCTCAGTAGTTTACGCCTAAGGTATTTTTAAGCCTAAGTACTTCTTCAACAACAACATCAAGTTTCATTCGACTACAAAGATCCATCATCAACACAAGTTTCAAAGATGTCTCAACCACCCTACTCCAACTACTTTCCTCTTGAATATCCTCAACAACAACAACAACAATATCCTCAACAACAACTTCAGCAACAAGCACAACACGTTGGAAATTACTTTTCTCATCAAATTGCACAGCCACCACCACAACAACAATTCCTTTAGCAATACCCACAATAACATCCGTATGCTAACTACTTTCAGTATCTGTTTCCACAGAAGTATGCTATGAATGCAACAACGCAAAAGGAACCCACTTGGTTTGCAAAAATGTGTGAAGCTATCAGTAGCCAACAATCCATTCATGAAGCTGGATCCCTTGATAGACCTCCAATGCTCACTCCCGGAAACTATGATCAATGGGTGATGCGGTTCTTTAGGTTCCGTAATCTTAAAAAACCACATGGTAAGTTCTTGAAGAAGGTCATCCTCGAAGGTCCTTTTCAAATGCCTACTACAACAGTACCCGGAGATCCAAATGCTAATCCACCAAGAGATGACATTACTTTCACTCTCACTGTGGATCAACTCACTGTTGAACAACTACTTCATTTTGAAGCTGATGAACGTGCAATGCAATACATTCTTTTGGGTTTGCCCAATCCGATTCTTCGCAGTGTTGATGCTAAGAAAACTGCAAAAGCTATGTGGGATCACATTCTTCTCCTAATGGAAGGCACATAACTCAATCAAGAAGACATGGTGTCAAAACTTTACATATCCGATGAGAACTGCATGATTGAACAGGGGGAATCATTAGAGTCATACTATTATCAGTTTACAGACATCATCAATGACTTGGACAAACACAACATCATTATGCCAAAATTTGCAATCAACACAAAGTTTCTAAGCTGTCTTGGTCCTGATTGGGAAAAGTATGTTACATTCATCCGTCAAGCTAAAGATCTTCACAAGGCAAAGTACGGATTGTTGTATGACTGCTTGAAGCACCATCAAAAGGAAGTGGACAAAGATAGAGCTCTCCGTGGGGTTACTACACCGTTACCAAATGCAAATGCTCTCGCTTTGTTCACTCAAGCTTGTTATCCACAATTTCCACTGTTGCCTACTGTCTTTACTAATCCACCACAATTAGCCCATATTACACCATATAATCCATCACAGCAACCACAAGAAACTCAACTAGTTCCTTACAACAATAACTCCGATTCAACACTCTACTGTGAGACACCGAATGAGGATGCAGAAGCTTTCGATACGCTGAATCAAGGATTTTTGTTAATTACTCGAGCCTTCAAGAGATTTGCTAACGAATCCAACAACCGCATTCGTACCTCTTCTAGCATAAGGAATCAAGCAGTTGTTAACAATGGAAGGTTTGAGGTTCAGAACAGAAACAATGGTCGTCATGTAGGAAATGGGTAGTGGACAAGGCTTTAATGCTTTTGGAAGGAATAACATGGTTGCTCCACAGCAAAGGGTTTAGATTGTTGACCAGGGAAATGTGCAGAATGGGAATACTGGTCTTAGATGCTACAACTGCAACGAGAAGGGTCATCTGGCGAATGCTTGTCCAAAGCCGAGAACACGAGGTAGTGCTTATCACAAGGAGGATTTACTCTTGGCTCTCAAAGATGAAGCTGGTGGAACACTTACCAACAAAGAAAAGAGCTTCATGGCCAATGCAGATTCTGATGATGACATGGAGGACTTGCAAGCTAACGCAGCTGTAATGTTGATGGCCAACATGCAAGAACTCCAGATGAGTGATACAGGCCCAGTGTATGACACTGATGGCTTGTATCAGGTACCGGATCCTAACATATGTCTTATACATGATCTGATATCTCCTCAAGCATCTGCATCTGACGAGGAAAAGAGTGTTCAACATGAGCCATCTACATCTCATCACGAATATAATCAAATGGATCCCGTAGTTACATTTGATGATCAAGATGACCTTTTGGTTACCTTTGATAATCAAGTTGACCCCGAGGTTACATTTGAGGATCTAAATGATGAATATGTTGAGACTCAAGTTGAACAAAATGAACCTTTGTCTAATCCAGATCCAGAGCTCATGACCTTATTTATGACCACCCAATCTCAATTGGAGAAGTGCAATGAGATAAATAATAATCTTCATGAAAAAGTGGCACTATTGACTAAGGATATTGAATGCTATAAGGTATAACTCAAACATTTTGAAACAAAAGAGAAACGTGAATATAGTTTTGAAGTTGCTTTTCAGAAGTCATACCAAAAAGAACAATCTTTAGAAAAACATATACGTGATCTAGTTGTTTCCAAAAATGATTTGATTTCTCAAATAGAACAAAAAAAATTTGAACAAAAACAACACATTACCACTCTTACTTCAGAAACTCAAAAAGCCAAGTTTGAGTTGTCATTGTGTCAAAAAGAGTTTTCAGAATTCAAACAAACTTCCAGGAAATGAATAGATCTCTATCTTGAAGAAATTGTCGATTTGAAAAAAAAAAGTGAAAGAGTTTCAAAATATTGTATATAAACATGGTGAGTCAATCACAACGATTCAAAAGTTTACATTTAAGCCAAATCCAGATGGACATGGGCCAGATCTTGCTGATAACAAACCACGTTTTTTCCATAAAGCATTCAAGGCAAATCCAAAGTTGTATAGTGTCAAACATATGCTTGATGAATCTATTGTGCGTGTTGTTGAATATAATCGTGAGAGGAAATCGATGTAGAAGATGAGAGTCGATTGAAAATGGAAAACGTTGAATATAACAAATTTTTTGATTACTCAAAAAGACCTCTCATAACTTTTGTTCCACAACAGGATAAAACAAACACACCTTGGGTTATCACACCGATTAATGAGTCCTCTTCTGATGTCGGTCCCGTCAAACCAGTTGCACAAATTAATGGTCCTTTACCTTCTTTGAGTGAAATCACACCATTAAACCGAAAGATGTCAACTCCTTAAATATTTTGATACTTTCATGTCTGACATGAAACTTTTGGAACGTAAAATTGAACTTAATTCAGAAATAAAAGTTGAAACTTTTCAATCAGCTTATGCCCGAAACCAAAGAGATATTTTTCAAAAATAACTTTTACCACATGTTCGAAATTTACGTATGTGTGCAACATATTGGGAACGGGATCTTCAGAAGGAAATTGGGCAAATGAAAACAATTTTCAATGAAACAGAGGCATGGATTTTGAAAACCAAAAAGAAGAACAAAACTTTTCGAAATCATGTTGATCGACTCTTGGAAGATGTTATTTGTGCTGATACTATATCAATTGTGTTGTATTATACTGCTGCCTCTGCTTTTGATAATATTGTTGTTGATTATGTTGCTTCTGTTGATAATGTTGCGATTGTTGTAAATGTGTCTCAAATCGAAACCTTGAAAGCTGAAAACGAGTGTTTCTTAAATGAACTTTCAATTGTAACACGTCATCTTCAATGGTGTCAAAAAGATTGTAATAATCAAGAACTTGCTTTGCAAAACAAACTCAAACAGTCGGTTGATAAAACTCTTGAACCAAAACTCAAACGACTGGCTGAGGAAAACGCGTCTTTGAAGAGTCAGATTTTTAAATATGAACAAGAAATTGCAAAAGTTGAAACATAATATGATAAAATGTTTAAATTTCTGAAAAAGACTCATACCAAAGCGTCAAAAGATCTTGATGATCATCTTATGTACACTCTTGAAGTCTTAAATGTTAATGGAAACATACGCTCTAAAAACCAAGATTTATTACACACTATCATAGAGTTGAAAGCGAAGTTGGGGAAATATAATAATGATAAGTCTAGTAACACAAATGTTCTTGCACCTGGAATGTTTAAAATTGACACTAGGAATCTTACTGACAAACCACAAGACACTAATGTGATTCCTTCCACTTCTACAGGAGTAGTTGCCTCTAATCCTAGCGTTATCACTTCACAGCTTAAGAGCGCAAACAAGAAGAATAGGAGGTTGCAACGTAAGAGAAGATCCGTAAAGACCCCTGACATAGAAGAACACACTAGGACTTTGAATAAAACACATGTTGCATCTACTTTAGATATTGCGTTAGATGAATGTAATAGAAAAAGTGATGTAACGAATGTTGAATCTTCAAGTACTTTCAAAGTTATGTTTGAAGCATCTTGTATTGTTTGTCGTAAAAGCATGTTTTCTGGTTGCCATGATAATTGTGTTGCTAAATCTATCTTATCTCGTAAGCGAAACATAGAAATGGAATTACCTCTAGGCCCACTAATGCTTCTAAGTCTATGCTAGGTAAGCCACCATCTATAGTTTCTGAGAATATCATTGATGTACCCATAGAACCCTCATCACCTCCTAGGGAAAAAATATCACGTGCATTATCTAAGACCCAAGCACAAACTAGTTGGACTTGGCATAGATGGTTATAAAATACACCTAGATTTAAATGGATACCCAACATTATTGACATGTGTGTTTCATCTGTAACTGTATCGGAACCCTCCAACTCTTCGGGTTCCACCTCTACTTCTGTTAATACAAATAAGCTATAAAAACGTTTATTTATATTTTACGATCTTCTAATGTTTTGTCGATAACAAACGTAAAATCATTTTAACGAAACAAATAAAATCCGTAATTAGCTTGAACTAATAGTTTCTAACACACTTACGTTTTCACATAAAACACTAAAACAAGTTTAAGTGATTTTATGATTTAGTATTATCGTGGGTTAATGATTTGTAAGACCTTTTCAGATACATACCACCACAAAATATTACATCATTGATCAAAAGGGTTTTATTGATATCCGAAACTTTAAAGCAGGTTGTCTAACATGGTGGTTAGAAACTGCTTCTGTTTCGTTATGTGACTCTAATGACCGATCTATTTCTATTGTTGAACTTCCTCTCTATTCGAACATAGAGTATAACAACAATGTTACATCCTTCCTCTTAACTCGTTATAAGACGTTTATTACAAACATAAATATAAACAAAAACCTACCTTGAATATTGGTTTGATATCATTACCGTCTCATGACCTCAAGCCATCTCTGTGGCGAAGTCGAGTAGTATACAAGGAAGATATTGGCTTTGATTCTTCTATGGGCTTTTTGATGTGCAAGTAAAGAGAGGCAAAGAATCTGATGATGAGATTAGGGGTATGCGATACTTTTCTTGTACATGTTATGAGATTTCATTGAGGGAGGCGGACATATTGAGATTGAGTTTAGGGTTTGATGGTGTAAGATTAGGGTATCTATGTGAGAAGCGGTCTTATATACTCCCCGAAATTTAGGGCAACTGGTTTGTGTGTCTTGTAATGGACCGGATTGTGAGGTAATGGACTTGGATCAGGTGTTGGGCTGAGTATAGTTTGAATGGTCATGGGCTGCTCGTAAAATTGATCTAACATGGGGCAAATGGTATCACAAACTTTGTCATCCGAATATTTTTTTGGAAAATAAAATTCTGGATACAAATTTTGTTGTAAGTTAGTGAGATATATCTTGATCGGATAACATTTTCGCGGGTTGTCTTTTATTTGTATTGGTCTTTGGCTGAATTTGGATCGGGGTTGGATCCGGTGTGATGGATTGAAATTAGATATTGGATGATGTGTGAGTAGATTTGATGACGAGATTTGTTGGGCTATGGGGTTTGATACTTTGGTTTATGCATTTTCACGGAGTATATTTTGTCTCGGCTTGAATTGATGATTGTACAAAGTTGACTACGGGGTTTTTGTACGTTATTATTAACGTGAACACGGGTGAACTTCTTTATCTATGAGACGTTGGTTGGTTGGATGCATGTCTCAAGATAACTTGTTGGGACATAACTATCACTTTAAATGATTATGAATTGACAATCTGGTTATAACTTATGTAAGGGGTTACGTCGCCGTGCTCACAGTGTATAACTATCATCTTAAGGAAGGTGTAGTACTTAGTGTCACACGTCGTTGTGGATTGTTCGAAAATATAGAACACGCAGTAAGTCACTAAGTTGGGATGTCTCCTTTCTTTTCATGTCAGTCATATCGGGTTATCTCCATGTGGTCACTACAATAGCCGACATAATGCGTGAATGATGTGCTTACCAAAGTGTTGATTGGATGGTTGATGATGTTGTTGATGTTGGATTATGAACCGCTGATGAACCGCTGCATGTTCCCCTAAAACAGATATTCACCAAAACCTAATTTGTCATAACACTTTCAAGCTAACATTGTTTATGGTTTAGTCTTGATTTTGTAAAATCCCGCGAAAGAAATTATTTCTCGGTTTAAATCATAGACTTGTAAAATCCCGTGACAATGGAAACATCCTGGTAATAGTTAAGTGCATTTCCGGATCTATCTTACGGTTTATTCTTGATTTTGTAAAATCCCGCGAAAGAAACTATTTCTCGGTTTAAACCATAGAATTGTAAAATCCCGTAATGATGGAACCATCCTGGAGAGAGGAAAGTGTATTTCGGGATTTGTTTTTGATGCTGGTGCTACGGTTTCTACTTCGAAGAAGGGATAAAAGGGTGTACTTCATGAATTGGATGTGTGTTTGATTATTCGTCATGGCAGTTTGGCTATTACATGGTTTTACGGGGTTATGTACTTTTAACCATGGTCGGGATGAAACCATTATCAAAGTTCACTTTTAAGATCAAAGGAGGCTAGATTTGAGCTTTTAATCAGAAGATGTGACAACGGGGTTAATTCACTATTATTTATTTGAGGTTGAAGTGAAATATCACGGGCAAGTGTACTTAGTATCTAAAGGTATCGGGGATGGTTGGATGAAGATTCTTCAAGATCCTTGTTCAAGCTTATTATCAAAAACGAAGACTTGGAAATCTAGTTATTGTTGGGTGACTTTTACCTTTTCTTTTACCACTTGGGGGAATTGGGCTCTTACCACCACAAAATAACTATCACTTTAAGGAGTTACGTTGTAGTGCTCATTGTTACATTGAATTGTGGATTTTTAAGAGGTGATGTACGTCTATTACTTGATGGTTGGTTGGATGATGAGTATAGAGTACTTAGAGATTCAATGGAGGATGAAGTCTCGGCACCGCTCTTTGTTACATATGTGCAAGTTTAAGTCACGAGTTCGAGTTAGTTTACTTAAGGGTCAAATTCATCATATTGGGTTTTCTCCATCAGCTGTCACAACAAAGAGCCTACTGAATGATAATGGGGTTGATTATAAGTTGCCAAGAGAGGTTGAAAAGAGAGAGATTATGACGTATGAACACATCAGTTCATGCCTCGTTCTCTAAAGAAAAGAAAAGTGTACGTCTCAGTGCGCTTTATCTTCAAAAGAAGAGAAATCTTCTTATGACGTTTGAATACTTCAGTTCAAACCTCGTTCTCCAAAGAAAAGAAAAGTGTACGTGTCAGTGCGCTTTATCTTCTGAAGAAGAGAAATCTTCTCTATTATGACCATTCTCATCAACATGCTTCATACTTTTTCCATGCGCTAATTCATCAAGTGAACCGAACTACCGATGATTGTTTTCTTATTCCACTTGCTCAACTATAATGACGATGGCGAAATCATGTGCTAATCTTGTGGGGTAGAAGTTTGAATTGAATACTTTTGGATGATTTCACTTATTCAATCAAGAATGGCATCTTCGTATGCAATTCTTGAGGGGGAGAAGAAGTATGATAATTCTGCATGGTTGATTGTTATTAGAGAATAAATGGTCAAACGGCTCCAAACTCATGTAAGAACCGAGCTTCTTCTTATCGGGTCATTTCTACATGGAGTTTCTTCTAAGAGCCGTTGGTTGACATCTTCACGGCCTGATATGATTAAATGACAAAGTGCTTCCAGTTGCGGGGTTGATTTCTTTGATGAACATCTTTCTGTTCTTGTTTGATTGGGAGGGATTTGATTTAAGGAGATTTGCTATTTGTAAGTTAACGGGAATGCATTTGGTGAGTTGAAGATGTTGACTTTCTATTCCCCAATTGGACAATCTTGAAGAAGGTCGAGTCTACAGTCTGTTCTACATTTTCTGCTACATGTTAGAAGACTAAAGACGAGTTGCATTTATCGATCTAAAGACTTCTTCTTAATTCGGGCATTTATTAAAAGATTGTCGGTTTAGGGGAGAGCACTAATTGGGGGAGAGTGTAATGTTGGATAATGTTGGAGGTAGAGAGGTGTCAACTTCCATGTGGCCGAGTGGTTGACTTTGATGATTCCTCATAATTCAAAATGGACCATTTGAGGGATATGGAGAAAAGGATACCGGTGCAAGTGTTGATTCAACACCTTGGGTTTGTTGCACATTCTTCTCTATTGAAGAGAGTGTCGGCAATGGTGGAGGATGAGATGGCCTAGGAAGTAAGTCCTCTAAATTGTAGAGATGTGGAGATGATTGTGAGGTGGTAAATGATATGGCTTTAGACACCAAAGATGATGGTTGGGTGGAAATGGGTGTGTTTGGTTTAGTAGGAATTGTGGTGTTTGGTGATGATATTTTTGTGGGAACAATCCTTTTGGGGATTGGTTTGATTGGTTGAGTTGGTGGAGGAGAAATCCTAGCATTTATGGATTTAACGGGAGATGATTCGGTTGAGGAAATTTCGTGTACAACACGAGCAAGTTTCTTGGGTGGTTCTTTGGTGGATGAGTTATATAACAACCCGTAAAATTTTGGATTATTATAATAATATTTATCACGTCAGAAAATTTAAATCGATTATTTTCTGACAGATGCCGATATCTAAAATTTAAAAACGAGAGGTCATCTCGTTTCCTTTAAAACCCGACACCGCACACAAGATACTTGTCCACTGAGTATCTATATAGTAAATGTGAAATTTATTATTATCTGAGTTAAATTTAAGAATACATAAGCTTAAACCATTGTTTCGGGAAGTTATCCCGCACACTGCAGGACGCAATAACACACAGAAACTAAAATAAATGCTGAGATAAGTGAAATATACCCTTTTTACCATTCACTAATAAATTATGAAAGAAAACGAGAGGTTATCTCGTGAATGTAGAAAATCACGGCACCGCACGCATACCGACACCAAATTAGAAATGGCAAACAGTTATAATCAAAATTCTACTTAATAATAATAATATATTATTACACTTACAAAAACGATTCGAAAAATACAACTTTCATATTTTTCGGGTACCGGGAAGGTACATTTATACATAGAATCGACAAAACACGGGGTACAGTTTATACATTATTTAATAATAAGAACAAAATACACTCTACCTATCCTAATCCTAGCCCACTCACACCGCCCCATTCCTGTTTCCTTCTTCCCTTTCTGCGTTTCTCTCCAAAAGCCATGAATAAAAGCTTCCTGCTCCCTTTCTTCTTCAATCCTCACGCATGATATGTCATTCCCATCATAGCCCATGTACCCAAAGCATTGTTACATGCGTATGTTGGTGGGAGAGAATGACTAGAGCCAAGAACAAGTATCAACCTATGAGCTAGGTCAAGAAAGTTAGGAGGCTTCCTTTCCCTCCTTCATCTATACAAGGGGCAAGAGTCCACAGAGTCTTCATCCACTCTCAACCCAAACTCGAAATTAAAAGTAAAGGGATATTTAAAATTGATTGAGGGGTTTTGTTATTGGATGCATAAGGAAGGCTTTCCAAGTGATTAATTGTTCCAGCCCATCTTGAATCCTCTCCAATTGAGCTTCCTTGTTTTCGGTGTTCATCTATTCGACCCACAAGGTTAAATGTAAGAACATACAATTTTCATCTTTTTGAATCTATTGAGTTTGTAATTTCATCGTCCAATTCGAATTTATAAACTTTCTAATTCATACCGAATGGAATTAATAAAGTAGAAGTGATATTGTTTCATTTTAGTGTTGATTAAATTGACAATAGTGTTGTGGAAATAATATAGAAAAATGATGTTCTTTTGCATATTGTTGTTGTTGTTGCTGTCGAGAACCAAGAAGAGAAAACATAAATATTTTTAAGTTTAACTTCTAAATTTTGGCTCATAATCGTGCTTATTAGACTTATCTACTAAAGTGCTTGTCTCGGTTTAATTCTTAAAAGAATCTATCTTGCGTATCTATGGCATACTCGCCTTAGGTTCTTACTCCTTCATGTGGTTACATGTTAACTGTCCCAGATGAGGTTAACGCCTCACCCGAGGTGGTTAACTATTTTATTGGGTTGTCTCAGCTGAGACGGGAATCTCACTCGTAAGGGTGTTTGTTTTATTTTCATACCGCCACAAAACCCAAAAGGGAGTGTTAGTTTGTTTGTGTGTCCCGGATAGTATTCAGGTTCAACATAGTGGTATAACTCAGCTTGTCCATAAAAATTTATGATCACGTTTAATTCCGGCTAATATGAGATGAGTGAAATTTGATGTGAGTCAAAGAAACCCACGAAGGGTGTTGAGTAAGCCTTGTTTTAGTTTAGCGCAAAACACCAAGGGGTGCTTGTTGTCTGCTATCACAGCCCATCCCAAAGGGGGTGTTTGTTGCTGATTTTCAGCCCCTAAATGGGTGCGTTTGCTGCTAATTTTCAGCTTAAACATGAGTGCATTTGCTGCTGATTTTCAGCCCCTAAAGGGGTGTGTTTTGAATCTGTTTTCAGCCCCTAAATGGCTAAGTTTTTAGCCTCCAAAAGGGCGCGTCTGTTGCTGATTTTCTGCACCAACTGGTGCGTTTGGTTGGCTGAAATTCTGCACCAACTGGTGCGTTTGGTTGGCTGAAATTCTGCACCAACGGGTGCGTTTGGTTCTGCGTTTAGCAGCCTCAACAGGGGTGTTAGTCTTGCTGTAGCGGGGTGTTTTGTTTTACTTGTTTCCAGCCCACTATGGTTGTTCGTTCTTAATTGTTTTCAGCCCACTCGGGCGTTAAATCCCGTGTTATCTCGAGTTTACACTCGACTCAAATCCTGTCTTATTCAACTTACTATCCATCCCGTATCGACTTATCATGCATATTTTCCCAACATGTACAAATAGACATAACTCATAAAAGATATCTTACAATATCGAAACTATAAAAACTTAAAGCCTTGACCAATTTAGGAAAATGTAAACCTTATATGATTTAAAATCTTGTTCGATTAATAAAATGAGTTCTATTGTGTAAGCAAATTTCTAGACTTCTTACAACTAAAACTTAATATTTTCACATCACTAAAACCAACAAATGGAGGTATAAGTTTTAGTCAAATTTTAAAATCATTAAATTACATATCATATTTCGTTTAAACTTGGTAAAGTTATTTTGATTATAAAACTTGGAAATTTGATCACCTCACAAAAACAAAAGACTTATACACTGGTCATACCCTATTTTTGCCAAAATACATATATATAAACTTACCAATTTACTTTTACCCAAATCGGAAAAGCTAAACCTTTTATACATACCTTATAGAAACTAGTTATACAATGAAATCTTTTATGCACAAATTTATAAACATATATGTATATATGAACATGAATCAAGTTTTAACATGTATATATCCATATGCATACCTTTCAAAATACATTATTGACTTAATACATATCTTTTTCATTTACATCGACAACGTCTTATTATAAGCATACTATTCTACCGTATATTATCATTTGGTCATCATTGAACCAAAGTCTCAATTCCTTCTTCGAGATTCCTTCCATGTCATACCCTCATAAGCCGAAATCCACCCAAATCTTTGTAAATTGTTGCAAGATAAATGATGCCACATAAGTAACAACAACAACAACACAAACATTTAAAAATTTATAAAGTTAGTTAAACTTTATCAAGTCTTAAACATAATTAAAAACTAAACTTTCCGTACTAAATTAGGTTGCGTGTCGAAGCCGTGCACTATCACCACTTGATTTATTCCACCTCATACTGCACATAGCTAAGGTGAGTTTCAAAGCCCCTACTTTTAAACTATTTTATACTTGTTTTAGGGGAAGATACATGCTCATTTTACTTAAATGAATTTAATTATAGAAATTGTTCATTTCCATGCATACTATGCTTTATATTTGGTATGATATGTTTACCTACTATACTATTGAATGCCTTTTTGATAAAGTTACATCACACATAGATGTTTTATGGACCATACCAAAATGTTTGACTTAGAATATTACGCAGCTTAACCTAAGTCCTTAGATCCCAATTTGCCCTTTTCAAGAACCGTCAATTCCTGCTAGGAAGGGCGAATGTTATAAATAGATCTATTGGGGGTGACTCCCTTGTTCGGTTGGCCCCGCATGGGTCAAGGCGAAACATATAGCATGTCGGAACCGAGTGTATTGGGATAAACACTCGCCATGGGCTCCTTATTTGTATGACTACATTTTGCGTACAGAAACTGTCGTAGCTTCGGTTGCATGAACTTAGTGCTAGCGCAATAGATATAATATATGACATTATATTCATTGTAATGTTCATATACCCTACTTATGGTCCACAAATAAAAATCTTTTATCTAAGGTAAACACAAATTTTTATGACATTATGCAAGACGTAATGATCATCAAAACTAAATGTTAAATGGTATACTGAAATGCCATTTAAATAAACCTATAAACTCACCAACCTCGTGTTGACACTTTTTAGCATGTATCTTCAGGTTTTGAGGTGATAGCTTATCTTTGGAGGCGCAAGGCAAAGGCATGGCATGGTCATAGACGACTCTGATTTATGTATTGGGACCACATTTTGATAATGGGTCATTTTCCGCACTTAATCAATAATGTAAACATTATTTTCAAGAATGAATGAAAGTTTCTTTATGAAAATCAGTTGTTCTATGCTTATGTTGTGATATCAATTCGGTAGCACCCTAATACTTGTATGCTTCCGCTGAGCCATTTTGGGGGTGTTACAAGTTAGCACTAGGAGCTTTCCTCATGATGAAATGACTAAGGAGAAGGTTTCTAAATGCTGAGAATTATGTTGTGGTTGATGACTAAGAAATTCTAACAAGATGACTTATAAAGGGAAGGATTTGGGAAGTGCATTAAAGACTTAAGCCACTAAGATCCTTAATAATGTTATGATTTACATGCACAAGGGTCAACTACAGATTTGCACTGATCTATGAGTTCAATTAAGACAATATGGAGTGTTCAAGTTAGCAAGGAGAGCTTGAAATTATTGTTTTAGGTAGGATTTGCTGAATCTGCCATCCGGTTCCCACGGTTCCCTCCAATGAGGGATCCGTCTAGGCTAATCCTAGGGATCCGGCTATCAATAGTCAAGAAAAGAAGAAAATGATGTTGGTAGAATCTAATACCTATACAAATCTTTCGCTTTGGTTGATCAAGTTCAAAACTTTCTTGTTATTTTGGTGTTTTTGAAGTTGTTTCATCATAAAAATCGAGTGTACAAAATGTTTTGGTGCTTAAAAATACGTTTTGGTCATTTCTGTTGGTTTTACGCCTAAGGAAAACCCTCTTTCTACGCGTAATTCAAAACCCTTATCTTACGCCTAAGAAAACCCTAGTTTTACGCGTAAGCTTTACGACCAAGTTGAGTTTACGCCTAAGCAGATCTTACGCCAAAGGAATCTTCATCATTCTCTTCAAAGCTGTTGGTAACTCAGTGTTTAATTGCTTGGATAAGCCTGAAAAACACTTTGACTTGTGGATACCTCTCTCACTTGGACAAGTGTGAAAGATCTTGGTTTAAACCCTAATCTTACGCCTAAGTTAAAAACTTACGAGTAAGCCTTTACGCCTAAGGTTCCTTACTACTAAGTCTTTAGTTTACGCCTAAGCTTACGTTTAACGATTAAGTTTACGAGTAAGATACTCTTACTTGTAAGAAGGTAGCTTTCGCTTAAGGAGCTTTACGCATAAGGTCCTTTAAGTCTAAGCTCAGTAGTTTACGCCTAAGGTATTTTTAAGCCTAAGTACTTCTTCAACAACAACATCAAGTTTCATTCGACTACAAAGATCCATCATCAACACAAGTTTCAAAGATGTCTCAACCACCCTACTCCAACTACTTTCCTCTTGAATATCCTCAACAACAACAACAACAATATCCTCAACAACAACTTCAGCAACAAGCACAACACGTTGGAAATTACTTTTCTCATCAAATTGCACAGCCACCACCACAACAACAATTCCTTTAGCAATACCCACAATAACATCCGTATGCTAACTACTTTCAGTATCTGTTTCCACAGAAGTATGCTATGAATGCAACAACGCAAAAGGAACCCACTTGGTTTGCAAAAATGTGTGAAGCTATCAGTAGCCAACAATCCATTCATGAAGCTGGATCCCTTGATAGACCTCCAATGCTCACTCCCGGAAACTATGATCAATGGGTGATGCGGTTCTTTAGGTTCCGTAATCTTAAAAAACCACATGGTAAGTTCTTGAAGAAGGTCATCCTCGAAGGTCCTTTTCAAATGCCTACTACAACAGTACCCGGAGATCCAAATGCTAATCCACCAAGAGATGACATTACTTTCACTCTCACTGTGGATCAACTCACTGTTGAACAACTACTTCATTTTGAAGCTGATGAACGTGCAATGCAATACATTCTTTTGGGTTTGCCCAGTCCGATTCTTCGCAGTGTTGATGCTAAGAAAACTGCAAAAGCTATGTGGGATCACATTCTTCTCCTAATGGAAGGCACATAACTCAATCAAGAAGACATGGTGTCAAAACTTTACATATCCGATGAGAACTGCATGATTGAACAGGGGGAATCATTAGAGTCATACTATTATCAGTTTACAGACATCATCAATGACTTGGACAAACACAACATCATTATGCCAAAATTTGCAATCAACACAAAGTTTCTAAGCTGTCTTGGTCCTGATTGGGAAAAGTATGTTACATTCATCCGTCAAGCTAAAGATCTTCACAAGGCAAAGTACGGATTGTTGTATGACTACTTGAAGCACCATCAAAAGGAAGTGGACAAAGATAGAGCTCTCCGTGGGGTTACTACACCGTTACCAAATGCAAATGCTCTCGCTTTGTTCACTCAAGCTTGTTATCCACAATTTCCACTGTTGCCTACTGTCTTTACTAATCCACCACAATTAGCCCATATTACACCATATAATCCATCACAGCAACCACAAGAAACTCAACTAGTTCCTTACAACAACAACTCCGATTCAACACTCTACTGTGAGACACCGAATGAGGATGCAGAAGCTTTCGATACGCTGAATCAAGGATTTTTGTTAATTACTCGAGCCTTCAAGAGATTTGCTAACGAATCCAACAACCGCATTCGTACCTCTTCTAACATAAGGAATCAAGCAGTTGTTAACAATGGAAGGTTTGAGGTTCAGAACAGAAACAATGGTCGTCATGTAGGAAATGGGTAGTGGACAAGGCTTTAATGCTTTTGGAAGGAATAACATGGTTGCTCCACAGCAAAGGGTTTAGATTGTTGACCAGGGAAATGTGCAGAATGGGAATACTGGTCTTAGATGCTACAACTGCAACGAGAAGGGTCATCTGGCGAATGCTTGTCCAAAGCCGAGAACACGAGGTAGTGCTTATCACAAGGAGGATTTACTCTTGGCTCTCAAAGATGAAGCGGGTGGAACACTTACCAACAAAGAAAAGAGCTTCATGGCCAATGCAGATTCTGATGATGACATGGAGGACTTGCAAGCTAACGCAGCTGTAATGTTGATGGCCAACATGCAAGAACTCCAGATGAGTGATACAGGCCCAGTGTATGACACTGATGGCTTGTATCAGGTACCGGATCCTAACATATGTCTTATACATGATCTGATATCTCCTCAAGCATCTGCATCTGACGAGGAAAAGAGTGTTCAACATGAGCCATCTACATCTCATCACGAATATAATCAAATGGATCCCGTAGTTACATTTGATGATCAAGATGACCTTTTGGTTACCTTTGATAATCAAGTTGACCCCGAGGTTACATTTGAGGATCTAAATGATGAAAATGTTGAGACTCAAGTTGAACAAAATGAACCTTTGTCTAATCCAGATCCAGAGCTCATGACCTTATTTATGACCACCCAATCTCAATTGGAGAAGTGCAATGAGATAAATAATAATCTTCATGAAAAAGTGGCACTATTGACTAAGGATATTGAATGCTATAAGGTATAACTCAAACATTTTGAAACAAAAGAGAAACGTGAATATAGTTTTGAAGTTGCTTTTCAGAAGTCATACCAAAAAGAACAATCTTTAGAAAAACATATACGTGATCTAGTTGTTTCCAAAAATGATTTGATTTCTCAAATAGAACAAAAAAAATTTGAACAAAAACAACACATTACCACTCTTACTTCAGAAACTCAAAAAGCCAAGTTTGAGTTGTCATTGTGTCAAAAAGAGTTTTCAGAATTCAAACAAACTTCCAGGAAATGAATAGATCTCTATCTTGAAGAAATTGTCGATTTGAAAAAAAAAGTGAAAGAGTTTCAAAATATTGTATATAAACATGGTGAGTCAATCACAACGATTCAAAAGTTTACATTTAAGCCAAATCCAGATGGACATGGGCCAGATCTTGCTGATAACAAACCACGTTTTTTCCATAAAGCATTCAAGGCAAATCCAAAGTTGTATAGTGTCAAACATATGCTTGATGAATCTATTGTGCGTGTTGTTGAATATAATCGTGAGAGGAAATCGATGTAGAAGATGAGAGTCGATTGAAAATGGAAAACGTTGAATATAACAAATTTTTTGATTACTCAAAAAGACCTCTCATAACTTTTGTTCCACAACAGGATAAAACAAACACACCTTGGGTTATCACACCGATTAATGAGTCCTCTTCTGATGTCGGTCCCGTCAAACCAGTTGCACAAATTAATGGTCCTTTACCTTCTTTGAGTGAAATCACACCATTAAACCGAAAGATGTCAACTCCTTAAATATTTTGATACTTTCATGTCTGACATGAAACTTTTGGAACGTAAAATTGAACTTAATTCAGAAATAAAAGTTGAAACTTTTCAATCAGCTTATGCCCGAAACCAAAGAGATATTTTTCAAAAATAACTTTTACCACATGTTCGAAATTTACGTATGTGTGCAACATATTGGGAACGGGATCTTCAGAAGGAAATTGGGCAAATGAAAACAATTTTCAATGAAACAGAGGCATGGATTTTGAAAACCAAAAAGAAGAACAAAACTTTTCGAAATCATGTTGATCGACTCTTGGAAGATGTTATTTGTGCTGATACTATATCAATTGTGTTGTATTATACTGCTGCCTCTGCTTTTGATAATATTGTTGTTGATTATGTTGCTTCTGTTGATAATGTTGCGATTGTTGTAAATGTGTCTCAAATCGAAACCTTGAAAGCTGAAAACGAGTGTTTCTTAAATGAACTTTCAATTGTAACACGTCATCTTCAATGGTGTCAAAAAGATTGTAATAATCAAGAACTTGCTTTGCAAAACAAACTCAAACAGTCGGTTGATAAAACTCTTGAACCAAAACTCAAACGACTGGCTGAGGAAAACGCGTCTTTGAAGAGTCAGATTTTTAAATATGAACAAGAAATTGCAAAAGTTGAAACATAATATGATAAAATGTTTAAATTTCTGAAAAAGACTCATACCAAAGCGTCAAAAGATCTTGATGATCATCTTATGTACACTCTTGAAGTCTTAAATGTTAATGGAAACATACGCTCTAAAAACCAAGATTTATTACACACTATCATAGAGTTGAAAGCGAAGTTGGGGAAATATAATAATGATAAGTCTAGTAACACAAATGTTCTTGCACCTGGAATGTTTAAAATTGACACTAGGAATCTTACTGACAAACCACAAGACACTAATGTGATTCCTTCCACTTCTACAGGAGTAGTTGCCTCTAATCCTAGCGTTATCACTTCACAGCTTAAGAGCGCAAACAAGAAGAATAGGAGGTTGCAACGTAAGAGAAGATCCGTAAAGACCCCTGACATAGAAGAACACACTAGGACTTTGAATAAAACACATGTTGCATCTACTTTAGATATTGCGTTAGATGAATGTAATAGAAAAAGTGATGTAACGAATGTTGAATCTTCAAGTACTTTCAAAGTTATGTTTGAAGCATCTTGTATTGTTTGTCGTAAAAGCATGTTTTCTGGTTGCCATGATAATTGTGTTGCTAAATCTATCTTATCTCGTAAGCGAAACATAGAAATGGAATTACCTCTAGGCCCACTAATGCTTCTAAGTCTATGCTAGGTAAGCCACCATCTATAGTTTCTGAGAATATCATTGATGTACCCATAGAACCCTCATCACCTCCTAGGGAAAAAATATCACGTGCATTATCTAAGACCCAAGCACAAACTAGTTGGACTTGGCATAGATGGTTATAAAATACACCTAGATTTAAATGGATACCCAACATTATTGACATGTGTGTTTCATCTGTAACTGTATCGGAACCCTCCAACTCTTCGGGTTCCACCTCTACTTCTGTTAATACAAATAAGCTATAAAAACGTTTATTTATATTTTACGATCTTCTAATGTTTTGTCGATAACAAACGTAAAATCATTTTAACGAAACAAATAAAATCCGTAATTAGCTTGAACTAATAGTTTCTAACACACTTACGTTTTCACATAAAACACTAAAACAAGTTTAAGTGATTTTATGATTTAGTATTATCGTGGGTTAATGATTTGTAAGACCTTTTCAGATACATACCACCACAAAATATTACATCATTGATCAAAAGGGTTTTATTGATATCCGAAACTTTAAAGCAGGTTGTCTAACATGGTGGTTAGAAACTGCTTCTGTTTCGTTATGTGACTCTAATGACCGATCTATTTTTGTTGTTGAACTTCCTCTCTATTCGAACATAAGAGAAGGAGTATAACAACAATGTTACATCCTTCCTCTTAACTCGTTATAAGACGTTTATTACAAACAGAAATATAAACAAAAACCTACCTTGAATATTGGTTTGATATCATTACCGTCTCATGACCTCAAGCCATCTCTGTGGCGAAGTCGAGTAGTATACAAGGAAGATATTGGCTTTGATTCTTCTATGGGCTTTTTGATGTGCAAGTAAAGAGAGGCAAAGAATCTGATGATGAGATTAGGGGTATGCGATACTTTTCTTGTACATGTTATGAGATTTCATTGAGGGAGGCAGACATATTGAGATTGAGTTTAGGGTTTGATGGTTTAAGATTAGGGTATCTATGTGAGAAGCGGTCTTATATACTCCCCGAAATTTAGGGCAACTGGTTTGTGTGTCTTGTAATGGACCGGATTGTGAGGTAATGGACTTGGATCAGGTGTTGGGCTGAGTATAGTTTGAATGGTCATGGGCTGCTCGTAAAATTGATCTAACATGGGGCAAATGGTATCACAAACTTTGTCATCCGAATATTTTTTTGGAAAATAAAATTCTGGATACAAATTTTGTTGTAAGTTAGTGAGATATATCTTGATCGGATAACATTTTCGCGGGTTGTCTTTTATTTGTATTGGTCTTTGGCTGAATTTGGATCGGGGTTGGATCCGGTGTGATGGATTGAAATTAGATATTGGATGATGTGTGAGTAGATTTGATGACGAGATTTGTTGGGCTATGGGGTTTGATACTTTGGTTTATGCATTTTCACGGAGTATATTTTGTCTCGGCTTGAATTGATGATTGTACAAAGTTGACTACGGGGTTTTTGTACGTTATTATTAACGTGAACACGGGTGAACTTCTTTATCTATGAGACGTTGGTTGGTTGGATGCATGTCTCAAGATAACTTGTTGGGACATAACTATCACTTTAAGTGATTATGAATTGACAATCTGGTTATAACTTACGTAAGGGGTTACGTCGCCGTGCTCACAGTGTATAACTATCATCTTAAGGAAGGTGTAGTACTTAGTGTCACACGTCGTTGTGGATTGTTCGAAAATATAGAACACGCAGTAAGTCACTAAGTTGGGATGTCTCCTTTCTTTTCATGTCAGTCGTATCGGGTTATCTCCATGTGGTCACTACAATAGCCGACAGAATGCGTGAATGATGTGCTTACCAAAGTGTTGATTGGATGGTTGATGATGTTGTTGATGTTGGATTATGAACCGCTGATGAACCGCTGCATGTTCCCCTAAAACAGATATTCACCAAAACCTAATTTGTCATAACACTTTCAAGCTAACATTGTTTATGGTTTAGTCTTGATTTTGTAAAATCCCGCGAAAGAAATTATTTCTCGGTTTAAATCATAGACTTGTAAAATCCCGTGACAATGGAAACATCCTGGTAATAGTTAAGTGCATTTCCGGATCTATCTTACGGTTTATTCTTGATTTTGTAAAATCCCGCGAAAGAAACTATTTCTCGGTTTAAACCATAGAATTGTAAAATCCCGTAATGATGGAACCATCCTGGAGAGAGGAAAGTGTATTTCGGGATTTTTTTTGATGCTGGTGCTACGGTTTCTACTTCGAAGAAGGGATAAAAGGGTGTACTTCATGAATTGGATGTGTGTTTGATTATTCGTCATGGCAATTTGGCTATTACATGGTTTTACGGGGTTATGTACTTTTAACCATGGTCGGGATGAAACCATTATCAAAGTTCACTTTTAAGATCAAAGGAGGCTAGATTTGAGCTTTTAATCAGAAGATGTGACAACGGGGTTAATTCACTATTATTTATTTGAGGTTGAAGTGAAATATCACGGGCAAGTGTACTTAGTATCTAAAGGTATCGGGGATGGTTGGATGAAGATTCTTCAAGATCCTTGTTCAAGCTTATTATCAAAAACGAAGACTTGGAAATCTAGTTATTGTTGGGTGACTTTTACCTTTTCTTTTACCACTTGGGGGAATTGGGCTCTTACCACCACAAAATAACTATCACTTTAAGGAGTTACGTTGTAGTGCTCATTGTTACATTGAATTGTGGATTTTTAAGAGGTGATGTACGTCTATTACTTGATGGTTGGTTGGATGATGAGTATAGAGTACTTAGAGATTCAATGGAGGATGAAGTCTCGGCACCGCTCTTTGTTACATATGTGCAAGTTTAAGTCACGAGTTCGAGTTAGTTTACTTAAGGGTCAAATTCATCATATTGGGTTTTCTCCATCAGCTGTCACAACAAAGAGCCTACTGAATGATAATGGGGTTGATTATAAGTTTGCCAAGAGAGGTTGAAAAGAGAGAGATTATGACGTATGAACACATCAGTTCATGCCTCGTTCTCTAAAGAAAAGAAAAGTGTACGTCTCAGTGCGCTTTATCTTCAAAAGAAGAGAAATCTTCTTATGACGTTTGAATACTTCAGTTCAAACCTCGTTCTCCAAAGAAAAGAAAAGTGTACGTGTCAGTGCGCTTTATCTTCTGAAGAAGAGAAATCTTCTCTATTATGACCATTCTCATCAACATGCTTCATACTTTTTCCATGCGCTAATTCATCAAGTGAACCGAACTACCGATGATTGTTTTCTTATTCCACTTGCTCAACTATAATGACGATGGCGAAATCATGTGCTAATCTTGCGGGGTAGAAGTTTGAATTGAATACTTTTGGATGATTTCACTTATTCAATCAAGAATGGCATCTTCGTATGCAATTCTTGAGGGGGAGAAGAAGTATGATAATTCTGCATGGTTGATTGTTATTAGAGAATAAATGGTCAAACGGCTCCAAACTCATGTAAGAACCGAGCTTCTTCTTATCGGGTCATTTCTACATGGAGTTTCTTCTAAGAGCCGTTGGTTGACATCTTCACGGGCTGATATGATTAAATGACAAAGTGCTTCCAGTTGCGGGGTTGATTTCTTTGATGAACATCTTTCTGTTCTTGTTTGATTGGGAGGGATTTGATTTAAGGAGATTTGCTATTTGTAAGTTAACGGGAATGCATTTGGTGAGTTGAAGATGTTGGCTTTCTATTCCCCAATTGGACAATCTTGAAGAAGGTCGAGTCTACAGTCTGTTCTACATTTTCTGCTACATGTTAGAAGACTAAAGACGAGTTGCATTTATCGATCTAAAGACTTCTTCTTAATTCGGGCATTTATTAAAAGATTGTCGGTTTAGGGGAGAGCACTAATTGGGGGAGAGTGTAATGTTGAATTTAATCCCCAATTAGACTTGCTCACATTCTTCAGCATGTTGATTCTCACAAAGACTTCAAGTGTTCTTCTCATAAGATTTCAAGTATTTGGGCTGATAAGATGTTGCTGATTCTGAAGTGTCAAAACCAGCAAGGGGGAAGGAGACACGCATCTAAACGCGAGTAAACTTGATGAACTTAACACTTCTAATTAATTGAAGATATCCCGGGAAGACAAATGTTATTACCGCAGAGAAACTCAAGGTTTGACTCATGGCGAGTAAACTTGATGAACTTAATTCTTCTAAGTGATTGAAGATATCCCGGGAAGACAAATGTCATGACCGCAGAGAAACTCAAGGTTTTACTCATCAAGGCGTTTAGTGTTATTATTCCAACCACGTGGGGGAAGTGATGGAAGAGTTAGTTTCTGAAGATAAAAGAGGTACACAAGTGTGTGATGATTTTGATGTTATCGCAATCATCAAGGGAGAGAGAATTGTGTACATTGAGGATGCTCAGCTGTTTTACTTGAGGACTTAATCAGTGATTCAGAGATATAATCACTTATTTCGGTGTTGACATCCGCAGAGATTGTCACCCGCAGAGATAATCAGTGATTCTGCCTGCTTCTTCAATGTTATCGGTTATTCTCTCTTTGGGCATTCGGGTACTTCGGGTTCTTGAGCTTCATACACTTTCTTTAGGGGAGAGAAAAGTATACATCGGGGTTATTCTTTGGCTATTGGACTTAATCTGCTACTTCGATGGTATAAGTTTCTTTGTCTTCAGGTATGTGTATTCGGGTTCGTGAGCTCTAGTCTAAGAGATTGACTGCATCAATTCAACTACCTGGGGGAATTTGTTTCTTGAAACCTTTTGGAATGGATTGCTTCAGACTTCAGTGGAATGAAATTTGAGAAGGATTATTTAAATGAGGGATGATACGTTGATGTTCTATTGGATGATATAACCTCGAACGAAGAATCACGGTAATTATTCTTAAAAGGAGCAGCAAGATCGATGATAATGGTGTGCATCCTTGTGCACCTGGCTAAAGGAAGCTTGAAAGAAAGCTTTGAATCTGCTCAACATAAGGATTTTTGGTTTGGGGGGAAGCTGCCAAAGTCTCTCTTTCTCAAAGGCACATGCTCTATCTTCTATTCTAGAGCCTTGGAAGCTTTGGTGGTGAATGTTTAAGAGATGATGACTTCTATCTTCTACAACGGGGCTGCTCGATATCCTTATCTCGGTACTCGTATCATCATCTTCTTAAACTATATCATCTAATCTATCTATGTATATATTTAAAAAAAAACAAAATACAAAAATATAAAATCAACAAAAAGAAAATAGAAAACTATAAACCCAACAAAAACCCATAAAAATCAAAAAATTTAAAAATACCAAAAATATGTTTTCTAAAGACATGTCTTCTGGTATTGATAACATCTACGGTCTTAGAAATTTCATTCAATAATGGCACGAGACTTTAGATGAAGTTCGAGCAGGAGGTGTAAATATTTCTTTCAAAACATGTCTTAAAATATGGCTTACAGTTACGTCAGACTGTAACCCGTGCTTAAACAGTGGCTTGCAGTTACTTCAGACTGCAACCCGTGCTTAAACTATGGCTTGCTATTATTTCAGATAGCAACCCGTTTTTCAAAGAAGGAAAGTGCTACGCTTAAACGAGTTTCAAAAATTTCGTGCACTTATCCTAAAACAATTTGAGGAAAGTATGTCGAAGGACTGCTGTTCCTACACAAATGTTTTTCCGTCTAAAATTCTTCAGAAAAATATTTGGTGTTTTTCAAAATGGTGGAAAATGAGTTGCTTACAAATCAATCAGATTCAGAGTTTTCGTAAAAATTGAAAACTCAATCAATGACTTCAGCGCTTTTAATCTTTTCAGAAAAATAAGTCATTGATTGAGTGGGAGAATGTTTTCAAATTTATATCATCTAACGGACTTTCTTAATTATCCTACGTGCTTAATTAAAAATGATATTTGCCTATGACGAAGGACTAGGAATTTAGGATATGATTGTTAGGATTAGATAATTAGAGTTTGATGAACACATTATTCCCATACCTTTTATGATCTGATTAATATGTTGAATTGACTTTTATTAGTCGACTGCTTTTTGGTTGATGTCGACCACCATATATGTCTATCTGTGTTCACATGCAGATAACATGGTCTAAAAGAATGTTCCCGATCCGGATCCCACAATTGAATATGATTGGATGCCGAAAGGAAAGGGTAACTATAACTTGGGTTGACAAATGAAGAAACGGAGCTTACTTGGACTTCTATGGAGTGTTGGCATGGAAAAATGCAACGTAAGAGGTCTCACTGCATCAACATATGGTTTTCTTCTAAGTGATTGAAGAAACGGAGCTTAATTTGACCTCAGTTGGCATTAAAATGCAACGTAAGAAGTCTCACTGCATCTGCAGACGGTTTTTCTTCCAAGCCCTACAGCATCAACATAAGCTTCTCAACCACCTAACGTATCTTTGTGCAGGATACCATTTTTAAACAATTTTTGAAAAATTTGAATAAATTGTTTTGAAAATGGAAAATATTGTTTTGAAAATTTATTGAGCTAATCTTTGAAAATCACCGGACTTCATTTTATCAAAACTTAAGTCACTCAATCATCGACTACTGTCATGGTTTGAGGGGGAGAGTGATTTTAAATAAAATAATTTCAAACGATATTTCTTCATAAAAGTCCGTTTGTACAAAATAAGTGGCGATCTAAAGATTTAATGTTATGTCATGGTATGATTTTCTTTAAAAATCAAGGTCTTTTGTCACAATTCTCAATTTCCGGTCATTTTTCAAATTTACTATTCATCTCGGGAATTTACTATTCATCGGTTACTATTCATCATATTACTATTCATCATTTTTGAAGTCGAGTTGATATTTTGAGAAGTTATTTCAAAATTTTACTATTTACAAAACACTATTCATCCCCGGAGAAAAAATTATATTTACGACCATTATCTGCATATTAGTTCATGCATGGGTTTGCATAGTTCATTAACGTACATTTTCCTATTAAATAAACGCTATCGCATAATCATTTATTTTGAATAATTGATCCGACACTTCCAAAAATTGTCCTAATATATTTTTATACTCATTTTAAGACCATAAAAATTATATTATTAGTTTACCCGATGTTTTCAATTTATTTTGTATATAAATTGTTATGTATATATAATTACGACGGTTTTCGTAAATTCAACTCGATAATTATTATTTCACTAAATTTTTGTAAGAAATGTATTTTTATAATTTTTATGACATCGTTATATTTTATTTTGTTTCGTTAAAATTTATTTATAGCTAACGCTACCCTAAATACTTAATTATATACAAAATTACCAACTATACATATACATTATTACTTGTACTTATAGAAAATTCACTAACTTTGTTTTGTTTTCATTCTTGTCGACATATAGATCATGACACAACACATTTGGTGCAAAATATCTACTAGCTAAACTTATACTTGCTTATTTTAATTATATACCAATATTAAAACATACATACATTATATCTTAGGTGTAAAAATCAAAATACTCTCTTCATTTGGCCAAGGAGAAGGTGCAAGAAGAACCCAAAATTTTTCAAGGATCAAGCTAAAATATTAACCTTAGCATACTCTTGATCCAGGTTTTGAAATAAAAACACTAGAGTATTTAGGAAACCTTGTTCTTTAAACCTCATCACTACACTAGTAAGCATTTCATGATCATTTTTAATCTTTCATATTCATACTTTGTTCATTTTTATCATGCTTGAAGAAAACATGCAAGTTATATGAGTATCTATACCACTTTATTTGTTTTTAGTACTTATAATTAGTATATTTCATCCTATAAATAATCCCTTGAAACATATCATTTTTGATGATGTCTAGGAACCCATGATACCCTAATAAGGTGTATGGTAGGTTTAGAATAGCTTTGGCGTTGATTTGAAGTGGTTAGAATAAGTATTACGCGAGAAAAACCAATTTCGACAACTACAAATAAGGGTCTGATCATTTTTGCTAATTCTGGAAATTTCGACAGTTTACAAAATATTTTGGGCTAGATATTCAGAAAATATACTTTAAAACGAAAACGTGGTCGATTGAACGGGTTAAAACGGAGTTATAACGAAGAAGTTATGCTATTTTCAAGTTTAACGACGAAAACTATTTTTCCGGAAAATTCAGCATGTTGTCCAGATTTTTACGGGTCAAAAATGAGTCTCAAGCGTTATCTAAATGAGTCGATTTATCAAAAATATATTAGTATATGTTAATACGAAACCGTGGATATAAAGAACGTAGAAAACAAGCTAATAACGACCAAGATATACACGTTTGAAACCCGACGAAACTCTATTTATTTTGACAGCTTCTAATAGCAAAATAAACCTAAGTCTAAAACAGTTTTTGTAATACGTCATGTTGAGAGCCATTTTTCTCATTGATCGAGACCCGTATGGTCAAAAGTTAAATGATACGACTTCTAGACATTGTTGCAAGGTTTTCAAAAACGTCGAGTTTCATCACTAACCCCTAACGTGCAATATTTCACGACTAGTTTTACGAGGCCATTTTGGGCATATTTTCAAAGTATGAAAAGTGTCATTTTACGACGAAAACATTATATTTACCAATAAAACACCAAACGAGGATCGTGGAATACCGTTACAACATATTTACATGAAAAGTATTTATTAACTTAACGAGACGTCAAAAATGTATTTTTCGACGATAAACATTATTTTCAAAATTCACAAGTGGTATAGATATCATACGAATTGCATGCATAACATTACGTCATAACTTATTATAGATCATATCATTCATATTAGGTTGCGGATAGATATCGCACCTCATTTCAGTGTATCTACTTTTGTCATCATAATCATTGCATCAGGTGAGTTCGTAGCCCCACTTTTACTCGTTTAATTGTTTTATAAACTCTTCGGGGGAGATACATGCTCAACTTCATGCTTTTACTTTACACTTATATGAACTTAAACTATATTGTTTGAACTATCATGAACTTGTTACCCTTTTGTTTCACTACTTATGCTAGTAAGTAGATTGTGCCCAAACTAAATTGATCACTATGTCATGAACACTATTATTTGAACCACTTTCCGTGATTTTGAGCCCTTCGACATATATATTTGAACTCTTTTAACTTGATAGGAACATACTGGCATAGATTTGAACACTTTAACTTGATTTAAAACATTTTGACATATAAGTAATCTTTTTAACTTAATATTGAACCTTTGACTATTTTGAACATGTTTGACGTAATATTGAACCCTTTGACCATTTTGAACTTGTTTGACTTTATAATGAACCCTTTGACTATTTTGAACTTGTTTGACATAATATTGAACTCTTTAACTATTTTGAACCTTTTGATATATTTTGAGCTCTATGACTGTTTTGAACTTTTGAACTCGACTTAACCGCTTGAACTTAATTACGAACTTTTGAATGGAACCCTTGAACTTAAATACGAACTTATGACTTGTTTGAACTTATTGAACCGTACGTGTTATGACCTTGACCTAAAGTCTCCCATGATCGGAGCATCACTATAAAGTCTCCCATGTTCGGAGCATCACTATAAAGTCTCCCATGTTCGGAGCATCACTATAAAGTCTCCCTTGTTCGGAGCAAATTAAAGCCTCCCCGTTCCGGAGCAGAATGTCTCCCTATAGGAACGGAGCATTTTCAATCTAAGTCTCCCCTGTTCGGAGCAGTGCAAATTCTCCCATGTTCGGAGTGATCTTAATTGTATATAATAGTTGTATGATGTACCGTTTCGTACATTCGCATTGTTAGTCTCCATTAGATATGTCAAATTATATTGCAAATATGTTGGATATGTGTTATTATGTCTTGCAGGTACAAGGGTTTGAAAACAAAGCAAAAACGGTGATTTTCGGATGAGGTTCGATGATTTTTTCACGTTTTCGAAGTTCAAAAGAAGTAATAAAGATTAACCGAGCACACCATTGGAAAGATCATGAAAAATCGAGTCAAATGGTTATTTTATTTGGAGCATCGAGGAAGAGAAGAAAATATTGAAAGATTAAACGGAGCTCGAACGAATATTATTTTAAAGATAATGGCTAAAATTTGGATCAATTAAAAGAGCATTAAAAAGAATTAAATGCAAAAGGCTTAACACAAAAGAGCTCTTGGTCTAGTGGTTGTGTGCATGCCTTCTAAGCAAGAGGTCAAGGGTTCAATTCATACTATTGGCATTTAATTTTTGCTATATATTACATCAAGCCCAATATCCAAGTCTGAGGCCCAGCTGCGAAATATCATAGCAGCCCAGCGAATCTGCAATCATCCGCAGGCCCAAAGAAAAAAATACTAATCCCATGCCCAGTTGCAAAACCAATGAAATGAAAGTCAAATTGCAAGTGTAGTATTTTGGCAGCGCGTGGACTTCACGTCCCTAAATTAAATATCATACCCCGCGTGAAGTTTTTTTGTGCTGCAATTCCACATTCTCTCGCATTCACACCCATTGTTAATTTCATCTGCCAATCAACAAGCGACACGTGGCAAAGCAAAAGACAAGGATCCGAGGATATTTTAACCTAGGAAGGATCGAGAACCAGACTTGTTGGCTTATAAATGCTATCGGAAGACACATTTATTCACAAACAGTTTTAGTTTTATTTATTAGAGTAGGTGTACGAGTAGATTAATTTAGAGTAGGAGTAGAATAGTTTTAGTAGCTTATTGTTTTAGCTTATTTCAAAAAGGGAAAATTCTCTAAATGCCTCAGTTGCCCAACTATATTACCTCAAATGTCTCATTTTTTTTTCACTTCTCAAAATGCCCCATGGTCAACTCTTCCATAGGCAACTCTCCTATAAATTTGACAAGTGTCCATATATTTGGACCCACTTTGTACTAGTGTACTAGGTTAGTTCTTGGGCAACTGGGACCTACATTCTTGGGCAACCGACATATTTTTGTCTTTTAGCAAAAAAGTAAAGTCTTTTTTTATTATTAAAAAGTACATATATCTTGGGCAACTTGGTCCCACACATATGTACTTTTGGGCAACTTATACACTTTTGAATACAAAATACTTTTAATTACAAAATAAACATTATAATTTTTATACATTATATACATTTTAAAATATATAGATTAAACACACATACCCTCTCCCCCACCCTCTCTCACACTGCTACCCAGATCCAACCATGAATATCATCACCGATCAAAACCATCACCACAGATCCAAACCATCAACGATCTTCCTTCGATCACCACCACAACCCACCACCACCTTCCTCCTCCACTTCCACCACCGCACTCCCACTCCCCATCTCCATCTCCATCTCCATCTCCAAGCCTCCCGCCGCCCACCAACTGAACCTGACCACTGGAACAACAGGAATCCTAACGATATGATGTCATTTTCAGGTTTATTTTTACCGGATTGTATGTAAAATGTGCTCGATGTTAGCTTTATCTTGCTAAAATGTCATATATAAATCATTCGGGCTGCCCGAATATATTAAGTTAACTTTCATAGTGTAGCTCGGGAACTTGCCTTATAGGTGGTTAGAAATGTACTAGCCGTGGGTTGCCCACACACAGGGGTGGTTAGCAATGTACTAGCCGTGGGTTGCCCACGGCTATCCGTGGTTAGAAATGTACTAGCAGTGGTTTCCGTTTTTTTTTTTTTTTTTTTTTTTTTTTTTTTTTTTTTTTTTTAACATATAGATTTGGTTTCCGGTTTTTATCCAAAATTTTGTAAATTACTAGAAGTACATTAGTTCTTATTAATGTGATCATAGTAAGATGTGTTCATATGTTATGACCGTGTGGAATCAAATGCAACCTGCAGATTAGTTCACCAGTTAAGGAATCTCTTATGGGAAACCTCAAAGCACGATCTCTACCTTATGCAAAACTATTTAGTTATGCATTGGTCTTCACTTCTCAAAAGGGGCAAGGAAGTAATGAATGTTGCTATGCCTGTATTACCTACTTTGGTAAGCAACGTCTTGGCTAAAACGTATGACAAGTTTTTTTGGCTAAAACGAGGTGTAATTTAATTTTACCTCTATATAATCAGCCTATCCAAACATATAATACCGAATAATCAGTTGCATAATACAAATCTAAATTGGGTTTTTTTATATTTAGGATTTGGTAATGCTAATGTTAAAAATGTTTAACCTTTTAGGGATCGCGAAATGTTATCGAAAATGTGTTGTTATAATGTTTAAAAGATGTAAAATTTTGGATTTTTATGATGTTGTGTATATTGGGTCTTTCTTTTTTAAGGATTTGATAATGTAAATGTTAAAGATTTGTAAGATTGTTTCTAGTTGTAGGGATGATGACGTGTTGGATTCAGGGCGGGTTTTAGTATATCCATACCTGTAGCAATTCTGATGGGTGCCCATTTATCATTTTTTGGGTTTTTAGCGGTATTGGTATGTTCGTTTAAGATTTGATTTGATAATGTTAATGTTAAGGATATTGGGTCTTTCTTTTTTAAGGATTTGATAATGTGAAAGTTATAGATTTGTAAGATTGTTTCTAGTTGTAGGGTGCCCGTTTAGTATTACCCGTCATTTTTTGGGTATTGGTATGTTCGTTTAAGATGTTACGTGAATGGGTATTTTAAGGATTTGATTTGATAATGTTAATGTGAAGGATACGGTACTGTTTTGTGATGATATTGATGTTGGGGTTTGCGAGATGTTATTTAGAAAAAGGTATGCCATTTGAAGTATATTAAATAGTTATCGAATATGTGTTGTTATTGTAGAAGGATTAGTGGAAAATAGTTAATTTGATCATTTTTGTATTTCAAATTGGGGTTATCTTATGATACTTTAGCAATATTTGTTTAGCGGTGATGGGGATAGTGGAACCGAAAGTTACCTGGAATCGTGGTCAGAAAGATAGTTTTATAGGCTTATGTATGATTGTATGGTATAATTAGAGATGACTGACAACGTTGCTTATCTAGTTGTTGTTGATGCTTTGTAAATGTTGACTAGTTGCTCTTTGCAATTTTGCATCACCATACAACCATTGTTTTATCTTGATGCCAAAATGATCCTGTGATTTATTGCCCTATTGCTATCAACATGATTTTTCATCATAAGTATTATATTTATATACGCATGATCTGCAAGGGGATGTGATGGCTCTTC
This sequence comes from Chrysanthemum seticuspe, assembly GCA_019973895.1. Lineage (NCBI taxonomy): Eukaryota > Viridiplantae > Streptophyta > Magnoliopsida > Asterales > Asteraceae > Chrysanthemum > Chrysanthemum seticuspe. The sequence continues at coordinate 194,798,240 of BPTQ01000005.1, read as the reverse complement.
TATTATGGAATCTATGTTAACTGTAGAATTTGAGATACAAAAATCGAAAGTAAAAACAACGGATGCCTCAAATGTATTAAGATATATGGATAAGCTCGAAATGCGGAACTATAGGTTTTACAGAACAAGGCCACATCTTACTAGAATAATATGTTTCAAAACTGTAAGAAGTGGAAAAGTAGAAAATTACAAAGTGTGAGAAAATTTCATATTTATATTGCTCTTAAGAATTCAATCTAAGAATATCTGAGCTCCCTTACTTCTTTTTGGTCACTTGCTCATGTACAAATGATCACTCTTTATGAGCTACATGTAGATGTAGTTAACTCAGATTGCATGTTGTTGCAGGTATGGTTATCTAACTAACACAAAGGTAAAGTTTATTCTAGTCACAACAGACCTTGACATCCGTGATGCTGATGTAAGAAATGTGAGTACATATTCAACTCAGGAACTTTCTATATGTTGTTTTTATTTGCATGCTGACATATATTTCACATCAACTAGAAATGGTAGGGGGATTTATTACCTAGACAACGTTGCACTAGTATATCTTTATATTTAAATGGCACGTCAACACATAGGCACATGTCTCCAAAGTTCTATTGGCAATTTTGGACAGCAGTACAGGTCATAAGGGTTGTGGGTCGTTTCCTCTAAAGATTGCCTAATTGCCTTTTGGATTTAATATTGAAAATGTAAATAATTTACAAAATTGTAATAAATGAACAATCTAAGTTTGTACATGCTAATAGATAGTTATTTTGGAAATTGCTTTTAGTTCATTGGGTATTAAAGGTCAAGATAAATTATTTAAAAAGCAGCGGGTGAAACCAATTTGACCCAATTGACCCGTTTTTAAAAGAGCTTGTTATTTCCCGGAACCGGTTTTAATCACACAACCAACCCATATTTCCACCTCGATTCGAAAAATAATTGAGTTTTCAATTGAAATTTTTTTAGAGCTCAATTTGTATCGTTGAGCAAAAGCCACTTGCCTAACAAGTGTTTAACACGATGACCATCATGATTGCTTAAATTTTTGATCAGCTTGGTACAAAAAGGATGTTTACTAAAATTATGATGGTTAACATTACATATTTGGTTGTATAAAATTACAGTGATAAAAATTTACAACAAATCTAATTTCATATACGTAAAAGTAGGAAAATATACTTTGTACGACTATTACAGCGACATGAAGTGTCATTACCATTCTCACTTTTTATTTACAATAGAACCACACGTACTATTTAGAAAAGCATCAATCAGGTGTTGTTTCCCAAGTATTACTTTTATTTGGGACGATATACTTGTACAGGTCTAGACTTTAGAGTGTAGGCAGAACCAGTTGAAATTCCTATGATTGCAAAATCATTCCAGCATTTCATGATAACTTATGCAAACATTTGAAATGATCCAAATGATAAATTGTACAAGTTGCTCTTTTTCTGGCCATTTATGCTAGATTCGATGAGCTGATATTTTTGTGTTGTCGGATACAAACAGTTTTTCAGGAGGTTCCATTCTGCATATCTAGACGCTGTCTCCAACCCATTTCATGTACCTGGTAAAAAGATAACCTCCAAGACGTTTGCTGAGAGGGTCAGTACTATTGTTAAGTCAGTTAGCTTCCATACAACTGGATGAACGGCTTCATCTTTACAAAATTTGAACGTGTTTTGTTTCAAGATCACTTTATATCTAAGCTACATTGTTAGAATCGTATCAAGTCTGGCTTCAATTGTTCTTACTCTGGTTAATGTAGCTTGACTTTTGAGTATTGAATTTTCGTCAGAATTTAATATCTGTATTGGTTCTCTATATGAGATGTTATATGCTTTCCTGTTCTGTATTGAAGCTTAATTCCAGCTCCTAACTGAAATGTGCAGTATTTTGTTTCATTATACTAAAAACGATATCTAGTACTGTGTATTCCATGAAAATTAAATTAATTTCCTTCTCGAATACTTCACAAAATTGCAATACTGTCTGATCTCCTGCTCTGAAGCAGCCTGTTGGACGGAATGTATAACATTCCATTCTATCCAGAATTTTCTCAACAGGTGAGGTGCCATTGTGGAGTGCCATTGTTTGCTAACAATGTTATTTTCTTTATGCAAAAAAATAGTAGTTCCCAACCACATCCGAATAAACTACAAGATACGGTGTAGGCAATTTATCAGAAGAAACTGCAAGATATAATGTAATATTTGGTGTTACTGATACTTAATATAACTGAATTCCAACTACAGCAAATGGCAACATAAATATGCATACACAAGATTATAAACATCAACCCAGACTTTATTAATGCTGCAAATAAGGTTCACACAGCACAGTAAACAATAAAAACACAAACAGTAAACAGGCAAGGGAAAACACCAAGCCCCAGAAAAGCAACGACATTAACAACAACAAATAGAAAATATGATAGTCTGGTAGCAATAATTCTCGACAAGCTTATTTCTTGGTGAGTTCTTCGTCTTCACTCTCATTCCAGCAGCCATTCAGGATTGACCTGAGAGAGCCACAACAGCTACCTCCCTTAGTGAAGCCGTAATACATCATTGAACCACCTTCAGCCAGATCTTCAAAGCTTGATTCTTTCAGAGTATATGCCTCAACATTCAGATTGCTGAGATCCTTCAAGTCAGTTCCATGGACCGATACAGAAAACTCAGATGGCTGGAAGCAAGCCAAGACCCTTTCCAGCAAAAGGGTCAGATCCATGGATGATCGGAATGTGTAACCTTCAGCTTCAAAGCTAGCATAACTGAATCCATCTTCAGGTGTTACGTGGATGGTTGAAATAGCGTCCTCTTCAATAGCATTCATTGAGTACCCACATGGGTCAAAGTCAAAATTTCAAATTTGGGACTCAGGTAAAATCTTTCTTATACCAGAAACTTCAGTCATCAAAGCTGCAGAGCTTGATGGAGTCTTGAAAAACACTGCTGCACTCTTCTTATTCAAACCTGTCATACACATCTCGAGAGTATAAACTGGTTGTTCGGCTGCTTTATCAGATGCAGAATAGACATGCCATTGTTGACTCTTGTCTTCACCGCCCATAACGTAGGCTTTGCTACCCGAACCAAGCTTTCCAAAGTAACTATCGAGGACCGCTACTTCTTCGGTGAAGCAGCGGTGAGGAAACGGCTGTGCTCCAGGAAATATAAAGCTCCCACGAGTGTATCTGACAGATTTAACAGTGAGGGAAAGTTGGGAAGACAATTCAAGTCGCTTATTCAAGGCTTCATTCCACATGTTAGTAGCATATGCAGGTTGCATTTGATTCCACACGGTCATAACATATGAACACATCTTACTATGATCACATTAATAAGAACTAATGTACTTCTAGTAATTTACAAAATTTTGGATAAAAACCGGAAACCAAATCTATATGTTAAAAAAAAAAAAAAAAAAAAAAAAAAAAAAAAAAAAAAAAAACGGAAACCACTGCTAGTACATTTCTAACCACGGATAGCCGTGGGCAACCCACGGCTAGTACATTGCTAACCACCCCTGTGTGTGGGCAACCCACGGCTAGTACATTTCTAACCACCTATAAGGCAAGTTCCCGAGCTACACTATGAAAGTTAACTTAATATATTCGGGCAGCCCGAATGATTTATATATGACATTTTAGCAAGATAAAGCTAACATCGAGCACATTTTACATACAATCCGGTAAAAATAAACCTGAAAATGACATCATATCGTTAGGATTCCTGTTGTTCCAGTGGTCAGGTTCAGTTGGTGGGCGGCGGGAGGCTTGGAGATGGAGATGGAGATGGAGATGGGGAGTGGGAGTGCGGTGGTGGAAGTGGAGGAGGAAGGTGGTGGTGGGTTGTGGTGGTGATCGAAGGAAGATCGTTGATGGTTTGGATCTGTGGTGATGGTTTTGATCGGTGATGATATTCATGGTTGGATCTGGGTAGCAGTGTGGGAGAGGGTGGGGGAGAGGGTATGTGTGTTTAATCTATATATTTTAAAATGTATATAATGTATAAAAATTATAATGTTTATTTTGTAATTAAAAGTATTTTGTAATTAAAAGTATTTTGTATTCAAAAGTGTATAAGTTGCCCAAAAGTACATATGTGTGGGACCAAGTTGCCCAAGATATATGTATTTTTTAATAATAAAAAAAGACTTTACTTTTTTGCTAAAAGACAAAAATATGTCGGTTGCCCAAGAATGTAGGTCCCAGTTGCCCAAGAACTAACCTAGTACACTAGTACAAAGTGGGCCCAAATATATGGACACTTGTCAAATTTATAGGAGAGTTGCCTATGGGAGAGTTGCCCATGGGGCATTTTGAGAAGTGAAAAAAAAGTGGGGCATTTGGGGTAATATAGTTGGGCAACTGGGGCATTTAGAGAATTTTCCCTTTCAAAAACTTATTGTAATCAACTTTTTAGCTTATTTTTTAATGAAAATGATGAATTTATCTGAAGTTATTTGAAGCTTATTTCTACTCTCCTATTTCTTTATTTTCTTTTACTTTTCTTATCTAATAAGTCATGTTAGCTTATTAGCTTATTGTGTCTTATTTAGATCTAGCTTATTTTATAAGCTCTCTTTTACTACTTTGTTTAAAACCTTTTATAAACATAGATCTAATCTTTATTTTGCAAAATACTCTATAAAAACCCAAAAAATTTTAATCTTTTGTAGTCGTTCGTAACCAATAAGCTTTTCCATAGCTTAGATGGTTCATATTATTGCTTAATCTTAATAAAGTTGTGATTTTTAAGCTTGCTCTCATTCATACCTAATGCGAGGAGCTTAAGGGTTTTATAAGCTAACTTATTTATAAAGTTTATAGCTTTTTAGTCTTAATAAGCTAAATAGTTAATAAAGTCACAAACTTTATTGATTATTTGGTTATATTAATGCTTCAAAAGAAGTAAACTTTACAATTTGTCAAGTTTATAAAATCGGGTGGTTATTTCCGTCTCATCTCTTAGACCGGGTTTTATTTTCTTATCCCTTTTACTCTTAGTTTATTAGTTTAATATGCTTATGTTTGTTGAGAATATTATTGTTGGTTTAGTAGTTATGTGTAGTGAGTAGATTTTTATATGCTTGTTAAGTGAGTTTTGATATGGGATTTGAGTGTGAAAAACTTAGAAATTGTTGATTAATAATCTTCGGTTACTTGGATTGAAATTTGTTGTTTTGACCGGCAAAAGCCGTTAGGTAATTAATTAAATCTACTAATTTTACCTAGATAAAGAATTGTTTTCAAAATAAACCAACGTTGTGAGAAAATAGTTTTTTAAACGGGTATCAAAGATTATTGATTAATAGTTTCCGGATTATTTTTAGATATATTTGGTTGATTGTTTTAACGGGCAAAAGCCGTTGGGATAATTGATTATTTAAATCTAGTGATTATTACCAAAAGAAAAATTATTGTTTTCAATATAAACCAACGTTGTGAGAAAATAGTTTTTTAAACGGGTATCGAAGATTATTGATTAATAGTTTCCGGATTATTTTTAGATATATTTGGTTGATTGTTTTAACGGGCAAAAGCCGTTGGGATAATTGATTATTTAAATCTAGTGATTATTACCAAAAGAAAAATTATTGTTTTCAATATAAGCCAACGTTGTGAGAAAATAATTTTATTTCGACGGGTATTAATTACACGAGCTTAATAGATTGGTCACACTTATTTACCTTTTAACCTCACTTGACAAGCATAGCTTTTACTATCGTATTCTTAGCTTAATTTTATTTCGTCATTAGTTGTTATTTAATTTTAATTAGCATAATATAGTTTTTAAAATCTTTTCAAAAATCAAAAACCAAATATTCGACAATCAAGCATCAAACAAATGACAATAACGTAAATCTCAATTCATATCTCGCCGTGGAATACGACTCCGGAAGATTGATTATTACTTGTCCTCAAGTGATTGTTTAATCTTAATCGGGAAAACAAAATTTTAAAACTGCCCTTCGCTACAAAACGAATCAAACACCTAGAGTAGTTGTAGGCTAAACCATCCAAAGAGTACCTTAGAGTTAGAGTTTATAATTCCTAGAGATTTTGTAGACGAGACCCTTTGGTAGTTTCAAAGAGTTAGGGACAAACGCATACCCTACGACTTTAGACACATAACGCGATTAAGAATAAGGACGTGACAATTCAACCATCAATAGGAGATAATTAAGGAGTAATAAAAACTAAGTAAACACATCTTTAAACCATCATACGAGCACACAATAATTAGACATAGACTACATACACCTTAGATTAGATAAGTAGACAAGTAGAGTAATCGGTAGAAATACCAACCCCCAAATCCAAACCCCGAGATTCGTACCTTTCTAATTCCTAAAAAAACATAAAAAGATAAAAATAATCTTCCTCAACCCCAACCTTAGCGTAGTAACTTCTCACTAGCATTCCTATTCCCCTAGAGAACGATATCAATACCCGTGGCTTACCCTAATACTACACTACAACGATTAGGTTCACTGCCTAGGGTGTTATAAAACTTGCTCGAAGAAAAGGAAGTTCCTTTGACCCCGAACGACGCGTGTAGCGTTATCAGTTTATCAACATCCAACACACATCCAAATAGATTGACATAAGTCGATCTAAATAGTTTAAAAGAAAGTTTTAATTGGCAAAACTATTCAACCCCCCCCCCCTTCTAGTTTTCAACAACTTCTATTCCACCTGTGTCGTCTGTGTGTATTGTAGGTGATACAGATCATCCTTTGGATTGTTGATAGCGGATGTTCCCGGTACATGACAGGAAATCTCAAACTTCTAACAAACTTTGTTTCAAAGTTCATTGGCACTGTCAGGTTTGGGAATGATCATTTCGTAGCTATCATGGGCTATGGAGACTACATCAATGGGAACATCAAAAATAGCAGACTTTATTATGTTGAAGGTCTCGGACACAATCTTTTCTCAGTCGGTCAGTTTTGTGATGGTGATTTGGAAGTTGCTTTTAGGGAGAAGACTTGCTTCATCCTTGATCTACAAGGAAACGATCTCATGTCTGGAAACCGCACATCAAGCCTTTACATAATCTCAATGCAAGACATGATCGCTTCATCTCCCATCTGTCTACTTTCTAAGGCAACATCTACAAAATCATGGCCGTGGCACATAAGACTTTCACATTTGAACTTTCAAACCATAACCAATCTTGCTCGACACAAACTAGTTGAAGGTCTTCCCAGGTTTAGGTATTCAAAAATATCACTTATATTCAGCTTGTGAACAAGGGAAAAGCACTCGTGCTCATTTTCCTTCGAAGGTTGAAGACATCTCTCAGCATGTTCTTCATCTTCTTCAAATAGATTTGTGTGGCCCGATGCGTGTGCAGACGATTAATGGAAAACAATACATTCTAGTAATCATTGATGACTACTCCAGATGGACTTGGGTTTATTTTCTACGAAGTAAAGATCAAGCTCCACAAATGATCATCACCTTTCTCACAAAAATTCAAGTTCAGCTCCGTAACACGGTTAGACAAGTAAGATCAGACAGAGGAACTAAATTTGTCAACCAAACTCTTCAGGAATATTATGAGAAAGTGGGAATTGAGCATCAAACATCAATTGCAAGAATACCAGAACAAAATTGAGTTGTCGAAAGACGAAACCGTACTTTAGTGGACGCTGCAAGAATGATGTTGATAAATGCAAAACTTCCAGATTACTTATGGGCAGAAGCTGTGTCAACTGCATGCTATACTCAGAACCATTCTATGATAACCAAACGCCAATACAAAATACCTTATGAGCTTAATCATAATAGAAAACCGAACCTAAAACACTTTCATGTATTTGGTGCCCTCTGCTATCCAAATAATGATCGTGATGACTTTGGAAAGCTCAAGGCCAAACCTGATATTGGAATCTTTGTTGGATACTGTGAAAACTCAAAAGGATATCAGATCTGGAATCGGCGTACAAAGGAAATTATGGAAACCATTCATGCTAACTTTGATGAGCTCACAGAAATGGCTTCTGAGCAAAATAACTTAGAACCCGGACATAACCGTCTCAACTTCCCTCAATCATCAACTGATCAAACCTTTCAACTCACTCGTCGTCAGATGGAAACATTGTTTTCTCCTCTGTTCAATGAAGACTTCAATCAACGTGCTCCAGATGTATCAACTATTTCCGCTGCTCAACCTGATAATACTCCAATACCTGATACACCTGAAACAACAACAAACTTTGCTGATGCACCTTCGGTTGAATCTCCAACAACAGCTGAACAAACTGCTTCTAATGACACTGACCCAGATGATGATCTTCTTAACCAAGATGTACCTGCACCTGCGGATTATGATGGAAAGGCGTTCTTCAACCCTTTTGCAACTGAAATGGCAAATCCAGATGTTGCTGAATCTTCTACCAGTCATCTGAATCCACCTAATATGCACAATGTATACCGACACCAACCTTCCACACACCGACGGACTAAAGACCATCCTCTCGTTAACATTATTGGAAACCCAAACCAACGAATCATAACTAGACAACGCCTTCAGACTGACGGAGAACATTGCATTTATGCACCCACTGTCAGTCAAACTGAACCCAAAAACATTAAGGATGCAATGACTCATGTCAACTAGATTGAATCCATGCAAGAAGAGCTAAACCAGTTTAAACGTTTAGAAGTATGGGAATTGATTGAAAGACTGATAGGAGTCTACGTCATTGGTCTCAAATGGATTTGGAAGAATAAGTTAGATGATGATGGTACTGTTATTCAAAAAAAGTAACGTCTGGTGGCTAAGGGTTATAGACAGGAAGAGGGTATCAATTTGAAGAATCATTCGTACCGGTTGCTAGACTTGAGGCTGTACAGATTTTTCTGGCATTCGCGGCTCACTTGAACATCACCGTCTACCAAATGGACGTCAAAACTGCTTTTCTAAATGGTCAACTTAAGGAGACAATGTATGTTAGCCATCTAAAAGGATTCATAGATCCAAATTTCCCTAATCATATCTACAAACTGAAAAAAGGCTCTCTATGGTCTCAAACAAGCCCCTCGTGCGTGGTATGATAAGTTGTCATCCTTTCTCCTTGCCAATAATTTTATCAAAGGATCGGTCGACCCAACACTGTTTATTCAATATCATGGGGCATACATTTTAATTGTTCAGATTTATGTGGATGATATCATCTTTGGTTCTACCCAAAAAAAGTACTCAAACGCTTTTTCAAGACTAATGAAAACAAATTTTGAAATGTCAGTGATGTGTGAACTTACGTTCTTCTTAGGACTACAAGTTCATCAACCACCCCGTGGTATTTTCCTAAGTCAGTCCAAATATGCTTTTGAAATATTGAATAAACATGGAATGCAAAGTTGTGACACTTACAATACACCAATGACACATACCAACAAACTGGATGTTGATTTACCTGGGAAATTGGTTGACCCTACCAAATACCGCAGTATTATTGGGTTTCTCATGTATCTAACAGCCAGTAGACCCGACATAGTATTTTCTGTATATCTTTGCTCCCATTATCAGTCAAGGCCAACTGAAAAACACCTCTCTGAGGCTAAAAGAATCCTCTGGTACATCAAGGGAACCATTAACTTGAGGATCTGGTATCCGAAGGATTCTGGTTTTGAACTAATAACTTTTTCAGACGCTGACCACGCAGGATGCTTAGATTCACGAAAAATTACTTCAGGAGGTTTACAATTCCTTGGTGATAAATTGGTGTCATGGCAATCGAAGAAACAGGACTGTACATTGCTGTCATCAACTAAAGCTGAATATGTAGCCATGTCTGCGTGTTGTGATCAAGTCATTTGGATCAGAACACAAGTCAAGGATTATGGTTATGTATTCGATAAGATTTCGGTGTACTGCGACAACAGAAGTGCGATTACGATCTCGTGCAACACCGTTCAACACTCAAAGTCAAAGCACATCGATCTTCGATACCATTTCATTAAAGAGCACATGGAAAAGGGTACAGCTGAATTATACTTCGTAGGTACAGAACATCAATTGGCAGACCTTCTCACTAAAGCCTTGCCTCCCACAAGATTTACTGACTTGGTTCACTGAATTGGTATGAGGTGTTTGACTCCAGAAGAACTGGATGAACTTTTAAAATTCACTTGAAAAGTCAAACAGTAAAACCTCTTTTGTAAATATAATTCAAAAACAAAATACAAAAATATAAAATCTTATAAAAGAACAAAAATATTTTCCTTTTCAAATTTAACTGAAAAAAAAACATTGCAAGTACAAAACTTCCATCAACATAGTGTTCTATCAAACATTTCACCATTTTTCTAGAACAAGTGTTGAGGGGGAGAAGGTAAATATTTTTTCTGTTTCATTAAACCTTGTACTTGCATGTTACCAAAAATACGTTGTTTCTTATAAAGTGTTGGTTATTTTATCTTGAAATATACCCTCCTCGGACTCAAATTTTTATAAAATTCATTATTTCAAAAGTCGAGGGGGAGTATTGCCAAGTTTCTTGCCTAAATATGTTTTGTTTAACCAAAATGGGAGTTAAAGGATCTTGGTTGGAACCTCTTTGAGGTTAAGGGACTGAATGTGTCAAGTTTGCAAAGTAAATTTTAACAAAATCTCAAAATCTACCACATGCAATGCTTTACTTGTAAGCATTAAATCCTTCCAACCACCAAGATCAACACCTCTCATTCATTCAACAAATCCGTTCACGCCTTTCATAATCTGTAAGTTCTGAAATGTTTTGATCAAGATTCTAAACTAAGGTTTCTAAAATCTTTTAAATCCAATGGTTAAAACTCTTAAAATTTGATTTTGAAGGTTTGTTCATAAATGAATTGGGGTTTTACAGGTAAATGTGTTTGAGTTGAAATGGTTTGCATTAAAATGTTTCTAAATGTGTTTTAAACCTATTTCAATCGTCCAGAACCACCCAGAATCATCAATTGTTCGAATTTTGAATCAAGGGTTCATGCGCTCATATTGGTGTTTTTCATTTCTGGCCTTGTTATTTGGTGTTCAAGAAAGTGTTAAAATGAGTTTACGAACATGTTTTGAATCGTTAATTAGCCCAGAAACACATAACTTGTCAAAATTTATGTTTTAGGGTTTGTCACCCATGAATCTTTTGATTCTATGGTGGAAAAATGTTAAAAACTTACTTCATATCACTCAGATGACCTCATATACACTCCAGAAATGTTCTTGTTTGATTTGTGTGGCTAAATCTCTTACGCGTAGATTAAGGGTTTAGGGTTTAAGGAACTTTACGCCTAAGTCTTTCTGTGCGTGTCTGATGATTTCTTATGCTTGTAATATGATCTAAATGATGTCTGGAATGAATTATAATCAATGTTTCATGCTTGTGATTTACAGGTTTCTTGTTCGTAAAATCAGACTAAAAGTGTTCTACCGTTACGCTTAAGGAATACTCTTATGCGTAAACGTTACGCCTAAGTGAAATCTTACGCGTAACTCTTACGCATAAGAGGTCTACAGTACATTATGAATATCTTGGAAAGATATTCGTAAAAAGGGGGTGTTACGCATAAGCTTTACTCATACGAGTAAACCTTACGCGTAACATTCAGCTTATACTTACACGTAAACCTAAAGCTTTTGAACTTGTCTTACGCGTAAGAAATTCTTACGCATAAGCTTGGTCTTATGCTTTAGCTTACTCCTACGCATAAGCTCCTTTCTTACGCATAAGGATCCATGTTACACATAAGCTACTATTCACCTTATCTTGGCATGTTACGCATAAGAATCTTGTTAAATGTTACACATAAGTCACCTAAAGTTACGCATAAGCCATTAAAAGTGAATATGTTTTGTGTTAAGTGAAAATTAGACTTTGAAACTTCAAAATTAAAACGTTTACGTAACTTATCACATCAACTTCTGTCAACTGAACAAATGTGACTTAGGACTTGTAACAAACATAAACATGTTAACATCAAACAAGTAATTGGATAATAAATCAGACTAAAAGTAACACAATGTGTTTCCATATGTTTGTTCTTTTGTCTAATAACTTTCAGATCACACAATGGCTGCAAATCAAGAGAAAATCAATTCCCCAGCTGAGCTCACAATGGCAAACACTTTCCCAGCTGGTTATGACAAAACAATTAGGAAGAATAATCTCCGTGTCGACTTCAACAATTGCACATGCTCCGAATCTTCTTGCAAAGTTGCTATAGACATTCTCAAGCTACACCCTTTCAACCTCATGCTCACCAACTCAACCTCTGCACCGAAATTCTACATTCACCAGCTCTGGCACACCATGGAGAAAGTTGATGGACAAGATGCAGTGAAAGTGACACTTGACACTCAGTAAGTTACCGTCACTGTGACTGATCTTGGCACGGTTCTTCTGCTACCAGTCATACCTCCAACAGAATATGTCAGAACTCCAAATAAGATAGATGTATTGGACTTCTTGGTCAACACAGGATATGACAAAGAATCTGGTGTCATTTCTACGCATTCCAGAGTCGACATCAAGAATATCCCACAAACCTGGAGGAGAATCTATCTAATGAATGCCAAATCAGTCTCGGGAAGAGGTAGTGGCCATGAACACCCGAAACTGATGCATCTTCAAACTTTCTAGGGAATGGTCCATGTAAACCACATTGACTATGCAAGCCTCATCTGGGAGGACATGATGCTACATCTCAGGAAACATGGTTCCAAGATTCCCTTCATCCGCTACACCAAGTTACTGATCCATAACCTTCTCGGGAAGCACCAGAGTATCCCAAAGAGACTGAATGACCCCAACATACACTCCATGCTAGAAGAGCCTACACTGAACTCAATAAGGTTTAAAGGAACCACTACTCACAAAAAAGGAGTGGAACTCCCTGCATGCTTGTTGACTGATGCAATCAGGGATCTTCCATCCTACAGACGTTACAGGGAGGCATTGATTGCGGGTAAAGTTGGCTTCATAGATGAGAAAACTGCTCCAGCGGTTACTACAACGACCAAGAAAGCTGGAAGCACTGCTAGTTCTACAATGTCTAAGAAAAAGAAAACAAGCAGAAATAGTAGGAGGAAACTTCCAACCAACGTCGTCAAACAAGAACCTGAACAAGTACAAACATCACTCCATGATGACGATTCAGAAACTGAGTCAGATGATCTTGTTGTCTACAGTGAGGATCATACTGATGACTCAACTGTCAAGGAGAAGAAAGAGGACAAACCAAAAAGTCCTACGTATGAAAAATTTGATGAAGACATTGACTCATTCGTACCTTCTGATGACGAAAACAAGACTGATAAAGGGAAGAAACATCTTGAGGTAGAAGAAGAAGAAGACTCAGAGTGGGAGTATGATCCAAAGGCTGAAGAGAAACAACTACAAAAAACTCTGAAGCAACAAAGAATGGAGAAAGCAGCTGCTGAATTCTCACTTATTCAATCCTGAAGGACCAGGTGGTTCCATTGGTGGTGCTCCACTCACTACCCAACTCGTTACCGATCTGGTTAATCAACCCGGTAAGGGCACGAGTGACATCACCACAACTACCCCTCAGCAAGAGAAATCAGCAGAAGAACAACAACAAGAAGAAGATCAGGAGTTGGTCGACTATGGAGAAGACGATCAGGATAAAGATGAGAGAGTTCCAGTTCATTACATTTTGGAAGCTGAAGAGGAACTAAAGAAGAAAAAGGTTGTAGAAGAAGCTGCTAGAGCTGAGGAACAAAGGCTAAAAGAGGAAGCTGACAACTATATCATTGAGAATCCTTTTCATAAACCCAAGCAATCTTCAGAAACACCTCTCGACAGCTCCAAACCCGAATCATCTTCACACTCATCCACCAACAAAGGAAACAACCAAATCAACATCAAAAGTAGCCAGTGGGCATCTCGTACAAAAGCAAAGATCCAGAAAGCTGTGCTTCATTCCTGAAAACATAAACAAAGTCTTCTTGAATCTCGAATGAACACACTGGCCGATTTGGTCATCAATCTTTCTGACCAGATGGACACGTTTCAAGGCGAACGAGAACATATTCAAGAGTTTATCTCTAGGTAAGTTCAAGGTGTTAATGCACAACTCAGGAACTACACTCACACATCTCTTCTCAACACTGTTCCTGGCGTCACCAGAGAGATGTTCAAGAATCAATTCTTCTCAATGGTTAACACAATGGTTCGGCAAGTGATTAAAACTACACCAGTGGTCATGCAAACAAGACCGGTCCAGCCCCCAGTTGTCTCAAAAGATGAGTTGATTTCAGAATTGGTGCTCAAAATGGCTACTCGAGCTCCATCTTTCACTCCATATGACGTAAAGCTATATGATCTACTTCTGGAATGACAACTCAAAACTACCTCAGGATATAGAATCCCTACCACCACAGCAGAAAACCGATGATCATTCACGTATACCGATGATGAGGATCATGACATTCCTGAGCCCCGATGTCAACCATCGCCCTGACCTTCACCTCGACCAGAGTCATCCTCCAAACCAAAGAGGAAGAAATCGCCAGTCGTCTCTTGGTTAGATGACAACAACAATGAGGAGTATGAATGGTTCAGTAACATGGTTGAGGCACAACCCAGACTAGCTGAAGGTCAAGAACCGGTAGATGGTCGAACTATGGAGCAGGTTCAGATTATCCAAGATGAATTCAAGGTTAAGAAAATGACAAAACGGGAACTCCGCAGAATCAAGAACGACGCATTCAGTCTGCTCAAAGAAAGATCCTGCAGTGCAATCGAGCTAGAATACCTCTTGGACAACATTGCCCATGCAATGTCCAACAATATCAACTGGCTCAACCCGGAATCAAACATCGACTACTCAAGAAAGGATAATGAACCTTATTACACGGATTGGACCAAACCTCTACCGATAATTGGCAAACCAAAACAACTGAGGATCCCATTCCGTTTCTTCTTCAATAATGATTTGGAGTTCCTTCAACACGGAAGCAGTGTAAGCAAGAAGTATGCTACATCGCTGACATTCAACATTCCAGCTGCTCTATTCTCCACCAACATCTCCATTGAAGAAGATGCCACAAACATGTTTTTCGAAAAGGTTGTGGAGTATGAAATTGATGCCAAGTTTGGTATTCATCATTGGCCAGAGAGGAAAAGGCTCTACTACCGAAGTTGCAGAGTTAGAAAGTCAAAGAAAGAGGTGAAGAATGACAAACGAATAGTTGATGTGATGTCAGTAACATTGGAAACTAAGTGAGACTACTCATTCTTGTCCAAGATCAAGGTCAAAAGACAAGATGAACAAGAGTATGAATTCTCTGAAGCTGACTTCCCGGAGTTGTCGCTCAATGACATTGAAGACATGTATATTCTAAAGGTACAAGGTAGGATGCGACAATTCTCGACAGAAATTCAACTCAATTACATCATTGCACTTCTAATCTTCATCCGCAGCAAGGTTATTCAAGAACGTGTTGAAGACTTGCAACTCGGAATTAAACCGTACCAGAAACAGATCAATCTCACCAAACCGCTTCTACACTTCAACGAGCTCAACCAACAACCTCTGTACACAATTATGCGTAAACCGAAGTTTGGAATCGTCTACAGAAGTAAGCATCATCATACGTACTTCATGGCGTTTGATGTAATTCATAAGTTCTATGACGCCACGTTAAAGATGGTTCGTGATGGGTTGGCATATCGTATAAAGGATATTGAGACGGGTATGGTTCAGGCAAAGAGATGGAACTCCAAGGATTGCAAGGATGTTCGTCGGTTTATTGCTAGGCTGGATGAAAGGTTGATTCACAGGGATCAGAAGCGATGATTGGAAATCTACGTGGGCGGAAGACAGAGCTTCTCTATTTTGACGTACCAATGTCCAGATAAAGTTCTTGGTCGTGTGTAAACCATTTGGGTACTCTTAACTTGATTGTGATTTTGATTATTTGATTTATTAATTTATATTCATTATGGTTTGTGCATAAATAGCAGCGTACAACCCGATCTTGTCTAGAAAGGACCCTGTGGTACGCTTCAATACCACAATCCTTATAAAAGGAGCGAAAACTTCTTACTTTAGAGTAAAATTAATCAAATCTTTCAATATTTTCATAATTTTGCTCAAAAAACAAGTATTCCTTCTCGTGTTTTTCCAAAACCTCAAAAGTTAATATAACTTGTTGAGAGGAGTATTTGCAAACGATATTGTTCAAATCAACGTTCTTTGTGGAAATCTTCCCTCAAAAATCGAAATGGTCATATTTTAAATCAAAATTTCATCAAAAATAACATTAATATGCCATTTTTGAGGGGGAGAAAAATAATAAAATATGTTGGATAGTGAATAGAATCTCAGTGTGCTAAGACTTAACTCTTGAATTGACGAGCTCTAAAATTTCATAAATCGAAAAGATCTGTCTTCCAAGATTTATCTTAGTAGATTGTACCAATTCAAAAAACTCTTGATAGACATGAACTTTTTCAGGTTTGACAACCTTTTCAAGGTTTGTGCACATCTTCAAGGTAGTTATTAGAGCTAGTTGTCACCTAAAAGCTGACAATGTATCTCTTTAACTAGACAACGTAACCGTGTCTCGCGGAAATTGTCTATCATGAGTTGATCAATTCAAAAGTGCGCGCTCTACCCTCACTGTGCAGATTTCAGTCAAAACTCTTAAGCACATGCGGAGGGGGTATTTCTGAAAATACAAAACTCTTGAAGTGTTACAAACATGTTTTCATTCATAAACACTTAGAGAGATTTTCATGAAAATGGTTTTATGGCAACGTAGGATAGTCATGGAGTTATAAGATGACTAAGTTTATGAATAAACGTCCTATGATCCGCCAGAGCTGGAGGGATCAACCCAAGGACATCACCAATAGTTAGTATTTAGAAGTCCTTAGGTATGATTGAAAAAGGAGAAAATGAGAATCGGAGAAAGAAGGAGTTGAAGAATTAAAAAGAAAAGGGTGAAAATAAATAGCCTTCCAAATTATTCAACTTAGGGCAGAAACCGGGTTCAATTCATATGCTACTAGATGTTACAAGATGACACCGATATTGAAGACAAAGTCGTCATGGACCTAGTGACGCAATGCACTAAACCTTCTTAGCCACTCAAGTTCTCTCAAAAGAGCTTGTTTCATTCTCACAAGGGAACCCTACGTAATCTATTAACTTTCTCTTAGAGATTATTGGTATTGAAGAAGGAGACCCTCTCCGTAGTCTCCACTTGGGAAAACCAAAGCGCACTATTGAGTCTAGAGCCACGAGATTCATTAAAAGATCTCTTAGGAGCACTTGATCATTCATCGCTTGTCGTTCAACAATAAGAACGCAAGTGACACATTCTAGAGTCCTTCGCAGATCTTAGCAATCTGCTGAGTAAATTTATAAGGGGATTCATAATTGTGATCCTCAGTGATTGAACGAAAACTCCTACCAGGGCCAACATCAAACAACCCTGACAGCAGGTCACTTCGGTAACTCCTTGTGGGTTACGCTTAGTGTGTCTCAACCGGTCTACACTCGTGAGGTGATGCTTCGGTGTACCTCAGCGACTCACCTGAACTGTAGATATACTTTGGTATATCGTGTTAGCCTACTTGAGGGCCTCCAGTTCAGGAACAGCCTTTGTCAGAATTAGAGATGTATTTTCACACTATGTTGTTAACACCCTCGAAAGTTCGAACTTGTAAGTGCTGGAAATCCCGCTGAGGAGATTCCTTTCAATAATCAAGTCCTGAAGATGTGGGTTATTACTTGAATCTTCATTGTAATGCCAACTGTCCCTCAACGGGATTAGGATGGCTGATTCGCCCGACCAAGGTGAATGGAATCAAGACATTCATCAGTAAAACAATCGTAGTGGTCAATTCTTTATGAAAAGTCCACAATGATCGATTGGTGTTTACCACTAACCTATTCATGCAGGAACTGATGATTGATCCTTGGAGGAAAGACCGTGCCGATCTCCACATGATCATACCAACAACATTACGCATGAAGTTCTCTCATAATCAAAGGCAACTCAAAAGTCAAAATGATTCTTCTTCAAAGTTAAAGAATCTACAA
The DNA here is from genome assembly GCA_019973895.1 of Chrysanthemum seticuspe. Classification (NCBI taxonomy): domain Eukaryota; kingdom Viridiplantae; phylum Streptophyta; class Magnoliopsida; order Asterales; family Asteraceae; genus Chrysanthemum; species Chrysanthemum seticuspe. The sequence continues at coordinate 194,780,170 of BPTQ01000005.1, read as the reverse complement.
AGTTTAGAGACTCGAGAACTACACCACAAGTGGAATCAAAGTCAAAAGAAGTGTGAGCATGGTGGAGAAAGACGTGGAGACACCTGATCAATGAAGCTGACAAATGGCAGACAACAACATACTATCACAACATCCACAAAAGAACAAAGAACAAAGAATACAACAACGTCAAAGCTGATAAAGTCAAAAGAATCAAAGCATCTCTGTTGATCCCAGTTGAGCGATTGATCAAGTTGATTAAGTTAGATAAATCTAACAAAAACAACAATATAGTAAACTGTCTTGAATCTAAGATTAAACAATATGTGGAATGTAATGTTTAATGATTAAGAGAATACTTAAACATAACTTGTTTCTCACAAAACATCTCAATATATTAATACGAATACTCAAAAGTATTAGGGTTACAAGAACCTTGAAGTGATCGAGTCTAGAATAACTCGTACTCTAAATCTAACCCATGACCTCCTTTTATAGGCTAAGGAGTCCTTCTAGGGTTACAATAACTTTCTACACGAGATACATATTATAGAAACTTTTCTATAATTATATAACCAACTATACAAATCTGATAAGCAGTACTAACTAAATGTACTAGCAGTTTGTACTGCTAGTTATATTCTTCACAGTCCACATTCTAAGCTAACAATGCTAACTATTAAGCTTGGCAGTACAAACTGTCTTTGCTAAATTCCCAACAATTTCTACTCACAAGAAAGAAGAATTATAGAAGACGTTAAGCAACCGCTATTACATCATCACTAACACTTAGGGGAGATTGTTGGAATCACTTGTAACTAGTATTATCAAGTGTTAGTCATTTACTTGTAATAGGGTGCTTAATTATGGCTTTTATGTATGTAATTAGAGCTAGGCTTATGTAGAAAGCCCATGAGCCTATGCAAAGGCTAAAAAGGCCAAGGCAAGGGATGCCCTAGTTCCCTTGCCTATAAATACTATGTAACCTCTCATTGGAGAGGTGTTGGTTCTTTCATAATACACTTAAATCTTTCATATTATTGTTCGTGTGATTAAATCATCCGTCCCTCCTTATCTCTTGTTCAATCATACATCTATACACTTGTGTTCATAATATGGTGACCTAACAGAATGAGAGATCAACTGAGCATGAGGAAGACTTAAGTGATCCTAATGTATCATGTCTAACTAGTCTAATAAGGTCTGGAAGGTTGGATTGATGCAAGGATGATAAACTAGTTCTTTTGTTTTCCTGGATCCCACAGATCCTTCACTTGAGGGATCCGGCTAGTTATAAGCCAGGGATCCAGCATCTGGGACAAATTACTCAATAGTGAGCATTCAATATTTTGTTCTAGGTGTCAAATTCTGAAACTAATGATTTCTACAGTAATTATACATGTATACAAGCAAGACATGGTAAGAGTGGCATGTAATAACATCAAATGATCAACAAGCGATTTATTTCATAGGTATGATCAAGTTACAAAGGTAAATAAAAGAAAAAGCCTAAGGATTGATTTTATTAATAAAAACTATTTTGCTCATGCATTTTTATTTGATGGATCGTCGAGTGGGTTGTGAGTTGTTGATGATTCAGGAATGAAGAATGAAGTGATGAGAGATGTATTTAAAGGTTCCATCATTTTGTTTACAAGTATGTATTGAGGGCTTTGAAATTGAGGGTGATAGTACATGACATGATGATAAAGGCGTGTTAGGAACATCCCATATGGAATTAGTTTGTCCTTGTTGCCTTGGAGGTTTACAATTCACCTTGTGAAGAAGTAGGCAAGATTGTATGCTTGTTGAGTTAGGAGAAAGTAAATCATATGAGCGCAACATGCGGGAAGTATCTCATGATTTCCTGTAAGACTCCAAACATTTTCACGTAGAATAACTGCGAGAGGTTTGAGATCATCTCGGAGATCACGTGATAAATTATGTTTGGATTTGAGTAATTAGATTGAAGAGTTCATAGAAGTTGAGTTATTACTTGAGGAGAGAGTATGTATGAATAATATGGACTATTTTCTTCACGATAGTTAAAGAGAGAATCAAGTGACCAATCTTCAGTGAAAGCACATTGTCCATAGTTTGGAATTCGAAGAATATGAGCAAATTGCTCAAGAATCAAAACAAACTTTTGGTTTTTGATCCAAAACCATAGTGACAGAACGATCCTTGTTACAAACGAGTTCAAATTGACGGAAGAATTCCAAAACAAACCACGGAAAAATTTTCTTGTTGATCCCAAGAAGACATTCTAGTCTTATGGTGCGGAATGAAGTGTTGATACCTTCTTGGAAGATTAGAGGTGAGTTAACAACACATCCTTCATGAAAGTGACGAGTTTCGAGATTGTTGAACCCACAAACATGATTGCCCGATGTGTTAGGCTCAAGAGATAAATTTGGAATGTACACATAAGTAAGTTGATGATCGAAGTCATACTCATGAGTCATGAGGAAACCTATAGACATGGAATGAATATTTTACATGAGTATGTTAGTAGATAGTAAAACTTCAAGAGTGAGAATGTTTTTGATTGGTGATACTTCTAAGTAGTTTAATCCTTCTTTTGAGTTATGTTGAAATGATATGATCACCTAATGTTTGTATTGACTATTTTTATTCACTATTCTATTTTAAAAACACATTATGCGAAAAAGAAACAAGATAAACTACGACACTAATAATATTTCATTTCAATGCTTAAAGCAATACAAAGGGTCGGATAGATGATACAAATGTAGATCAATAAGACAAAGTACATGTCTCAATGAGAGAATTTGATCATGGGATACACGAGAGTGATGAGCTAGATAATGATGATCACGAGGGCGATGTAAAGCATGACAATGGAGATCTTTCTTGGTTTTGATTTCTGAAAGTGAGATGATGAAGAAGATGAAGTTTTGAATGTGAGGTTTTTGAAAGTGGAAGATTTGAAAAATGGGGTTTGTTGGTGAGAGTTGACGATAGGAGGGGTTTTATGAGGAAGGGGGAATTTTTGAGATTTGTGTTTTTTTTATTTGTATTTAGAAAGATTTGATTTTTAGGAATTAGATCTAGACAACACATATTGATATACCTAGGTTTAGACAGATGATAACACGTATGCACAGAGGTTTTATAACGAAGCCACGTATATCACATAAATATGTTTTGGATATGAAAAGAAATATAAAAAAATAAATTTCCATTTAATGACATGAAAGCATACTCATACTTTGCTTATGTTACTTAGAGATAAGTCTTATGAAAGTCATACATCTACTGCAATTTGAGTGTCTCTTATTTTTGACAAGTATTATCAATGGACAACTCCAGTTTCTTCGAGATCTACTTGGTAATATGTTTAGACAACTTATTGGAAAAGGTTATCTTATTACCAAGGAATCTTGATAGCTTGCTTATTTTGAGATAAACTAAACAAAATGACAAGAAAGGTTAATTCATTTTGTAAGACAAAATAAGAAGTAAGAAAATTAATGTTGCCATCTAATCAACATCCAACAAGAGTATTCTTAAAACATAGTTTTTGTTTTTAGAAAATTTCCTTCTTTGTAGTTTTCAAACATACATGGATCGTATCAAGTTTTTAAAGTACAATATACTCTAAGAAACTTGGTAACGAAGCTCTGGTACCAATTGTGGAAAACTAGAAGGGGGGTTGAATAGTTTTACCGATTAAAACTTCGTTTTAAACTATTTAGATCGACTTATGTCAATCTATTTGGTATGTGTGTTGGATATTGATAGATACGCATATAAGTAAGTAATGCAAGAATAAAGAGTAAAGGAACACAAAACCACAACACGAGTATTTATAGTGGTTCGGCTACAAGGACACCTTCCTTGCCTTACTCCACTCCCTGAGTACCCCAATCGAGAGTTCGTAAGCACTACACAACAAAACCTCCTTAATGTGGCAGAGAAGCCTTCACAACGTTGCCTACTCTTTATCTGGTACAAGGATAAACACCGGGTTCTTCCATGAGGTAGAACCAAACCTATCACAACGTCGCCTACACTTTATCCGGTACAAGGCTAGATACCGAGTTCCATTACAAAGGAGGAACTACTACCCAACACCACAACACAACTACCCCAAAGGAGACACACTCCTTGTTACAACACTAGAAGGATATCAATATCCTTTTACCCAAACTATCTAACTTGTACCTAGTCAATGGATCATGGGTCATGGACTTTGGTTTTTACCCATTACTTTACCCATTACAATATATACAATGTATATATACATACATTTCTATAATATGTAAACACTAATTGTTATACATATGCATTTTTATAAGATGTAAACAATATTACTTGTTATTTTTTATATAAAAATGTCTTTGCTTTTATATAACATATTTGCTAAATATAGTTTTAATATTTTTGGTAAAAGTGTGTTAGTATACTATTAGCTCAAAACTTTTACGTATTTTATTTCTTTCACTAATATGATTTTACGTTTGTTATCGACAAAAGATTAGAAGATCGTAAAATAGAAATAAATGTTTTATGGCTTATTTGTGTTAACACCTACGTTTTGTCAAGTTCTGCGATTTGAGTTCTGGCATTTTGGTACTTCTGCGACTTGATAAGTGCTGCGATTTGAGTGTGGTGCGACTTGGTTGTTGCGATTTGTTACTTGAGATTTGACACTTGTGATTTGAGTTCTACGGTTTCCTCTTGATTTAGTAAAATCCCATGAAAGATTATATTTCTTGGTTAAATTAAAGAGTAGTAAAATCCCGTGTACTTAGTAATCATGTCTACTGTTTCAGATGATGTTCAAGCTGATGGGTTCGACACTCGCCCTCCTATGCTGGACAAAACTGATTATGACTCTTGGGCACAGAGAATCAGGTTGTATTGCTTAGGCAAAGAAAATGGTCTTAACATTCTTCAGTCAATTGATGAAGGACCATTCCAGATGGGAACAACCAGAGATCAACTTGAAGCTGGTGCAGATGGAACTGTCACTTTGGGTATGGATAGACCAAGGACTTATGATGATCTAAATGATAAGGAGAAGAAAAGATACGATGCTGACATTAGAGCTTCTAACATCGTACTTCAAGGTCTACCAAAGGACATTTACAAGCTGATTAATCACAATATTGAGGTCAAAGAAGTTTGGGACAATGTCAAGATGCTTCTCTCTGGCTCAGAATTGACCAAGGAAGATTGAGAGTCACAGCTTTATGATAACTTTGAGAACTTCAAGATGAACCCAGGGGAAAGCATTACAGAGTATCATGTGAGGTTTCACAAACTTGTGAATGATATGAGAAATATCAATATTACTATGCTAAACATCCAACTCAATTCCAAGTTCGTAAACAACATGAACCCTGAATGGCACAGATTTGTTACTGTAGTGAAGTTGAACAAAGGATTGAGGAAAACTAACTATGAGCAATTGTATGCCTACTTACTTCAACATGAGAAGCATGCTACATTTGAGCGTTTGATCTTAGAGAAATTCCACTCTACTACAGCAGTAGCAAACCCTTCAAATGAATCAGTTGCATTTGTTTCAAATGTGAGGTTAAACACTCGAGCATCATAAGTCATACCATCCTCTCAGAATTAGAATCAGATTACCATACAAGACTCAATATTTACCCCAACAGACATGTTGATTGAAAACCTTGCAAACCAAGTTTCTCTATTGGTTCAACAGTCCAGAAACTCACTTCCTCAAACCAACAACCAGCTTAGGACCTCATATAACCTACACAATCAAGCTATAGTGGAAGATGGAAGGGTTGTGGTTCAGAATGTGCAAGGAAGGCATAATGTGAATCCACGGAATGTTGCATGGGAGAATGTTGAAGCTGGAGCTGGTTATGTGGGTGCTCAGAATAGAGGAAGGATTGTAGTTCAGGGTCAAGGCAAACCGATTAAGTGTTACAATTATGGAGGAGAGGGACATATTGCTAGGAACTTCACTCAACCTAAACGTCCATAGAATGCTGAGTACTTCAGGGATAAGATGCTGCTGATACAGGCTCAAGACAGTGGAGCAGTGTTAGATGAGGAAGAGTTGTTGTTTCTTGCTGATGGGAATGCCAAAACATATGACGCTAACGTGGATGAACAACCAGTATATGATTTGGCACAGAACAATTCCAATGTCTTACAGGTTGCTAACTCTGATGCTTTTGGCTCTGATGTTGATGATGAACCAATGGCACACACTATTTTCATGGCTAATATCTCTCCAATGGTTTCATCACCTCAACAAGCAAGTCCCTCCAATGCTTCTATCATATCAGAGGTACTAAAGCTATATGATATGGTTGATGAGCAAAAGATTCGCAATGAAGTACAATCAACATAAATCGTTGAGTCAGATATTGAAAATATGGGTAATAGCAATGTTGTCCCATATGAGCAATATGTGAAACACGATGAAAGTCTTGTTGTACCAAGTGGTGCATCTTCTGCCATTAATGATGAATATGTTTTTGACGAGTACACTGAATATGTGCCTGATGATTCCATGACCACTAAGCTTAATATATATAAGGATCAAGTTGCCATCTATGAACATCGTGTTAAATTTGAGCTGACCACCCGTGAGCAGGAAATGGATAGCCAAATGTGTACATTGATTACTAAAAGTAATTTAAGGGAAGAAACGTTAAAACAAGAGTTAAATTCCTTACAAGAGAAACTTAATAAAACTGTTAAGCAAAAGCAAGAACTTCAAGAAAATGTAAAAACGCTTAAACAGGAGTTCAAAGAAAAGGAATCAAAACTCCTAAATGATTTTTTCAACCTTAAGACTTTAAAGAACAAGCTTGAAAATAAGTTGTACGTATAAGGCAACACCATTAAAACTGCTCACATGATTTCAAAGCACAGAGTATTAAGTGATAAACACAGTATAGGCCTGGTAGAAGACCCAAATTATGTGTTCCTTAAGAAAGCCAAAAGGGCTCATGATAAAATTTATGATGGTAGTGAGATTCTTAAGCCCAAACAAAAGCCAACTTGTGTTGAGAACACTGAAGAGGACATAGAGTTAGAAAATGCCTCTAGAGAGAAAATGGATAAGAAATTGAAGGAACCTTTGTGTGTGAGTCATAAAATAAATGTCTGTTAGCCTTAATAGTTTTTATTAGAAGTGATGGTCATTCACGTTTAGGAACTTTGTATCGTGTGTTAGATATCGTGCTAGAATAGTCAATGGGCTCGTGGATTGGGCTAAGCTAAATGGCTAATAGTTATGTTAAGCTAGCCTTTTATCACTTGTTATCCAATCCAAGTCCACGAGGCCCAAACCCAAGCCCATTAGGGCATCTAGTTACTTGTACTATAAATACCCCTCAAATGGTCATTTGAGGGGTGTGCTTGAAAGTGTGTGTGTGTGTTCTTTCTTTGGAATATACAACTTATTGTGTTTATCTTTTCTCTACACATACACGGTTTTTATTAACATCAAGTCACCATCTTTCTCTTCTTTATCTTTCTACGTTTGTGTTTGGTTTCACGTGGTTATACTTGTATACGTGTTGGGTTTGTGATAAGGTTGATAAAAGTAAGGTCCTACAATTGGTATCAATCGCCTAACAATGGTTTAGGAGTGTTTTGGTTGAAGTTTCTTTTGTAGTGTTACGCGTAGCTTCGTTATCAAAGTTGTCACGCTTAAAGCTTTAATTTTTGCACTTAAAAATTCAAGATTCTTGTGGTTTAAGGTTTATTTGGTGCTAAAGTTTTAGTTTTTTGCAAAAAGTTCGAAGCTTTACGTGTTCTTCTTCATTTTTGAACTCGTTTTTGGTTCATTGGTCATTTCTACTCGTAAGCTTTCTAGACACTTTGGGTGAAAAAGGTCAACATTTTTGTGTTATTCGAGTGTTTTTAAGGCTATTTGTGCAAGAAAAATTGTTTGAATCATTGGAAATTTTTTACGCGTAGGTCAAAACCCTAGTTCTACGCGTAAGAAAGTCAAACTACGCATAAGGTTCTACGCATAACTTTTCGGTGAAGATTCTTCGAGCTATAACGGTTACTCAGTGCTTCCCTCACTTGGATAAGTTTGTGGAACACTTCGACTTTTGGATATCTTTTACACTGTGATAGTGTAAAGGATTTTTGGGCAAAACCCTAATCTTACGCATAAGCTTAGACTTACACGTAGAACACTTTACGCTTAAGTATTTTCTTACGCCTAAGCTTGTCTTACGCATAACTAAATCTTACGCATAAGTTTTTCTACGCCTAACTTTAAACTTACGCATAAGCATTTCCTACGCCTAAGGAATCCTACGCCTAAGACATCCTACTCGTAACTTCTGTTGTCTACGCCTAAGCTCTTTCTACGCAAAAAGGTTTAAAAAAAAAAAAAAAAAAAAAAGGTTTTTTGGCGGGAAAACTTGAGTAAAATTTAAATTTTTGAGGAGACTAAATGTTCAATTTTTACGCGAGATTCAAATTTTGGTTTAACTGTGAAAATGTTGGTAAAAAATTCAAATTTTTGGGCCTAAATTCAAATTTTTCGGTCAAATTTGGCGTCAAAATTGTCATCACTCAAATTTTTCATACGACCTTAGAATTGATTTTTATAGTGAATTTCAAATTTTTTGGGAGAAATTTTTTACGCCTAAGAACCAAGGTTACGAGTACGACTCAGAAAAACCTCAACCGAGCTTAATCTTCATCAACCACAACTCCTTTATCGTTGAATCGATCCTACATCAACTTTATCAGATCATACCTTCATCAATGGCAACTCAACAAGACATTCATGCAGCCGGTGCCGAAAACCGTCCTCCTATGTTGGCAAAAGGTGGTTATCTTCAATGGAAAAGTCGTATGCTTCGCTACATCAAGACCAAACCTAATGGAAAACTCATGATTAACTCCATTACGAATGGACCCTTCAAGCCTCGACAAATCCTAGACCCTGGAACTCCTAACGTCCCACCATCTTATCATACTCAAACTGAATCAGAATACACTGAAGAGGATCAGAAGCAAGTCGATGCAGATGACATGGCAATTCATATTGTCCAACTGGGTTTACCAATAGACATATTTGCTGCGGTAGACAGTTGTGAAACTGCTTTTGATATGTGGGAACGTGTTAGACGGCTTTGTCATGGAACAGAAATTGGTCAACAAGACATGGAGAACAAGCTGCTAACTGAATGGGAAAAGTTCACTTCAACTCCAGGAGAATCCATTGAATCCTACTATGGAAGGTTTTGCACTTTGATGAATGAGCTTATCAGAAACAAGTTGGCACCCAGAACTATCGTTCAAAACGTCAAGTTCCTGAACAATCTTCCAGAAGAATGGGGACGATATGTCACTATTGTCAACCAAACAAAAGACTTACATCAGGTGAACTTTGATCAACTAAACGATTTTCTGAAACAAAACCAAGCTGAAGTGAATGAAGTCAGGAAAGAAAGATTGGCAAAGAATCATGATCCATTGGCACTTATTGCAAAGACTCAACCTTCAGTGAATACACAACAACAAGCTTCATCATCTTCCAACAACAACTTGCAGCAATACATTCATCAACCACAACAACAATTCTATCCACCAGAACAACAAGTCATTCAACAACCGTATCCACAATACCAGGAACAAGGAATCACTGATCCTGAAACTGAACATGAAGAAGCTTTGCGACAAGTATTTTCTATATTGGGTAAAGCATTCAGCAGTCGCTATTCCACACCAACTAACAACAACCAAAGGATTTCATCAAACACTCGCAACATGAAAATTGCACAGCCGGGTGTGAATATGGGTAATCAAGTACAAATGGTTGGAGTTATTGGGAATCAGCAGGGATATGCTACTGGATTTCGTATGGGTAATCAGGCGGTTCCGTATCAGGGTAATCAATTGGGTCAGAATGTTGGAAATCAGATGGGACAGAATGTTGGGAATAGAGCAGTGGGTAATCAGAATGGGAATGTTGCAGCTTCAGTCGTTGGGAATTATGGAAATGTGAATCAGGGTAATCAGGTTAAGTGTTATAACTGTCAAGAAATGGGTCACATGTCACGAAACTGTCCCACTAAGCCACACAAAGAATGCTGAGTTTCTTCGGAAAGCTATGCTGTTAGCACAGAAGCAAGAAGCAGGGATGCAGTTGAGTGCTGAGGAAACTGATTTTTTCGCTATTGTGGATGATTTGGAAGACCTCGAGGAAATAAATGCAAATTGCATCTTCATGGCAAATCTTCAGGAGACTAAGTACGACACTGACTCTGACGCACCTCCTGTCTATGACGCCAACGCAGTATCTGAGGTACCAATCATTGATACATGCTATAACAATGTCATATTTGATGTGTTTACTCATGACGAACAACATTCTGTGACGCCAGCACCTACTTATGATACATACCTGGACAATCCGAGTTGTAGCAATACTAACTCCGAAACTCAGATGTGGATCCTAGTGGAGGCTGTGTGGCACAAAATACTGAGACTGATGAGGAAACACATGCTTATTTTGAATCATTAATCAATAACCGTGGCATTGAAATTGAGAAAGTGAGTAAGGTCAATCGCGAAGTTAAGGCCGCGAATGTTAAATTGACCACTGAGCTTGAGAGTTACAAAGAGAACGCCAGAGCCTATGAATTTCATACAAACAAAATATCAGAAGTATAAATTGGTTACCCAGATTCTGTTTTAAGAGAAAAACAATTGCAAATCAAGTATGATACACTTGATGTGAATCTGAACTTGAAAATAAAATCTTTAAACAAGGAAATTTCTGAACTAAATGACCAACTTTCTAAACAAAAAAAACTGTTTTCTGATCTTGAAAAAGAGAAGAAACAGTTGATTGCTGATTTTTCAAAACGAGAAGATTCTCTTCTTGATGAAATTCTGGATAAAAATGAATCTATCAAAAAATAGGATAATTTACTTCTTACAACGGGTCATTCCGCTAAAACAAACAAGATGATTTCTAATCAAGTAAATCCGATTTTTCATACTTCACATAAAATGGCTCTTGGTAACTCACCTCCCTGTTTCCTCAAGAAGCTCAGAAACAACGGAATGTGTTGAACAATGGAAAACCTTTGCATGAACCCATAATTGTGCATGACTCTCTTGAAACGTTGGAACTATCTGAGGAGAGTAGATCAAGAATGAAACAAAAACATCCGAAAATCAAACCAATTGACTATAACAAATGGAACAAAATTAATGGTATTTCGTTTGTTTCACATAAAGAACAATCAAAGTTTTCCATCACACCAGTTTCAAAACCAGTTGCAACTCATGTAGTTGTCTCAAAATCCTTTTCGAAAATCGAACAAATGTCTTCAAACAATCCTTTTAACACAAGTGATGCCAGAAGCATTTTAGACGATGTTAAAACTGGAATTGGGAGACTTCAAGAGACTGTTAAAACTAAAACTCATATTACAACAAACATCTGGTTCACTAGTTTTGATAATGAACAGAAAAAGTTTTTTGAAACTGAAATTGCCCCTCAGCTGAATAACATCAACTCCAGGGTAATTTATTTTGAACAAGCCTTTTTGAAAGAAACAGCTGACTTTGTCAAGGACCATAAATCCCTGGTAAAGCAAGCTAATGAAAGTATTGAACACATCAAAGTTTTGGAAAATTTAAATGATTCTCTCTTCGAAGATGTTCTGACTACTGATATTATGTCCATCATTTTGCAAACATATTCTGTTGAAGATCATGAAAGACTCCAGTCTGAGACCTCCGAAATTGTTTCAAAATATGAAAAAGCTCTTGAAAAACTTGAAAAAGAAAATGTCTCATATTTTAAACAACTTGATCGAAAAACTGAGGAATGCAAGTATGACAAACTGTCGTATGAGCGTGCCTACAATGACATGAAAGCAAAAAATGATCTTTTGAGGGCTCAGCTGGAAAGTCAAAAAGGAAAGGCAGTGGATACTGTGATTAAAAAACCATTGATTGCGGAGAAAGCAAATGATCCCAAACCGGTTTCCAAACCAAAAATTTCTGTTTCTATGCCTCCTCCAAAAGTCAATGAGAAAAATGTTTCATCAAAACCAGTCACTCCACCTGCCCTACCTAAACAAAATGTTGATAAAGGAAAAGCGGTTATAGAGAAACCAACAGTTTTAGCACCTGGACTTTTTAAGATGAGTACCACTAATGCGTCTGCCTCCACATCTAAAACATATGGAACAAACGACATACGTTTAGAAAAGCACTCTAAAGAGACTAGGAAAGCTGAAACCACCTCCCTTCATAAAAATGTGAATCCTAATGCGTGTGCCTTACCTTCTACAGGACTAGAAAGCACCTCTAGGAGCAGCAGACTAAAGCCTAAGAGCAATACAAGGAACAATAGAGTATCGACTACCTCTAGGAGTAGTTGCTTGAATAAAGAGAAGAAAGTAGAAGAACACACTAGGAGTTTACCGTTTTTGAATAAGAAAGACATTTCATCTGAATGTACTGAACCTATGAAACTTGCTAAGTCTAATGAATGTGTTGAATCTCTTTGTTTAACTTGCAAGAAATCTTTAATTAATGTTCAAGATGATTGTGTTTCTAAGAATGTGAATGATAAGCCTGTTAAGAAGAACGTTCCAAAAAGATCTTACACTAAACAAGTAGGAAGACTAGTTGCAAAACTTAGGCTTTACACTACTGACAGGAACTATAGTGTTTACTTTAGGGATGATATTTGGAAACCCACAGGTAGAACTTTCATACTCCAGAATGGTAAAATGAGTGATAAACCCGAATTCCCTGTAGAAAACCTCTTTGAGTGTGATAAGGATTTTACCTCTAACCCAAAGGAACCAAAATCAAAACGGTTTCCACAATATTCTTTTTCTGTTACTGGCAGGTTATCGAAATTTGTCTTTGGATCATCGACTCGGGTTGCTCCAAGCACATGACCGGGAATATGAAGCTGCTGATCAATTTTGTCTGGAAATTCATGGGAACCGTACATTTTGGAAATGATCATGTAGCAGCTATCATGGGTTATGGAGATCTACCGTTTGGAAATTATTTGATCACTCGGGTTTACTATGTCGAAGGGTTGGGACACAATTTGTTTTCAGTCGGGCAGTTCTGTGATGCAGATTTAGAGGTTGCTTTTAGGAAAAATGCTTGCTTCGTTAGAAACTTGGATGGCACTGGTCTCTTAACTTGGAATCGTGATACAAACTTGTATGCTATCGATATCAACAAAATGGCCTCTTCATCACCAATATGTCTTATGACACGAGCATCTGGAACTCAGTCCTGGTTGTGGCACAGACGGTTATCCCATCTCAATTTTGACACCATCAACAATCTTGCCAAAGACAACATCGTCCATGGACTTCCAAAGTTCAAATACACCAAGGATCACTTATGTCCATCATGCGAACAAGGAAAAAGCAAAAGAGCATCATATAAAACCAAAATCGTACCTAGTTCGGAAGCAAAGTTGCATATGTTGCACATGGACTTATGTGGCCCAATGAGAGTTGAAAGCATTAATGGGAAAAAGTATATTCTTGTTATTGTCGATGATTATTCGAGATATACATGGGTTAAGTTTCTGAGATCAAAAGACGAAGCACCAGGCATCATCATCACCTTTCTTAAACGTATTCAAGTACTTCTTCAAACTCCAATAAGGGTTGTAAGAACAGACAACGGCACAGAATTCACAAATCAGGAGTTAAGATCTTATTTTGAAGATGTTGGAATTACACATCAGACATCAGTTGTTAGAACTCCACAGCAGAATGGGGTAGTTGAAAGAAGAAATAGAACTCTTGTGGAAGCTGCTCGCACAATGCTAATTTATTCTAGTGCACCGTTATTTCTATGGGCTGATGCGGTTGCCACTGCTTGTTTCACTCAGAACCGATCTCTCATCCATCCAAGATTCAATAAAACCCCATATGAGCTAGTGAACAACAGAAAACCTGATATCTCTTACTTTCACGTGTTTGGCGCTTTGTGCTATCCGGCGAACGACAGAGAAGATCTAGGTAAATTGAAAGCTAAAGTTGATATTGGAATCTTCATTGGATATTCAGATAACTCGAGGGCATTCAGGGTGTATAACAGACGAACTAGGAGGATCATGGAGACGATGAATGTGAAATTTGACGAACTTTCAAAAATGGCTTCTAAGAGACTCGCTCTATAACCCGCACTAAACCAGCAGACTTCTGGACACATCAGTTCAGGACTCGTACCTCAAAGAGCTCAATCAACTTCGTTTGACAATCCTAAAGAACAAGAATGGGATAATTTCTTCGAGTTAATGTTCGATGAATACTATGGTGGAACTTCGACAAATGCATCAAACCATCATTCCGCTGCACCCGCTCAAAATCATCCTCCACCACCAACAGAAGATGCATCTACAACGGTCGAAACCAATGCACCAACTCCATCAACATCATCTACATCTACTCAAGTTCTTGCACCCGTTCTACCAACAGTTGATGAGCAAAACCAAAACGATGCAACGTTAGATGAAGACTTATTTGAAAACCCGTTTGCTACGGAATCAGCTGAATCATCTTCAAGCTTACGAGAACCATCTAACTCGCATACGTTTAACCAACGGTATCCTTCTACTCTAAAGTGGACAAAAGACCACCTAATTGAACAAGTTATTGGTGAACCTTCACGGCCAATTCAGACGAGACGCCAACATGCCACCGATTGCGACTTATGCATTTACCTTTTCTCAATTAGCAATATAGAGCCAAAGAACATCAGCGAGGCAATGGCAGAACCCGCATGGATAGAAGCGATGCAGGAGGAACTTCTCCAATACCGTCTTCATGACTCTTGGGATATGGTTCCAAGACCAATTGACATTCACGTCATTGATCTCAAATGGTTATGGAAGAACAAAAGGGATGAAGAGATGACTGTAATTCGCAACAAAGCTCGTCTTGTGGCCAAAGGATACAGACAAGATGAAGGAATAGACTTTGAAGAGTCATTCGCGCCAGTAGCTAGACTTGAAGCAGTCAGGATATTCTTAGCCTATGCAGCTCACAAAAACATCATGGTTTATCAGATGGACAATAAGACCGCGTTCTTGAATGGAACTCTGAAAGAAGAAGTGTACGTGAGTCAGCCAGAAGGCTTCATAGACTTGGAACATCCAGACGACGTCTACAAACTCAAAAAGGCAATCTATGGATTGAAACAAGCTCCGAGAGCGTGGTATGACGAACTGTCCTCTTTCCTTATCCAAAACAATTTCACCAAAGGAACAGTTGATCCTACCTTGTTTACACAAAAAAGCAAAAACGACATTTTGATTGTTCAGATTTATGTGGACGACATCATCTTTGGGTCCACTAATCCGAATCTTTCAAAACATTTTGAAAATCTCATGAAAAGCAAATTTGAAATGTCCATGATGGGGGAACTAAAATTCTTTCTTGGTTTACAAATACATCAGTCCCCTCGTGGAATTTTTATAAATCAAGCTAAATACACAACTGAGATTTTGAAAAATCATGGTATGGATAACTGTGACTCGGTCGGAACACCAATGGTAACTTCACCAAAAATTGGAGTCGATTTGTTTGGGATACCTATTGATCCGAAGAAATATCGGAGCATGATTGGTTCTCTTATGTATCTTACTGCTAGTCGACCCAATATTCATTTTGCTGTTTGCTTATTAGCTCGGTTTCAGGCAAAGCCTACCGAACTGCACCTCAAAGAGGTTAAACGGATCTTTCGGTACCTGAAGACATCCATTCACATGGGACTTTGGTATCCGAAGGAATCCGGATTTGATCTAATTGCCTTTTCAGATGCGGACCACGCAGGTGACCAAGTTACAGCAAAAAGTACATCCGGAGGAGCACAATTTTTGGGTAAAAAGTTAGTCAGCTGGTCTTCAAAGAAACAAGATTGCACTGCACTTTCAACCGCTGAAGCTGAGTATGTGTCTCTATCTGCGTGTTGTGCTCAAGTTCTATGGATGAGAACACAACTCACAGATTATGGCTTTACTTTCGATAAAATACCTATGTATTGTGACTCGAAAAGTGCCATAGCCATATCATGCAATCCTGTTCATCACTCAAAGACTAAGCATATCCGTGTCCGCTACCACTTCATCAAAGAGTACGTCGAAAATGGTACTGTTGAATTATTCTTCGTGAAGACTGATTATCAACTCGCTGATCTATTAACTAAAGCCCTTCCAAAAGAAATGTTTGACTATTTAGTTCGACGAATTGGAATGCGAAGCCTAACCCTTGAGGAGTTAGAACGTCTTCTCGAATCTTCTTGAAAATGATTTTCCAAAAAGCTTCGCTGTAAATATTTTTGAAAAACAAAATACAAAATTTGAAAAACCAACAAAAGAAAAATATAAAAATATAAAACTTTCAAAAAATACAAAAACAATATAAAATCAAAAAATCCAAAAATATTCTTCTCACGACATGTCTCTTGTATAATCGATATTCTGTACGTTTCTAGAAATGTCATTCAACAATGATACGGGTATGTACAGATGCTTGAGCGAGAGTTCTTTAATATGTTTTCTAAAACATGTCGTTTCTCAAAATTTCTTCATAAAATGGCTTTCGTATACATCAGTACGAAACCCGGACCGAAATGATGACTTTTGATTATTTTTTCAAATCAAAACTCGTGCTTTTTAATGAAAATCACTAGTGTACGCTTCAGTGCACTACATTTAAACTGGTGAGAAATCATCATCATCTTGAGCACCTTTTCAAGATTGTTCAAAAAGATTTTTCAAAATCTTTCAAAATATTTTGTGCTCAAGATAACTCCCTCTAAAACCCTTTAATTGATTATGCTTTATTAAAGGGGGAGTATAAAACAAAAATATTCAAAATTCATGCTTAAATCAAATCCGTTTGTCTCCCCAAAAGATTCTAAAATGATTTTTTAATCCCCGGATATCAAAAATATCACGATTATGCTATTTTTGAGGGGGAGGAGACGTGATTAAAATGTGATCAAAATCGTTGTTTGAATCTCATAATGAGCTCGACTCAGTTGAAACCAATGAATTGACGAGGAATAGTGTACCATCTCGAGAAACTTTCTATGGACTTGACCAGGACGGGTAATAATTTCAAGCTAGTTCTCTAGTTATGTAAACGTGTCTCGAATCGGTCTTGTTCATTTAAAGTCGATCAATTCAAAAGTGCGAACTCTACCCTCTATGTGCAGATTTCTGTCAAAACTTTTAAGCACATGTGAAGGGGGAGTGCTTCTGAAAACCAAAACTCTCAAGGTGTTAACAAAATGTTTTGATAATCATAAACACTTTGAGAGATTTTCAAGAAAAATGGTTTTATGGCAACAATAGGACAATCATGGAGTAATAAGGTGACTAAGGATAGGTAAATCCGTCCTATGATCCGCCAGAGCCGGAGGGATCTACCCAAGGACATCACCAATAGTTAGTATTAGAAGTCCTTAGGAATGATTGAAAAAAGGAGTAATGTGAGAAAGGAGAAAGAAGGGGTTGAAGAATTAAAAAGAAATGTAAAAGAAAGGGTGAAAAGAAATAGCCCTCCATATTCAACCTTAGGGCAGAAACCGGGTTCAATACATATGCTACTGGTTGTCACTAAGATGACACTGGTATTGAAGACAAAGAAGTCATGGACCCAGTGACGCACTGCACTAAACCTTCTAGCCACTCAATTCCTCTCAAAAGGATTTGTTTCATTCTCACTGGGAACCCCACATAATCTATTGACTTTCTCTTAGAGATCGTTGATATTGAAGAAGGAGACCCTCTCCCTAGTCTCCGCTCAGGAAAACCAAAATGCACTATTGAGTCTAGAGCCACGAGGTTCATTAAAAGATCTCATAGGAACACATCACATCTCATCGCTTGTTGTTCATCAATAAGAACACAAGTGATATATTATAGAGTCCTACGCAGGTCTTAGCAATCTGCCAGAACATTTATGAGAAGTTTCACATCTGTGATCTTCAATGATTGAATGGAAACTCCTGCTAGGGTCAACATCAAGCAGCCCTGACAGCAGGTCACTTCGGTAACTCCCCGTGGATTACGCTTAGTGTGTCTCAAACGGTCTACAGTCGTGAGGTGATGCTTCGGTGTACCTCAGCGACTCATCTGAACTGTAGGTGTATTTCGGTACATCGTGTTATCTCACTTGTGGGACTCCAGTTCAGGAACGGCCTCTGTGAGAATTAGAGACGTGTTTTCACACTATGCTGTTAACACCCTCAAAATTCAAACTTGTAAGTGCCGGAATCCGCTTATTACTAACCTGTTTTTATGTTTTATTCTTATGGAAGCTACGGAGCGGATTGATCGTGCAGACTCGCCACATGCTCATACCAACAACACATGAATGTTCTCATCAAAATCAAAGGCAACTCAAAGTTAAAGATGATTCTTCGTCAATGTCAAAGAATCTACAAAGTGTAAAGACTCGAGAACTTCATCATTGGAAACTCAAAGTCAAATAGAAGTGTGAGCATGGTGGAGAAAGGCGTGGAGACACCTAACCAACGAAGTTGACAATGGCAGACAACCACATTATCTGATCACAAAGCATGAAGGAACAAAGATTCAAAACTATTCTATATCTACGCACAAAGTTCAAGCTCGAGAAAAGTAAAGACCAAATCAAGTGGAGCATCATTTGAATGACCACCCCTTAGGGGGAGATTGTTAGCCTTAATAGTTTTTATTAGAAGTGATGGTCATTCACGTTTAGGAACTTTGTATCATGTGTTAGATATCGTGCTAGAATAGTCAACGGGCTCGTGGATTGGGCTAAGCTAAATGGCTAATAGTTATGTTAAGCTAGCCTTTTATCAATTGTTATCCAATCCAAGTCCACGAGGCCCAAACCCAAGCCCATTAGGGCATCTAGTTACTTGTACTATAAATACCCCTCAAATGGTCATTTGAGGGGTGTGCTTGAAAGTGTGTTTGTGTGTGTGTGTTCTTTCTTTGGAATATACAACTTATTGTGTTTATCTTTTCTCTACACATACACGGTTTTTGTTAACATCAAGTCACCATCTTTCTCTTCTTATCTTTATTTCTTTCATCTTCACGCATAGTTTGTGTTTGTGTTAACGAGATATAAGTGTTGGGTTTGTGATAAGGTTGATAAAAGTAAGGTCCTACAATGTCAAATCTCACGATTATACTTTGGAAAACTTCTTAGCCACATTTAAACTTCAGACTCAATTAATCCTTGAACAAGTCCTTTGGAAGTTAGATATGGATAAGAGAAAGGCAAAAGAACTTGTTGATAAGAATCCTCCCCTTAGGAAATTGACTGCAGCTACAGTGTATCCTCCCAATACACCAATGCATTTAGTACCTATAACTCTTCCCACTCAAAGCAAAATCTTAATTAGCATATACGTAGTTTACCAACTATTTGCTGATTTTGATAAAACATGTAAGAAGAGAATCACACCAACAAGTTTCACTGAAGGGGAAAGGGGTTTTGAGCGAACAAAAGAGTGTTATCTTACTAAGGTCATTCCATTATTTAAACAATTAAAAGAAAAATTCGAGGATATTCAAAAGGCCTTAGATATTGTAGTTAAGGAAATGAAAAAGATGATTAATGAAATGGAAAACGAGGTTAGAATACATGCATATGAGCTTAAAAGCAATGAGATTGAGAGAAAGAATATTCACATTCTTAATGAGAATTTGATTTCCAGATGCATTGCCCAGGATGTGTTTTATACTGTCACTAATTATGCCATAACTGCTTCTCAATTTCATGATTTATCAATTGCATTTAAAGTTACCCAAGATCGTGTCAATGAGCTTGAGACCGAGAATTCAAAATTGCATGAAAAAATTGAAAAGGATGATCATGATAACATGGTCAAGTATTTTTCTAAATTAGAAGTTGAATATCTTGATTTACAATTAAAATATCAACATCTTGAACAAAGAATCAAAACCTCAAATGCCAAGAAAACTTTCGGATGCTCCAGAGTTTGATGCATATTTTGAAATAAACACACGTGATGAACGGATTCAAGCTCACTGTAACACGATTCGAAAGTTGAAAGCTCAAATTTCCCAATTGAAAGGAAATAGGAGTGAAGTGGTTGACACTCAGATACCTCCGCCTTTAGATTCTCAGAATTTCCAACTTCAAAACATCATCAATAGATTACAAAAGGAAAATGAATGTTTTCAAGCTGAAATTTCAAAGGTTAAATTGCAAAACAAAGAGTTATGTGATTCGGTCAAGGTTAATCATGATAAACACATTGAAAAGATAACTTCTTTGCTTAACGAAATTCAGAATCTGAAGCGTATGGTAAAAGGGAAATTGCAGTTTCCCACTTGCAAATATTCAGTTCCAAAGGTTTCTCCTTGTAATAATTATGCTATTGATGTGTTGTATATTCCCCCTCCTCTTAGGAATATTGAACTTGCATATCAAGCATATCTTTCGTACCTCAAGGATAGTTTAGAGGGTCTCCGTGAGATCGTAGAAGATGATAGAACAGAAAATCCACTTGATAGTGCAGTTGCATATGCTTGCATGTATGCCAAACGATCTCAGGAACTTTTAGAATATGTCATTGCCACATGTAATAAGTTTGGTACTAGGCGAGATATAATAGTTGCACCCACTTCTATGCCTAAAGTCAAGGATGTTACCTTTGATGTGCCTCTTAAAGTCTCAGAACACAGCACTTCTAGGCCAGAACTGCAAAAAGTAGTGAAACAAACTAATATTCCCGTCATTCCTTCTACAGGAGTAAGCAGTGACACTAAGGTTAGCGGGTCAAAGCCTTCAGGCAATACAAAGCAAGATAGGACCTCGCGAGATAAAAGTGATCAAGAGAAGAGAGTAGAAGACCACCATAGGAATAATAAGTTTGAGTTAAATAAAATGAATCGTGTTGATTCTAGTATTATCTATAAGCGTACTGTAATTAATTCGAATTCTACTACTGCTTGCAAAACATGTAGTGAATGTTTAATTTCTGGTAATCATGATGAATGTGCTATGTCTTATTTGAGGCATTTTGTTAAATCCCCAATGGATACTGCAAAATAGGTTAAGCAATCTTGGAAACCTTTAGGGAAAAGGTTTATTAGTATGGGTTTTCAATGGAAGCCCACAGGCCGCAAGTTCAAAATTAGTGAACTTTGTCCATCATTGTCTAGATCAGTGCCAAATAAGAAATGGAAGCCTACTGGTAGAATCATAGCTTTAGGAACTCAGCACACTGAGACTAGGTCCACTGCCTCTACTAGTGCACCTCCTACTAATAATATTATGGCTCCTAGAAATGTTGTAGGTCTACAGATTGCTGGTACTAATCAATCGGAACCCATATTCTCATGGGGATCCAATGTTTCCAATTATCCACTCTTGTCTGTTTTCAAATGTAGGTCGTACAAATCGTCCTTTGGTATTTGGATTCAGGCTCCTCAAAACATATTATTGGGGATCGCTCACGGCTCAAGAACTTCGTGAATAAGTTCATCGAGACAGTTAGATTTGGGAATGATCATTTTGGGGAAATTATGGGATATCGAGATTATATTTTCGGTGATAGTGTTATCTCCCGGGTATATTATGTAGAAGGACTTGGGCACAATCTGTTCTCTGTTGGTCAATTTTTTGATTTTTATATCGAAGTAGCCTTCAGAAAACACACATGCTTCGTTAGAGAATTAGATGGTGTTGAGCTTCTAAAAGGATCCCATGGCACAAACATGTACACCATCTCTATTGAAGATATGATGAAGTCTTCTCCTATTTGCTTGCTGTCTAAGGCATCTAAGAACAAGTCATGATTATGGCATTGTCGATTCAATCACTTGCACTTCGGACCATCAATGATCTTTCTAGAAAGGACCTTGTAAGAGGATTACCCCGATTAAAATATGAAAAGGATCATCTTTGTTTCGCATGCCAATTGGGTAAAAGCAAAAAGTATGCCCACAAACCCAAACCTGCCAATACCATTATGGAAGTTCTTCATACCCTTCACATGGATCTATACAGACCCATCAGAGTTCAAAGTATTAATGGGAAGAAGTATGTGCTAGTTGTTGTTGACGAATACTCTCGGTTTACTTCGGTAAAGTTTTTGAGAACCAAGGATGAAACTCCCAAGGTTATCATTAAGCTTATCAAACAATTGCAGGTTAGGCTTAACAAAATAGTTAGAATCATCAGAACAGACAATGGAACTGAATTTGTAAACAAACAGCTCATTCAGTTTTATGAAAGCATTGGAATTAGACATCAGAAAAGTGTTCCTCGCACTCCTCAGCAGAATGGTGTAGTTGAAAGGCATAATCGTACTCTTATGGAAGCTTCTAATACTATGCTAATATTCTCAAAGGCTCTAATATTTCTCTGGGCGGAAGCCATTTCCACTGCGTGTTACACTCAAAACCGTTCTCTAATACACACTCTTCATGGAAAAACTCCATATGAGTTAGTGCACAACATAAAACCGGATCTCTCTTTTCTTCGTGTGTTTGGGGCTTTGTGCTATCCAACCAATGATGGTCAAGATCTGGGAAAGTTGAAAGTTAAGGCTGATATTGGATTTTTCGTTGGTTATGCACCTGATCGGAAGGGTTACCGAATCTACAACAAAATAACCCGAGATATTATGGAAACTATTCATGTTATGTTCGATGAGCTGACTGAGCAAATGCCTCATGGACACTCCAGTTCTGGACCCGCACCTCAACTTTTGACACCTGGACCCATTAGTTCGGGTCTTGTACAGAATCTCACTCTTGCAACTCCTTATGTACCTCCCTTAGAAGAAGATTTGAAGAAGCTATTTAATCCAATGTATGATGAATACTTTGAGCCTACAACTAATGATACTCCTGCACCACCAGCTGTAACTGCTCCTGTTCAATCTAATCCAAATGGTCCAACGGTTTCTATTTCCATATCACAAGAGGCTTCATCTGCTGACCATTCACCATCATCATCGAATCTTCAATCATCTTCAATACATCAAGGAATTGTAGTTGATAATTCTTTTGAAGATAATCCCTTTGCCACTCCTGAAGATGCTCCATTTGAGAATATATTTGCCCCTAAACCCACTCCTGAAGCATCTTCACCAGGGGATCCTAACTCTGCTACTTCAGTACCTTATCAAGAACCACATGAACATATCAGAAAATGGACACATGATCATCCATTGGATAACATAATTGGGAATCCTTCTCGTCCGGTATCTACTAGAAAACAACTTGCCACTGATGCCTTATGGT
Source organism: Chrysanthemum seticuspe (assembly GCA_019973895.1). Taxonomy (NCBI): domain Eukaryota; kingdom Viridiplantae; phylum Streptophyta; class Magnoliopsida; order Asterales; family Asteraceae; genus Chrysanthemum; species Chrysanthemum seticuspe. The sequence continues at coordinate 194,756,916 of BPTQ01000005.1, read as the reverse complement.
GCTTCTTCAACTCTGTACTATCAAAGATCAAACCAAAAGATGTCAAATCAGCAATGTCTGAGGATACCTGGTTTAGTGCTATGCAAGATGAAATCCATGAGTTCGATCGTCCTGGTGTAGGGGAATTAGTACCTCCTCCAGAATGTGCTATGATTATCGCTCTCAAGTGGATCTTCAAGGTGAACTTGATGAGCATGGTGACGTTCTAAAGAATAAGGAGAGACTAGTTGCAAAAGGGTATCGACAAGAGGAGGGTATTGACTTTGAGGAATCATTTGCCTTAGTTGCACAAATTGAGGCTATCAGAATCTTCCTTGCTAATGCTGCCATCAAGAATATGGTAGTCTACCAAATGGATGTAAAGACTTTGTTTCTTAATGGTGAACTCAAAGAAGTGGTCTACGTCAGTCAACCGGAAGGCTTTGTGGATCCTGAGCATCCTAACTATGTCTACCGTCTGAAAAAGGCTTTCTATGGCTTTAAGCAGGCTCCAAGGACATGGTACGATACTTTGTGGAAATTTCTTCTGGCTAAAGGATTATACAAAGGAGCTGTTGATCCCACCTGTTCACTCGAAAGTCAGGCAAAAATTTTATTCATGTTCAAATATATGTTGATGATATTATTTTTGCCTCGACCGACCCAAATGAATTTGACCGTCTTTCAAAAGAGTTGGGCTCTAAATTTCAAATGTCAAGGATGGGTCAAATGTCATTTTTCTTAGGCTTACAAATTTCTCAAAGTCCCAGAGGCATTTTCATTAATGAATCTAAATATACTAATGAAATGTTAAAGAAATTTGGATTTGATTCTTTTGATCATGTTCACACTCCCATGGTGGAGAAAAACTAACTGGATGAGGACCTCTTTGGGATCCCTGTTGATCAAACTAAATATCATAGTATGATTAGATCCTTGATGTATCTCACGGCCAGTAGACCTGACATTCTGTTCGTTGTATGCATGTGTGCTCGCTACCAGGCTAAGCCGACTAAAAAGCACCTTGAAGCGGTTAAACGGGTCTTTCGGTATCTCCAAGGAACCATTAACATGGGAATTTGGTATCTGAAGGACACCGCCATGTCACTAACAGCCTATGCTTGTAACACCCTAGGCAAATACCACATCGGCTGTGGCTTGGAGAAATGCTGGGCTCATAAGATAACATTCGCCTTACAAAGACACAACGCGTTTTGTGGTCTACTGCGGGTGGAGTTCATAGGAACTAGCAGTTAAGCGTGCTCATGTGAGAGTAGTACTAGCTTGGGTGACCTGTTGGGAAGTCTTCAAATGAGGCCACAAAAACAAAGTCGTGAGCCTGCGGGCAAAGCGGACAATATTGTGGTCTGATAAGGCGGGGTGTTACAAGTGGTATCAGAGCCACTCCTGAGCCGTTCGGGATGGTGGGTTGATAAGGCCCTAAGGGGGGTGATTGTAACACCCTAGGCAAATCCCACATCGGTTGTGGCCTGGAGAGATGCTGGGCTCATAAGATAACATTCGCCTTACAAAGACACAACGCGTTTTGTGGTCTACTGCGGGTGGAGTTCTTAGGAACTGGCAGTTAAGCATGCTCATATGAGAGTAGTACTGGCTTGGGTGACCTGTCGGGAAGTCTTCAAATGAGGCCACAAAAACAAAGTCGTGAGCCTGCGGGAAAAGCGGACAATATTGTGGTCTGATAAGGCGGGATGTTACAGCAAATGCTGACCATGCAGGGTGTCAAGATACTCGTCGAAGTACATTAGGAGGTGCTCAATTTTTGGGTGATAGGTTAGTGAGTTGGTCTTCGAAGAAGAAAATGAGTACATCTATATCTTCTACAGAGGCTGAATACATTGCCATGTCATCATGTTGTGCTCAAATATTATGGATGAGATCCCAACTATCTGACTATGGCTTTGTATTCAACAAAATTCCTTTGTACTGTGACAACAAAAGTGCCATCGCTCTCTGCTGCAACAATGTCCAACACTCAAGATCAAAGAACATTGACATTCAACATAATTTCATCAGGGAACAAGTAGAGAAAGGTGTGGTTGAGCTCTACTTTGTAAGGACTGAGTATCAGTTGGCAGACATCTTCACGAAAGCTCTTCCAAGAGATCGGTTTGAGTTTATCCTACCGCGACTCGGCATGAAGAGTTTGCAGCCGGAAACGCTCAAACGTCTACAGGAAGATGATGACGAGTAAAGGAATTTATTCACCAATTCTTTGTAAATATTTTTCAAAAAGCAAAATACAAACTTATAAAACCAACAAAAAGAAAATAGAAAAATACAAAATCAACAAAAACCCATAAAAATCAAAAAATTTGAAAATTCCAAAAATATTGTTCTTCTCAAGGCATGTCTTCTGGTATCGATAACATCTACGGTCTTAGAAATGTCATTCAATAATGGCACGGGACTTTAGATGAAGTTCGAGCAGAAGGTGTAAATACTTTTCAACACATGTCTCAAAACGATGGTTTACAATTACTTCGGATTGTAACCCGCACTTAAGATAATGGCTTACTGTCATTTCAGGCAGTAACCCGCTTTTAAACAAAGGAAAGTGTTGCGCTAAATTGACTTCTTTAAATATCGAGCACTTATCCTAAAAACAAAAATCAGGAAAATCTGCCGACGAAAAGGCGAATGTTCCTCTACAAATGTTTTTCATTTTAAAGATTCTTCTGAAAAATGTTTGGTTTCACATGGTGATAACTTTGTTTGAAAATAAATCGGGCTTAATCTTTTTTGAAAATCAACTGTACTCAATTTTGTCACTCAATCAATGACTGCGGTCATTGATTGAGGGGGAGAGTGATTTCAAACTTCATGTTTTCAAAATTGATTATTCAATGTAATAAGATGTTCACATGAATACCGAAAAGAGGATATTTTCAAACAATTGGTACAAGAGCATGTTTCTTTATCCTTTATAATGTGGTGAATAATGTTTTGGTGTTATGTGTCAGTGTATGATTTTTTTTGGATCTATGCTTATAGATCTTTCAAACTGAAAATCTTATTTTAATTAAAGATCTCTCAAATTTATCATACCTGACATTAACACTCTTAAAATCCCAAAATCTGTTCCTTGTCAGTTAAGTTTTAAATCAATACACATCTTTCCCCAAAAAGTTTTGCTAAATGATTTAAATTAATTGGGATCACAAATATCAAATGGTTTGAAATTTTTGATTGGGGGAGAGTTTGTGATTTAAATATGAAATAATCTGATAAATTGGTGAGTGGTTTAGAAAATCCATAAAAGACATTCCTTCCTCCATGTGCCAAACAATTTCAAGTATGCTATGCACATGTTGAGGGGGAGCATTTATCCTAAAACCATAAGTAAACAATAACACCAAAGTTTTAAATTGAAATTCAAAACACGAGAAATTTATCATTGAAAGTCTTAAAATAAACTCTCGTGAGAAAGGTGATCGTTTAAATCATTTAAAGACTCAAACAAGCACTCCTTCCTCTATGTGCTAAATGATTTCTAAAGCCATCGCACATGTTGAGGGGGGTCATTTATGAAAGATCAAAACAATTGAGGTACAAAATACTTTGATAATTATATCACAATTACCTTAATTGATTTTTCAAATGGGTTTTCATTTGGTTTCAAGGCGGAAATAACTGTACCACAAGACCTACCATTTTACTTTATGTATTGGAGTTATAAGGATGGTAAGGTTAGGTATTAGTTCCCATGATCCCGCCAGAGGCGGAGGGATCTACCCAGGGACAATTCACTAGATAGTGTAGAAGTCCTTACGTATATTGAAAAAAAGGAGAAAAGTGAAAATAAAGGAAGAGTGCCAACTGAGATAGAGCTAGAACTAGAACAAACCCAACAAGGTTCTAGTAATGAAGTCTCGGTAAGTACTGAAGGGGTTGAAGACTGAAAAAGAAATGAAAAGTGAAAAGGGTGAAAAGAAATTGCCCTCCAATAATTCAACCTTAGGGTAGGACCCGAGTTCAATACATATGCTACTGGTGGTTACTAAGGTAACGCCAATATTGAAGACAAGACGTCATGGACATAGTGACGCACTTTACTAAACTTCCTAAGCTACTCAAGTTCTCTTAAAAGAACTTGTTTCATTCTCACGAGGAACCTACATAATCTATCGACTTTTCTTAGAGATAGTTGATATTGAAAAAGGAGACATTCTCCCTAGTCCCTGCTCAGGAAAGCAAAATGCACTATTGAGTCTAGAGCAAAGAGATCATCAAAATAAATCCCATTAGGACACACATTTTATGAAGACTTGTTATTTCACACAATGTGGAAAGTGAGAAAATATATTGAGAGTCCTACGCATTATCCTTGTGGTATTGCCAGAACATCCGAGTGATATGTAAAGTATTCATGATGAAGATGGAAATCCTTCTAGAGCCAACATCAAACAAGCTCTTAGTGGGCGACATGTGAGATTCTTCAAGAATCAAACTTGTGACAACTGGATAGAAACAATGAGGCGATTCACTCTTGAATCGACCTTGGTCCAGGAAATGGATTGACATATACTTTTGAAAAACCTTTCGTTGTGCTCTACAATTCTTTTCTCTAAGCACATCGACTGCGCGCTGATTTCTGAAACAAAATTATTTATGATTGAAACTTGATTTTTCTCATAAAACCTTCGTCGTATTGAAAAACTCTCTTTCTTAAGCAATACGCGATTGTTTTTCAAATCAATTTTTAATCAATCAGTGAATCTCAATTCGCTGGTTCACTCACTCCGTGTTGTCTACTTTTGGACGTTCTGTTTTGAGAACGGCTAGATCAAGCTGCAAAACCATGTCAAGGAGATTCTTAGGAATTCTACCTGATCACAGGCAGTATTTATACTAATCAACGGGGAACTGTGGTTCTTGCAACCCTATTTAGCGAAAGTGAACAAAGACACTTTCGTGCGTTTTATTGCTAACTATTGTTTGCAGGAATATCTGATGGTTGCAGCTCATCAATATTGAGAAATCAATCCATAACCACATGCTCACACATCACACTCATGTTTAAATAAATCATGATAAGTTTGCCTCTATGCTCTGAAACCATTAAGCTATGCTTCCGCAACTCTGATGCAAAATATCATGATCCAACAAAGTATGAGCATGTCGGTCCAGAAGTCACAAATATCACATGAAGGAGATACAATAAAGGATGAGTTAGAGATTTACTGTGGCAGATGATCTCGAAGAAAGCTCCAAGATCACCAAGTCATGGATCAGTTAAAGACCTCCACTCAAATTACAAAGCATGCAGACTTTGAAGAATCAAAGGATACGATCTACAAAGCAAAGAACGTGTAATAGAATGTTAGAACTCTAAATGTAATATCAAGTTGTATATGAGGTCACCTCAAGTATGTGTAAGCATTAGAAAGCTCGTAGTCTTAGCAGTTTAGATAATACAAGTAGTTAGTTAAGTAACACCGTGGAGGACGGACGGGTCTTTACCCACTGTATACGTGATCCAAAGCCCATAGGTGGCATTTATTGTGAAAACTATAAATACCTTCTACCTCCCAAGGTAGAAGGTTGGAGCTTCATAATACACATTTACTTTCTCTCATTAGAAATTCCCATTTCTCTCTACTTTCTCTCTCTAAACTCTCCCAAGTTCGATCCATACATAGTGTGTTTGTGTGTTTATGATAACCAATATGTTACATTTACATCATAAGATAAGTTTGTTAATCCATATTATCAGTTTGTGTGTTTATGATAACCAATATGTTACATTTACATCATAAGGTAAGTTTGTTAATCCATATTATCATTATGTCTACCTCATGTTTAATTGTATAAGTGTATGTTTGCTTGTTTACCATGAGTAGCTAAATTATCCTTGTGTTTGCTTAGATCTATGAAACCTAGTTGTTAATTATTGTTAGGTTATCTCTTGTGTTAATTGGTAGATGCTATAGTAAGGAAAACTGGCTTCTTCTTTATTTGTTGCGAGCTTGAATGTCCTAAATAGCAAAAAGCTTAGGAGTGCACCTAGGCCATCATTGTGTTTATTGCGTGAGTTTCAGCTTGTTGATAGTAGAGTATTCAGGGGAGATACTTAGGTAATTGGCGATCCCAGATAGTCTAGAGGAGAGTTATAATTAATAGAAATAGGGAATTAGGCACCCCCTATGATCAAACAGAATACAACGCACCAATTAAGATGAGGATGTGACAATTCAACCGACCAATAAAAGATAACTAGGGAGTAAGAACATCTAAGTAAACCAATTTTTAATCATCATAAGAGCACACCTACATTAGCATAATTTGACCAATAAGAGATAACTAGGGAGTAAGAACATCTAAGTAAACCCATTTTTAATCATCATAAGAGCACACCTACATTAGCATAATTTATCCTTAGTTCAAGTAGTTAATTAGTTTAATTAATAGTAGTTAAAATTGGTAGAAGTACCACCCCCCACTCCTATACCCCGAGATATTTACCTTGCTTTCTAATAAACGAAAAGACCAAAAAGAATCTCTCTTAACCTTACCTTCTTATCATACATCTCTTCCTAGCATCTCTATTCCCCTAGAGAACGAATCAACCCCTTGGGCTTACCCCATACTACACTACAACACTTAGGTACACTGCCTAGAGGGTTGTAAAACTTGCTCGTAAAAACGGAAGTCTTTTCGACCCCGAGCCCCGTTATCAAGTTTTTGGGGCCGCTGATGGGGAATAGAATAGCTAGTTAGATTTCTATCTCGTTTAGGTCTACTCGCTTGATTCCTATCAAGTGATCTTTTTTTCTCTTTTTCATTAGCTTTCTTTTAGTCTATCCCCCTTCTTTGTGTTTTTGTTCTAATCCTCATCACTTTTCATCATGGAAGGTGATAACCCACCCAACAACGATCCATCGAATCATCCACCACATCAACCACTTCCAATCAATCAACCACCACTCGACCCGCCAAGAGGCCATACTCTTGGTGAATACTCTAGACCGAGCCATCAAGGCTATAGGAACACCATTGAGCTCCCACTTCAAGCTCAAACTACGGCCCTGAGATCTGACACCATCCGGTTGGTGCAAAATGGATGTGCATTCCAAGGACTTCATTCCGAAGATCCTAATCAGCATCTCAAGGATTTCCTAAAAATTGTTGACTCCATTGACCTTGATGCTACCACTCGGGAGACCACACGCTTGTGTCTCTTCCAATTCTCTCTCTGGGACTAAGCTATTAATTGGCTTGAGAGACTTCCCACGAGATCCATCTCAAGTTGGGATGATCTCACCACCCGTTTCCTCGCCCAATTTTTCCCACTGGGGAGAACTACCAAGCTAAGGAATGACATCTTGATGTTCCAACAACGTTAAGGTGAAACGCTTTATGACGCGTGGACTTGATTCAAGGACTTACACCACAAAGTCCCTCATCACGGCATTGATCTTTGGCTTCAAGTCCAAATCTTTTACGATCATGTCAATCTCTCCACAAGGCAAACCATCGACCAAGTAGCCGGTGGTAAGCTTAGTGAACTTACCGCGGAAGCGTCGTGGGGTACAATAGAGGACCTTCCCTTCTATGACAAAAAATGTTGGAATGACCCCCGTGAGTTGCCCAAAACTGTAAAGGCAATCTCCTTGCCTCCCATTGGCTCACAACCTTTCAATCGTAGGATGCTCGAACTTGAAGATCAAGTTAAATTCCTATGAGTTCCTATGAAACTCCTAAACCTTCACACCAAGTGAACAAAGTCTCTTCCTTGTGCGAGTTATGTAGTGGTCCCCACAACACTCGTAATTGTACGAGACTCCTTGAACAAGCTTTGTGGACTACGCATCCTCACGTACCAATGGAGCGGGCGGAAGATTTCCCACAACCCCCGGACTTAGGACTTACAACGAAGCCCGAGAGGCTTGGAAGGGCAAACCCGAATATTATTGGAGTCAAACCAAAGAGTTCACTTCTAACGACTCCCCATGGACCCAAAAACACAATTCAAGCCCTCATGCCCCTAGTCAACATAACTTGGAAGGGATGATGCGAAACTTCGCGACATCCCAAGAAGCTCAAATAGCCAAGCTTTCGGATCGCTTTAATCAACAACAAGCCAGGATGGATAGGAAGATAGATAACCTCTTGAAAGCCATCACCAATCACGATAGGATGACAACCGAAAAGGTTAATGCCATCTCGATTCACTCCTCCGAAAAAGCTCCCTTTGTAAAGATTAAGGACTCAAGCAAGTACTTTGCTCACTCGCAATTAGGCAATGAAACTAGGGACCCATCTTCTTCAAAGCACGTTCACTTCGTCAACGCCATCACCCTAGTGAGACCAAATAGGAATAATGATAAAGCATGCCATGAGATGGTGCTTGAGGTTAGTGAGACTCTTAAGGATGAAACAACGAGTGAAGTAGACTAAGTAGGTGATGAATACTTCAACAAGTTTCCTACGGAGGAGGAACTTTCATACCACCCACACCTAGTGCGCGACCATCATCCCTTTTATACCATGAGATGCCCACACATCACCTTTGGAAATCCTAGCTTGTCCCATGTAGTTCTAGGAAAGCCATTCATCGATAGCTCTAGGATGACTTATGATCCATCGTTAGGGATAGTTAGATTCAAGGATGAGACCAATGACATTGCCTACCAAATTCCATTTAAGATTGAGCAATTCTCATCACTATCCAATAATGAGAAAGAACTTAAGCTATCGGTCTATTATAGGAATGAGGAGGATAGAAGGAGAGGAGTAGATTATGTATTGAGCAAGATATTTGGATTCTATAAAGAATGTGTGAAGTTAGGACCGGAATATAGAACCAAATGGGGGCATGAGAATTTCTTAGAAAGATGCACAACCGGACATAGCTATGCTATAGAAAGCCACAATAGAAATCGTCATGAGGAAGGAGATGATGGTAAGGAAGTCACGTAGGGGCAAGACCTCGAGTCTAGCTACAAGACTCATAAATAAAGAAAAGCGCTTCGTGGAAGGCGACACATGCTTAATTATTTGCTTGTTTTGTTTTTCAATTTTGTTTGTATATTATATATCTTTTTCATTGTTGTTTATTCTCATGTTAGAATTTGTGAAAATGCTTTATTTTATTTTTAACTTCGTCTTAATTGCATATAAAGGTATTTTACAAAAAGATAAGTGCAGGGAAGATCACATATATTTTTAAGAACATGAACATGAGATTAACAATAACTGGAATTGTATATATTTGTGTGTTTGTTAGAGTCAAATGCTTGTATCGAGTCATAACGGATGTTTTGCATAAATTTTTTCTAGGTTTAATGAGGTAAAATTTCCAGAATTTTTCCAGAAAAACGCATCAGCCACTTTCTGTCAGGACAACCTGACGGCGTCAGGATTAACACCTGACGACGTCAGGAAATGTAGGAACAAAATCAGTTTCGTTTTCTGTGTAACTTGTGATTTTTGGAAATTCCCAATTCTTAATTTTCCAGAAAAACTGCAAACATCCATTCCACAAGCATTATATCTTATTCACTTTCTAGTTTAGTTTTGTTTCATATATGGTTTTACCGTCGATTTTACGCGAGGTTTCATTTCGTTTTCTTATAAGTGTGCAGGTTATATTAGACAAGAATAAAAAATACATATTGGAAGCACTTATTACTTGCTCATTCTTCTTGGAGGAGGATTTAACCGCAACTTCATACATATCCTACCGAGCTAATCAGGGGAGTACTAGTTTTTTCTATTTTAACTTACCTTTCTTTATTATAACTTTGATACTTTTGGGAAACATTTGGGACAATGTTCAGTTTAAGTTTAGGGAGGGAGAATAAAACGGGAACTTATAAACTATTCACTCATTTTATTTTTGTCTTGTCCTTGGTAAATTATGTAATAAACTATGAGAAATATTTTTTAGGGCAATTTTAGAACCAAATTAAAAAATTTATGGCATTTACGAGTTAAACTTTAGTCTTAATAAAGCATCTCATAGAAAGGAATTATATGACTAGCACAAAAACCGTATACCACCCAAATTCCAACCCAAAATTGTGAGGTTTGCCCCTAGATCTTTAGGAATAAAAGCATTCATCATTAATGCTTAGTGAGTGTACCGGTAATATAATAGATTCTAGAACTTGTTTTGTGATGCATTCCAAGATCGCTAGTGAGACTACATTCGTAGTTAGGATTAACTAAATGATAAGAGGCATTAGGATAACCCTTGTTTGAAACCTGTAATTTAATTACATCATCCACATCGGTTGAGTAATTTTCCCCACACCCTTGTGATGTACTCATCTTTAGTACAAGATACCCCTAGTTAACCCCTCAGAGCCTATCCTCTTTGCGGTTCTCGTGATGTTCAGGTTTTCCAGAATATCAATGAAGATCATTGTTTACAATCCACCCCCAAATGTTACACCCAAATCGCCTTAGCCTACCTTGTATGCACTCACTTTTAGTGCATTATTGTTCTCATACTAAACCCTTAGTTCAATTATCTAGTTACTTGCATGGTTGTTAAGTGTAACATATTGGATTTCACAAACACATCAAACCATGTTTAATGGGGCATACACTTTAAGGTTTTTAGAAAGAGAAAGTTTAGAGGTTTAGGGAACTTAGAGAGAGAAAGTACAATCTTATTATGAGCTCCAACCCTCTACCTTAGGAGGTAGAGGGTATTTATAGTACCTTACATAAAACGCCACCTTCGGGCTGTGGATCAGGCATACAGTGGGTAAAGACCCGTCCGTCCTCCACGGTGTTACTTAACAAAATACTAACTAACATTAAATAACTACGACTACGAGCTTTCTAACAATTACATATACTTGAGGTGACCGAAAATTTAACAATTGGATTTTCTAAATCCTAACAATCTCCCCCTAAGGGAGGTCACCTCAAATTACATTGAATACAAACAGATATTATATTATGATTGTTCTTGGATTCTTTAAATTTCTTTGCTCTGTAGCCCGTAGTCTTTGATTCTTCATGTTTTGCATGTTTGGTTAATCCAAGTGGAGGTCTTTAACTGATCCACATGATGATGAGTTTTGAGCCTGCTTTGTGATCATCAGCTTCCATAAATCTCTGACTCTTCCCTTTTAGTGTTGACATTATGTGATGTTGTAACTTTTGGACCGACATGCTCACATTCTGGATCATGATTTCTTCTCATCAGAGTAGCGGAAGCTTTAGTTGATTCATGATATTTGTAGCAGCGTAGCAGAAGCATGGAGTGTAAATATCAGAGTTGTTGATGCTCTTTATCATGATTTCGAAGTGAATGTGTTGTGTGAGCATGCGGTAATGGATTGACCTCTCAATTTGAATCAGCTGCAAACGTCGGGTGTCCCTGCACACAACAGTTAGCAATAAAGTGCACGAAAAGTATCTTTGATCACTTTCATTGAATTGAGGTACACGGCCCACGGTTCCCCGTTGATCAGTACAAGTACTGCCTGTGATCAGGTATAATCCCGAAGAATCTCCTTGACAGGGTTTCGCAGCTGCTCTAGCCGTTCTCAAACCGGAACGTCTCAAAGAAGAGAACACGGAGTGAGTGAACCAGCGAATTGGGATCCAGTGATTGATGAAAAGAGATTTGAAAAACAATCGTGTACTGCTCAATATAAAGTGTTTTTGTAATACAACGAAGGTTTTAAGAAAAATCAATTATCAATCATAAACACCTTTTATTTTTGAAATATTAATACACAGTCGATGTGCTAGAGAAAAGAATTTTAAAGGTATCCGTCAATCCATTACCTGAAACAGGATTGATTCATAATTTTGAATCACCCCATTGTTTCTGTTCAGTTGTCACATGGTTGATCTATTAGATAGATCTCACATGCCACCTACCAAGAGCTTGTTTGATGTTGGCTCTAGAAGGCTTTCCATCTTCATTGTGAGTATGTTGGCATATCCCTCAGATGTTCTAGCAATACCACAAGGATAATGGGTAGGACTCATAAGATATATTCTCACTTTCCACATTGTGTGAAACAGTGAGTCTTCATTGATTGTGTCCTAATGAGATTTATAGATGATCTCGTGGCTCTAGACTCAATAGTGCACATTTGGTTCCTATGCCGGAGACTAGGGAGAAGGTCTCCTTCTTCAATATCAACCATCTCTAAGAGAAAGTCGATAGATAATGTAGGTTCCTCGTGAGAATGAAACAAGACCTTTTAAGAGGAACTTGAGTAGCTTGGGAAGATGTAGTGCAGTGCGTCACTGGGTCCATGACGTCTTGTCTTCAATACCGGTGTTACCTAGGTAACAGCCAGTAGCATATGAATTGAACCCGGTTTCTGCCCTAAGGTTGAAATAATGGAGGGCTATTTCTTTTCACCCTTTTTACATTCATTTCTTTTTCATTCTTCAACCCCTTCAGTTCTTACTGAGACTTCATTACTAGAACCTTGTTGGGTTTATTCCAGTTCTAGCTCTATCTCAGTCCGCACTCTTCCTATTTCTCACTTTTCTCCTTTTTTTCATCATACCTAAGGACTCTACACTATCTAGTGGATTGTCCCTGGGTAGATCCCTCCGGCTCTGGCGGGATCGTGGGAACGAATACCTAACCCAACCATCCTTATATCACCATACATAAAGTAAATTTGGTCGGTCTTTTTAGTATTGTTCATCTGCCATTGGAACCAATTGAAAACCATTTGAAAATCAATCCAGGTACTTGTGATATATTATCAAAGCATTTTGTACCTGAATAGTTTTTGATATTTTAGAAAAAGGCTCCCCCTCAACATGTGCATCGTATGTTTGAAATCATTTTGGCACATGGAGGCAAGAGGAAGAATTCACTTCTTTGATCAATATTTTTTAAAAATATCAACATCACCTTCCCGATAAAAATTAGTGTTTCAAATACAGTTAAAGATATTTTTGGGAAAGGATGTGGTTTTCAAAAATTTGCTCCCCCTCAATATGTGCATCGAGATTCGAAAGTGTTTTGCACATATTAGGGAAAACCTGCACTTAGATACAAAGCAATCACGTTTCAATCCTTTTTTTTTGGTTTGATATAGATGCTCCCCCTTAACATGTGCATGGAAAATTTGAAATCGTATGGCACATGTAGGAAGGAGAGCTTGCTAATCACTTATAAAATCATTTATCGAATTATCAGTTTAAATCCAATTTAAATCACAAATTCTCCCCCGATCACAATTTTCAAGTCATTTAAGATTTGTGATCTCTATACATTTAAATTGATTTTGAAAGCTTTCGAGGAGAATTGTGACTTGCTTATGAAAACATTTAACCGATAAGGATCAAATCTGAGACTTTAAACTCCAACAATTAAACATGCTTGAGTATCTTTTGAAAACATGACATTAGCCTTGGTCTAAACGAATTGTATGACAAATAACCTTTTGAATTAATTGAAATCATTCTCCCCCTCAATCAATGTCATTAGTTGTTGATTGAGAGATATAGATTTTGACAAATGTCAAGTCCAGATGATTTTCAACAAAATTGTGTCCCAGTTAGTTTTCAAAGCTATGTAGTTTTCATTAGATGACAAATATTTTTCAGAAGAATTTATAGAAGGAAAAATATTTGTGAAGGAAACATTTGTCTTTTTGGTGACAAACATTTGTTTTTAGAATCAGAGCATGAGATTTGAAAAATAAGATAAAGCATGGCTCTGTTCTTTCTTTTAAAAACGGGGTATAGTCTAAAATGACTATGAACCTTTTGTTTTTTATTCTCTCAAACAAATATATATATTTTTTTTCAAAATAAATTATGTACATTCGAACTTCATCTAAAGACCCGTGTCACTCTTTGAATGACAACACAAAGACCGTAGATGAAATCAAATAAAAGAAAAGATGGGAAAAATATTTTTTGCTTTTTCAAAGATTTTCTGATTTTTATGGATTTTTTGAAATTTTATATTTTTCTATTTTCTTTTGTGGGTTTTATAATTTTATATTTTACTTTTTGAATAAATATTTACAAGATATGGATGAAGAAAAACTTTTACTCCTCGTCTTCCTCTTGAAGACGTTTAAGTGTTTCCGGTTGTAGACTCTTTAGACCAAGTCATGGAAGGATAAACTCAAAACGTTCTCTAGGAAGAGCTTTGGTGAAGATGTCTGCTAACTGGTATTCAGTCCTCACAAAATAAAGTTCCACCACACCGTTCTCCACTTGCTCCCTGATGAAATGATGTCGAATGTCGATATGCTTTGCTCTTGAATGTTGAACGTTGTTGCATGAGAGAGCAATGGCACTTTTGTTATCACAATACAGAGGGATTTTGTTGAATTCAAAGCCATAGTCAGATAATTGGGATCTCATCCATAGGACTTGAGCACAACAAGATGACATGGCTATGTATTCTGCCTTTGTAGAGGATATAGAAGTACTCATTTGTTAAGACCAGCTCACAAGCTTATCACCCAAAAACTGAGCACCTCCTGAAGTGCTTCGACGTGTATCTTGACATCCTGCATGGTCAACATCTGCATAGGCTGTTAGTGACATACCGGTGTCCTTCGGGTACCAAAGTCCCATTTTGATGGTTCCTTGGAGATATCAAAAGACCCGTTTAACCGCTTCAAGGTGCTTTTTGGTAGGCTTAGCCTGGTATCTAGCACACATGCATACAGCGAACAGAATGTCTGGTCTACTGGCAGTAAGGTACATCAGGGACCCAATCATACTACGATATTTAGTCTGGTCAACCATGATCCCTGAGAGGTCCTCATCCAGTTTAGTACGCTCCACCATGGGAGTGTCAACAGTGTCACAAGAATCAAATCCAAATTTCTTTAAAATCTCATTAGCATATTTAAATTGATTGATAAAAATGCCTCCAAGACTTTGTGAAATTTATAATCCCAAGAAAAATGACATTTGTCCCATCATTGACATTTGAAATTTGGAGCCCATCTCCTTAGAAAGACGGTCACATTCATTGGGGTCAGTCGAGGCAAAAATAATATCATCAACATAGATTTGAACGTGAATTAAGTGTTTGCCTGACTTTCTGGTGAACAATGTTGGATCAACTGCTCCTTTGCTGAATCCATTAGATAGAAGAAACCTTGATAGCGTATCGTATCATGCCCTTGGAGCTTGCTTCAAACCGTAAAGGGCTTTCTTTAAGCGATAGACATGAGTAGGATGCTCTGGATTCACAAAACCTTCAGGTTGGCTGACGTATACAACTTCCTAAAGATCTCCGTTAAGAAAAGCCGCTTTACATCCATCTGATAGACTACCATGTTCTTACTTGCAGCGTTAGCTAGGAAGATTCTGATTGCCTCGATACGTGCAACTGGAGCAAATGATTCTTCAAAGTCAATACCCTCCTCTTGACGGTATCCTTTTGCAACCAATCGAGCCTTGTTCTTTAACACATCACCATGCTCATCAAGTTTTACTTTGAAGATCCACTTTAGAGCAATGATCATAGCACAGTCAGGAGCAGGTACTAATTCCCATACATCTAGTCGATCGAATTCATGAATTTCTTCTTGCATGGCATTGAACCAGCTGTCTTCATTCATGGCAGTTTTAACATCTTTTGGTTCGACCTTAGATAGTACGGAGTTGAAGAAGCACCATAAGGCATCAGTTTCAAGTTGTTTCCGAGTGGATACTGGACGAGAAGGGTTTCCAATGATGTTGTCCAATGGATGGTCATGTGTCCATTTTCTAAGGTGTTCGTGTGGTTTTTGTTGAGGAACTGAAGTAGCAGAGTTTGGATCTCCTGAAGAAGATGGTTCTGAAGTTGGTTCAGGAGCAAATATGTTCTCAAATGGAGCATCTTCGGGAGTAGCAAACGGGTTATCTCCATTATAGGTGCTAGAAACATTTCCATGATGTACACTTGATGATTGAGGATTTGATGATGAGGATGAGTGATCAGCAGTAGGCGCATCTTGACTCAATGACATAGAAACTGAAGGGTTATCTACGTTGACTGGGTTAGGGGCAGCCTCTGTTGATGGGTTTGGCTGATCATTAGCAATAGGCTCATAGTGTTCATCAAACATTGGATCAAACAATTTCTTCAAATCATCTTCCGAAGGGGGTACATATGGAGTTGCTGGTGAGGGATTTTGTACAAGAGAAGAACTAATGGGACTACTTAATAAAGTTGTGATGCGGGTCCAGAACTTGATTGTCCTGGAGCCATTTGCCCAGACAGCTCATCGAACGTGACGTGAATAGTTTCCATGATATCTCGAGTTCTTTTGTTGTAGATTCGGTAACCCTTCTTGTTTGGTGCATAACCCACAAAAACTCCAATATCCGCCTTAGCTCTTAATTTACCTAAATCTTGACCGTCATTTGTTGGATAGCACAAAGCACCAAATACACGAAGGTAGGAGAGATCAGGTTTTCATTTATGGACAAGTTCGTATGGAGTTTTTCCATGAGTGGTGTGTATGAGGGAACGATTTTGGGTGTAGCAAGCAGTGGCAATAGCTTCAGCCCAAAGAAACATTGGAACCTTTGAGTAAATTAGCATAGTTCTTACAGCTTCAACAAGGGTCCGATTTCGTCTTTCAACTACACCATTCTGTTGAGGCGTGCGTGGAACACTTCTTTGATGACTGATTCCAATGCTTTCATAAAATTGACTTAGGTCTTCGTTAACAAACTTAGTGCCATTGTCTGTTCGAATAATTCTAACAGTCTTGTTAAGTCGAACCTACAGCTGCTTGATAAGTTTGATGATGACATCTGGAGTTTCATCCTTTGTCCTCAAAAACTTAACCCAAGTAAATCGAGAGTAGTCATCAACAACGACTAATACATATTTCTTCCCATTTATCGTTTGCTCTCTCATAGGTCCGCACAAATCCATATGAAGAGTATGAAGAACTTCCATAACTGAGTTTGCGGGTTTGGGTTTGTGGGCAAAGTTCTTGCTTTTTCCCAATTGGCATGTTGAACAAAGATGATCTTTTTCATACTTTAATCTGGGTAAGCCTCTTACAAGGTCCTTTCTGGAAAGATCATTAATGGTGCCGAAGTTCAAGTGATTGAGACGACGGTGCCATAACCATGACTTTGTTTTCGAAGCCTTTGACAACAAGCAGATTGCAGAAGACTTCATCATGTCTTCGATAGAAATGGTGTATAGGTTTGAACCACGTGTTCCTCTTAAAAGTTCCACCCCATCAAGTTCTCTAACGAAACAAGTATGTTTTCTAAAAGCCACCTCTAGATCGGAATCACAGAATGACCAACAGAAAACAGGTTATGACCAAGACCTTCAACATAATATACCCTGGAGATTACACTATCACCAACAACATAATCTCCACAACCCATAATTGCACCAAAATGGTCGTTCCCGAATCTAACAGTCCCAATAAATTTACTCGCGAAGTTCATGAGCCGTGAGCGGTCTCCAGTCATATGCTTGGAACAACCTGAGTCCAAGTACCACAGAATGATTTGAACGACCTGCAGTTGAACACAGACAAGAATGGATAACTGGACAATTGGGATCCTCATGCAAGAATGGGTTCCACTTGGTTAGACAACGAGATTGGAACATCCACATCAGAAACAGAGTCAATAAAATCATTAGAGGTAGATGCCTGGTTAGTAGAAACAGTAGATCTATTCAAAGTATGTTCACTTCTTAAAGGTATAGTTCTACCAGTGGGCATCCATTTCCTAATGGGCATTGATCTAGATAATTTAGGGCACGACTCACTGAGCTTGAATTTACGGCCAGTAGGAATCCAATGGTAACCTACATTACTAAATTTACTTCCTGTTGGTTTCCAATGTTTTCTAGCCCTCTTCTTCCTTGGTCTTCTGACCTTTTTACCCTGTTGCCTAGTGTTAACCATTTTAATAGGAGATTTTGTAGTATTACTCATATCATTCATACCACATACATGATTAGTAACAGAAACCAAGCAATCATCAATACATGTTTTGCCAAAAGTAGCAGAATTCGCATTAATTACAGCATGCTTAGAGCTAACACTAGAATCAACACGATTCGTTTTATTCAACATAGTTTCATTCTTCCTAAGGTGATCTTCTACTTTCTTCCACTGAACATTCCTAGCTTGCAAGGTCCTATCATTCTTTGTGTTGCCTTGAGGCTTTGACCTGCTCGCTTTGGTGTCACTTTTTACTCCTGTAGAGGGAATGGGAACATTAGTTGGTTTTGCTACTTTTTGCATTTCAGGTTTAGAAGTGTTGGGATCTGAATTACTTGAAGGCACATTAAAGTTCACTTTCTTAACACTGGGCATAGAATGGGTTGCATACTTAGCACTAGGCATAGAACAAGGCATCACAGCTTTGACCTGCTCGCTTTGGTGTCACTTTTTACTCTTAAGAATTCTAACAGCTCCTGAGATCGTTTGGCATATATGCAAGCATACCTAATTTCACTATCAAATGGCTTATTTATGCGATCCTCTTCTACAATCTCACGGAGACATTCTAGACTATCCTTAAGCTGAAAGAAATAGTTATGAAACACAAGTTCATTATTTCAAAGATGAGGAGGAATGTATTTAACAGTCACAGTATATTTAGAATCTGCAGATGCGTTTGATGCAACATTTTCATTAAAGACAAGTGGCATTTTCCCTTTTATCTGACTCTTCAGATTCTCAATTTCCTTTTGTAAAGAAGTTATTTTTTCATTGTTCTTGTCACGAGTGACTTTCATTGAATCATATAACTCTTTGAAGTGTCGTTTGACCTTTTCATTTTCTTCTAGAAAACTCTCATTTTCTTGTTGTAATACGTTAATGATATTTTTAAGATGAAAGTTTTGAGAAGATTGAGAATCAAAAGGAGGAGGCATTTAGGAGCCAGTCACATTGTTCTTTTCACCCTTTAATTGTGAAATTTGGGTTTTCAACTTTCTGATCCTGTTACAGTGAGCTTGAATCTGTTCGTCACGTTTGTTTATTTCAAAAACTGCATCAAACTCTGGAACATCCGAGGATATCTTGATGTTTGAGGTTTTAACATTTTCTTTGAGATGTTGATATTTTAATTGCAAATCAAAATGTTCAACTTCCAGTTTAGAAAAGTGTTTTACCAAATTATCGTGATTATCCTGGTCAATTTTCTCATTTAGTTTTGAGTTTTTGTTTTCAAGCTCAATGACACGATCATGGGAAACTTTCAAAGTAACAGATAATTCATGAAATTGAGAGGCAGTAATAGAATGCTTAGTAACAGTATAAAACACATCTCGAGCCACACAACTCGATATCAAGTTCTCATTTAAGATATGCAGATTCTTCCTTTCAATTTCATTATATTTGAGTTCTCATTCATAATTATTGACCTCAACTATCATTTCATCAAACTCCTTTTCCATTTCTTTAATGTCTGAGTTTATCCCCTTTTGAAGTCTCTCAAATTGATTTTTTAATTGTTTAAAGAAAGGCATGACCTTAGTTAGATAGCATTCTTTAGTTTGCTCAAAACCCCTTTCCCCTTCAGTTATCCTTGTAGGTGTGATTCTCTTCTTACATGTCTTCTTAAAATCAATGAATAATTGATAAACAACATACAGGCTGATTAAGGTCTTGCTCTTAGTGGGAATAGTTCTAGGAACTAAATGCATTGGTGTGTTCGGAGGATACACAGTAGCTGGAGGCACTTTCCTAAGGGGAGTGTTTGTTTCAACAAGTACATTTGCTTTTTGCATATCCATGTCTTTTTTCCAAAACACTTGTTCCAGGGTTAATTGAGTTTGAGGCTTGAACATGTTCAGGGAAATCCAATTTTCTTTAGTGTAATCATGGGATTTGATCGTTATGTTTTGCTTTTTACACTCAGGATCTTTTAGCTTCTTATCCATTTTCTCCCTAGAGGCATCTTCAAATTTTCTATCCTCTTCCGTGCTTCCAATACATGATGGTGTTTGCCTAGGCTTGAGGATCTCATTACCATCATATACAATCGTATGGAAAGCTTTAGCCTTTTTACAATACTTGGGATTTGGCTCCTCTACTAGGGGAATACTATGCTTATCGCTTAACACTTTGTGCTTAGTGATCATGTGAGCAGTCTGAATGGTATTCCCTTGTACGTACAAGTTATTTTCAAGCTTGTTTTTCAAAGTTTTTAGGTTGGAAAAATCAGTTAAAAGTTTTGATTACTTAGCATTAAATTCCTGTTTAAGCACTTTAACATTTTCTTAAAGTTCTTGCTTTTCCTTAAGAGTTTTGTTTAGTTTGTCTTTTAAGGAATCTAGCTCTTGTTTTAATATTTCTTCCCTAAAATTACTTTTTCTAATAATTGTACGCATTTGGTCATCCATTTCCTGCTCACGGATAGTTAACTCAAACTTAGCACGTTGTTCATAAATAGCAACTTGTTCTTTATAGGCATTCAGTTCAGAAATAACAGAATCATCAGGGGCACATGCAGTGTATTCATTAAAAACATAGTCATCATTGACTGCAGAAGATGCATCACTTGGTACAATCTCACTTTCACTTTGTATCACATATTGATCATATGGGACAATATTACTATTACCCACATTATCTATATCTGATTCATTAGTTTCATGTGATTGTACTTCGTTATGTATCTTTTGCTCATCAACTTCATCGTATAGTTTTAATACCTCTGAAATGATTGAATCTTTGGATGGACCTGCCTGTTGTGGTGATGAGACCTTTGGAGAGACCATTGGTGAAATGCTAGCCATGAAGATTGTCTGGGTAGTAGGTTCATCATCGACATCAGAGTCAAATGCATCACAGTCAGCAACTTGAAAGTCATTTTGATGATTGTGACCTACTTCCTGAATTGGCTGCTCATCCACATCAGCATCATATGTTTTGGCATTTCCCTCAGCAAGAAACAACAACTCTTCTTCATTTAAAACTGCTCCATTATCCTGAGCTTGCACTAGCAGCATCTTGTCCCTGAAATACTCTACATTTTGAGGGCATTTTGGAGATGTGCAGTTCCTTGCAATATGTCCTTCACCACCACAGTTGTAGCACTTGATTGGCTTTCCTTGTCCTTGATTTGCATTCCTTCCACAGTTCTGATTAGCCACATACCCTCCACCTACTCCACTTTTTCCTTGTTCATACTGTCTTCCTTGCACTGGTTGCACCATGATCTTACCATCTCTGACAATAGCATGATTGTGTAGATTGGATGCAGTTCTGATCTCATTGTTAGTGTGTGGAGTGAGGTTCAGATTTTGCTTAACCATAAGAGCCAGTTGATTGATGAAATGTTCCATGATTGTGTTTGAGTCTGGAGGCTTATATGCTGGATCTGGAATGAGTTTGTGGTTACCGTTACCCGTTGGTATGACTTGAGAGGCTTTAGTGGTAATTCCTACATTAGTGTAGAATGTTGTTGAGTCATTTGATGAGCTTGCCTCTCCCTGATTAGATTTGAACTTTTCAAGAATCATTCGTTTAAGCATAGCATGCTTCTCATTCTGAAGTAGGAAGGCATACAATTGCTCATAGTTGGTGTTCCTTAATCCTTTGGTTAACTTGACTGAGGTGACAAACTTGTGCCATTCGGGATTCATGTTGTTCAAAAACTTTGAATTGAGTTGAATATTTGGCATGGTCATTTTGATATTCCTCATATCATTCACAAGTTTGTGGAACCTCACATAGTATTCAGTGATACTTTCTCCAGGTTTCATTTTGAAGTCTCAAAATCATCATACAATTGAGATTCCCTGTCTTCTTTGGTCAATTCAGAACCAGAGAGAAGCATCTTTACATTGTCCCAAACTACCTTGGCTTCAGTGTTGTGATTGATTAACTTGTAGATGTCTTTTGCAAGACCCTGAAGTATAATGTTTGAAGCCCTGATATCAGCATCGTATCTCGTTTTCTCCTTATCATTGAGCTCATCATACGTCTTTGGTCTGTCCAAACCTAAGATCACTGTACCATCGACAGCAGTTTCAAGTGTGTCTCTTGTAGTCTCAATCTGATAAGGTCCTTCATCAATTGATTTGAGAATGTTAACCCCATTTTCCTTTCCCAAACAGTACAACCTAATTCGTTGAGCCCATGAGTCATAGTCAGTTCTGTCAAGCATAGGTGGACGAGTATCAGATCCAGCTGCTTGAACGTACTCAGCTGCAGAAGAGATGATTGTAGGCACGTTGGTAGACATGATTACAGATTTCACGAGATTTTATAACTCTTTGATTAAACCGGGAAATAGATTCTTTCACGGGATTTTACTAAATCAAGAGAAAACCGTAAAATGTAACAATCAGAAACAATACTACACCAAGTTGCTTCAAACCTTGAAGACAAGTCGCTTTGCACCAAGTCGCTAGGTATACAAGTCGCTTCAATGGACAAGTCGCTAGGCTCACAAGTTGCTAGAGTGACAACTCGCTAGAAGAACAAGTCGCTAGTGACACAAGTCGCTATGAAGACAAATCGCTAGACACAGAAGTTGCTAGAATAACAAGTCGCTAGATGGACAAGTCGCTAGGGACAAATCGCTAGACAAAACAGTACGACCACTACTTTGTACTATTTATCGCTTTGTCTCAAAAGACAGATCGCTAGAGCACAAGTCGCTTCCCACAACAAAGTCAAGTCGCTGAAGAACGTAGAGACAAGTCGCTACGAAGAAATCTATGCACAAATCGCTTCCCACAACAAAGACAAGTCGCTGAAAACGTAGAGACAAGTCGCTACGAAGAACTCAAGTCCGAGACACAAGTCGCTAGATAGAAATATTCAAAAGCAACACTTTTCAATCCAAAAAATAACCCAACCACACTGATTCAAATCTTCCAAATCAAAACCTAAGCACTTATAATGATTCTAAACACAAAAGTACAATCAAAATTCAAACTTTAACACTAAAAATGGTCCAAATGATGCAAATACCACTAAACTTTTTCAACCCCAAAAACCATATAAAACCACTAGAAATCCAAGAACATGTAAGAGAGATGATCAAACCATGGCTCTGATACCATTTGTAACATATTGGATTTCACAAGCACATCAAACCATGTTTAATGGGGCGTACACTTTAAGGTTTTTAGAGAGAGAAAGTTTAAAGGTTTAGGGAACTTAGAGAGAGAAAGTAAAATCTTATTATGAGCTCCAACCCTCTACCTTGGGAGGTAGAGGATATTTATAGTACCTTACATAAAACGCCACCTTCGGGCTATGGATCAGGCATACAGTGAGTAAAGACCCGTCCGTCCTCCACGGTGTTACTTAACAAAATACTAACTAACATTAAATAACTACGACTACGAGCTTTCTAACAATTACATATACTTGAGGTGACTGACACTTTAACAACTGGATTTTCTAAATCCTAACACTAAGTCGAGTCATATCCTTTGTACACAGTTTTGGGACGATTAGGACTCATGGGTAAATTTAATTTTATGGAATGACAGGAAAGAACGTTAAATTCAAATTCCCTTTATTTACGTAAGTGTTTTGATCTTTTCAATTCGGGTCAAATTATTGTTAGAATAATAATAACTTAAGTGTAGGGATGTGCCTATAAATCCCTTATATTTTGATGTTATCGTAGAGGATGGTAGAGTAAAAGTGTATGCAAAAAAAAAAAAAAAAATCGAAAAAGAAAGAGTGTTGAAAAATAATAATGAAAAAAGCATATGGGCTACCATCCTACATCTATCTTTATATTTATGTTTGTTTGTTTCAAGTTATCTAGAGTTTAGAGAGTCGAGTCTTGACTTAGCAATGCCATTCTTCTCATACTTGTAACATAAAGATTTTTGACTTGCCACCACTAAATCGCCTATCCAACCAAACCCTTTGTTTCCCTACCGTAAGCCTAACGTTACAACCCTTTAAAAGACCTCTTAGATAGTTACTCCTAGGTGCTTACGCCAAATCGGTGGAGGTTTGATCTAGTCTCAAGCCTATGGTAATCTATGTACTATGTCATGTAATGAGTGTTGAAAAAAATACAGGCTACCATCCTACATATATCTTTATGTTTATGTTTTCAAGTTTAAGTTTATGTTTTGTTTCAATCTATTTAGTGTTAGTAAGTCGAGTCTTGGCTTAGTAACGCCTCACTTTACATGCTTGTAACATAAGATTTTTGACTTACCACCACTAAATATCCCCTATCCAACAAAACCCTTTACTTCCCTACCCTAAGCCTAACGTTACAACCCTTTGTAAAGACCTCTTAGCTAGTTATTCCTAGATGTTTATGCCAAAGCGGTGGAGGTTTGACCTATTCTCAAGCCTATGGTAATCTATGTACTATGTCAAGTAATGAGTGTTTATCTACCATTTCCATTCATATTATATTTCATATAAACCCGAGAGATGAGAGAATCCAAACACCAATTGTGAGGTGCTAGTGGATAATTTATGTGCTTTTTATGACTATTTTGGCGCTTGTACTTATTGTAAACTATTTTAAACCAATGCTTCATGCCCCCAACTTATAAATTGATTGGCCAAAAACACATTTGCTTGAGGACAAGTAAATTCCAAGTGTAGGGATATTTGATAAGGATTTAAAACATACATTTTTAGGGGGTCATTTAAGCCCTAAATCGACAAATTTTATATCAGTTACTACTTAAAATCGTTCCTTTTCACATTTTCGGTCTTTTGGAAGCAAAATGCTGGAATCAAGCATATTTGGATGAAAAGGAGCGAAAACATGAAGAAAATGACAAAGTCAAGACTCAAGCATATTTTCATGCCTGACGGCGTCCCAATCAAAGGGCGACGTTGTCCCTATATAAGAGTTTTGATCAAATTACACATGACGGCTCAGAACAATTTTTTGTTTTAAAGACTGACGGAGTCATGCCTAAACTCTAGAAGGCGTCTCCTTTATCTTCTACACCAGAAACCCAAGAACCAATCTCAGACGACGTCCCTCATGAAGACTGACAGCGTCACACTTATCAACTGACGCCGTCCCAACGGTTACTTGGCCCAAACGAAACCCTAATGACGGCGACCTGACGGTGTCACTACCAAAAGGTGACGTCGTCGCATTTGTAAATTTGTATATAGAATTCGATTTTTCTGCATTTAGGGAGGTAGAACTTTGTAGAGAAAACCCTAATTCAGTTGTAGTCCAACTTGGACAGTATTTTAGGGTTCCATACCCTTTTTTACATCATAAGATAAGTTTGTTAATCCATATTATCATTATGTCTACCCTATGTTTAATTGTATGTGTGTATGCTTTCTTGTTTACCATGAGTAGCTAAATTATCCTTGTGTTTGCTTAGATCTATGAAATCTAGTTGTTAATTATTGTTAGGTTGTCTCTTGTCTTAATTGGTAGAAGCTAGGGTAAGGAAAACTATCTTCTTCTTTATTTGTTGCGAGCTTGAACGTCCTCAATAGCAAAAAGCTTAGGAGTGCACCTAGGCCATCGTTGTGTTTATTTCGTGAGTTGTAGCTTCTTGATAGTAGAGTATTCGAGGGAGATACTTAGGTACTTGGCAATCCCAGATAGTCTAGAGGAGAGTTACAATTCATAGAACTAGGGAATTAGGCACCCCCATGACCAAACGGAATCCAATGCACCAATTAAGATGAGGATGTGACAATTCAACCGACCAATAAGAGATAACTAGGGAGTAAGAACATTTAAGTAAACACATTTTTAATCATCATAAGACCACCCCCTACTCCTATACCCCGAGATATTTACCTTGCTTTCTGATAAACAAAAAGACCAAAAAGAATCTCCCTCAACCTTACCTTCTCGTCATACATCTCTTCCTAGCATCTCTATTCCCCTAGAGAATGAATCAACCCCCTGGGCTTACCCCATAATACACTACAACGATTAGGTACACTGCCTAGACGGTTGTAAAACTTGCTCATAGAAAAAGAAGTCTTTTCGACCTCGAACCCCGCTATCATTTATGCACTAAAATTGGTCTAAATGTGCATCAATTTTGTAGGAAGATAGTAAAAGTGTAATACGATCGGGTAATCATAAGTTGTGTGGAATCCACTGTTTTGTACATTAAAATGGTCTAAATAAGCATTAATTTTTTTAGAAAATTAGTAAAATGTGAAATGACCGGATAATCGTGAGTTGTGTGGAATAACACTATTTTGTGCATTAAAAGGTGGTCTAAATGTGTATTAATTTTTGTAGGAGGTTAGAGAAAGAGTGATATGTTGGGATAATCATGAGTTGTGTGAAATAATATTGTTTTCTACATTAATAATCCGCTAAATGTGTGTTAGTTTTCATAAGATGCTAGTAAAAGTGACGTGCTTTGGCAATCTATGCACTATTGTTTGGAATAATGCCATTTTGTGCATTGAAAATGGTCTAACTATGCATTCGTTTTCGTACGATGTTAGTAAAGGTGACATGCTTAGGCAATCGGCACTTGTGTGAATTAACACTATTTTGTGCATTAAAATGGTCTATTTTTGCATCCGTTTCATAGGAATTTAGAAAAAGACGACATGCTTAGGAAATAAATACACTATTGTTTGAAATGACACTATTTTTACATTAAAAATTGTTACACCTGAATCCCGTTTTCAAATGGATATGACCCTAGATGAACCTTACCGGGTCTAAATGTGTTTTTTTTTGTAAAGGGTTTCTCCGGTAAATGTATTACACCAAAAAGGTTTAAATACAAAGGATATGGGTGAAATCTCATATCTCAACCCGTTACATAGGCGGAAAATCTTACATAACAAGACACTTTCTATTTTCTAAACAAGAAAACAAACCACTACTCACTAGATAAAAACTGGCACCTACCAAAATCAAAATTACTTCCTATCACGAACTTGGAGCTTGATATCATACTTGTCATAAAAAGCATCCAATTGACTTGGTACATCCTAAACCTGATTTGTGTAGTCATCATAATCCTCTTCAAGCTCGTGACCGCCGCCAGTCGATGCGAGAAATTTAGCCATAGGGTTGTCCGGCTCAAGAACCTCATCGTCATCACTGTCTGAATCAACTACCTCTCCCACCTTAGAAAATGGGCCCTAGAGGAATCCGGCTAGTGCAAAACCAGGGATCCGGCTACTGGGTCAGTTTAGTCTGGATTTCGGGTTGCAAACCGAGTTATGGATTATGGGTAATGGATTATGGATACCCAACAAGATGCAATATACCTAGTCATTGGGTTATGGATCTTGGATCATGGGTCATGGACTTTGGGTCATGGATCATGGATAATACCAATCATGACTTCATGCATGATGTCATGCAATGGGTCATGGGTTATGGATCATGCTCCATGGGTATAGGTTATGGACTTTGGTTTTTACCCAACAAAATTCATCGGACCTAGTCAATGGATCATGGGTCATGGACTTTGGTTTTACCCATTACAATATATATACAAAGTATATATGTACATTTCTATATTATGTAAACACTAGTTGTTATACATATGCATTTCTATAAGATATAAACAATATTACTTGTTTAATGTTTATATAAAATTGTCTTTGGTTTTCTATAACTTATTTACTAAACATGTTTTGATATGGTTTTAATATGTTTAGTAAAGGCGTGTTAGTAAAATATTGGCTTAAACCATTTACATATTTTATTTGTTTCGTTAAAATGATTTTACGTTTGTTATCGACAAAACATTAGAAGATCGTAAAATATAAATGAACGTTTTTATGATTTATTTGTATTAACAATCTCTCCCTTTTTGTTGATGACAAAATATAAGATTATTTTAAGAATAAAATAAAATTCGTAAAAATTTGAATTGGAGTTTTTACTCTCTTCTCCCCATTTTTGTCGAAACAAAAAAAGCGTCGAAAAGAAACTAACACACTGTTTTGAGAGTAACGTGTGAAAAGTAAAAAATGAGAAAATAAGTAGTAAGATGAGAGAAATACTCTCGTCTTTGCTCCCCCTCAACGGATGCTTCCCTTTGTTGAAGGCGTCAAGTAATTGGAAAGCTAAACAAGTGTATTGCAATTATTTTTGCAATGGTTTCGTCTTTGACGAAATGCTCCCCCTTGACGAGTGCTCCCTTTTGAGGAGGACGTCAAGTAGTATAGAAAACCTAAGTGAATGTATTGCAAGTGTTTTTGCAATGCTTTGCTTTGACGAAAAGCTCCCCCTTGTTGAGGGTGTCAAAGTATTCATGTGTATTTTGAAAATCTACAAAACAAAGGTTAAAGAACAAGTATATGTTGCATAATTTCCTGCAAATGAGATTCATATTAGTAAGGAAATATGTTTCTGTTGCACGGATCCCACGGATCCTTCTTGTGAGGGATCCGTCTAGGCAAAATTGAGGGAACCGTGTACGTGCATTCTTTTGACATCAATGTAGATGTAAAAAGTGATGTTAACATCCAAATGAGTTATGTATTATAGCACCAAACATATTCTCATAACTATATAGCATACAACATGCAGTTTCATTCAATAAAACATGAGAAATGAGACACATATTTCTAAAACTAAGAGAATGTTACAAACATGTAGTACATTTTCTATTTTTTCTAAGTTTTTCCTAAGACTAGAGAAGAGCACCATTGTGCTTGTATTCCTAAGTTCTAAAGACGAGTAGATTTGTTGACCTCATCAAAACGTTCGAGAAGGTGATAGAACATGAAACGTAATTCGTCACGTACTTCATGGACTAGTCCTTCGACATGTTGACAATGAAAGAAATCATTGCCATGGATAGGGAATGGTGGTGGTAGGAATGGAGCGGTTTAAGGTGGAAGATTTGATGAGGAGAGTGGATGTTCCACAAAATATTGAGGGATTTGTGGAGGCACATTTGATGAGGTTAGAGGTGGTTCAACTAAGGGTGAAGGTGGTGGAATATGTGTTGATGGTGGCGGTAGAGAATTGTCTACTTCCATGTGATCGGGTTGTTGATTTTGATGATTCCTCATAATCCAAAATGGACCATTTGAGGGTGATGGAGAAAAAGATACGGGTGCTAGTGTTGTTTCAACACCAAAGTTTTGGTGAGGAGGTTGTTGTGGCACCATTTTCTCAATTGAGGAAAGTGTTGGTAATGGTGGTGGATGAGATGGCCTAGGTGGCAAGTCCTCTAAGTTGTAAAGCTATGGTTGGATTTTTACTGGCTGCTACTCAAATCCAGAGTCCAGTAAATGCAAGGTTCAGCCATGATCTAAGGATCAAGATCAATCAACACCCTGACCAAGACAAGCTGAAGTCCAAGAAACCTAAACTTGAAGCTCTTGGATATCAGATGGACTGAACTCACATCTGCAATAACAACACTACCTTTATCTTTTTTTTCATTGTAACTTAGGAACTTGTAATATGTTTCTCAATGAATGATGTTTTATGTTACTCAGTGTTCTTTAGTTGCTTTCTAGAATAGTCAGTATGAGAAGAAGACCTTTGCTCACTCACACTAAACTTAGAAACACTTAGGCTATTTGTATATCCAAATAGGGGGAGACTATTGGGTTCAGTCAGTACCCAAACCCCTTAATTCTAATATTTGAATAGAAAATACCCGAAGTGTTTATGACCTTAAACACTAACAAGTCACTGAGCGCATAGACACTCAGTGAGTCATCTTTAGTATACTCAGTGTCACACCCCCAAAATATCGCAGCGGAACGATAGTGTCATTGGGGTATGACGTCATAGCACAAAGTATGGATACAGAAAACGACCTCTATAATGAGACGTTTTGAAAAGTCAACCATTCGATTAAATAAGTTAAAGTTTACACAACAAGAAATCACAAGGTTTGATAATACATAAAGAGTTTACAAAACATGTCGAATGGAAATTGTTAAAAGCACAAGACTCCAATGTATGCCATGTGACCCAAAAGCTCCATGAAATGCTATCACCTTAAGACCTGAGATGAACATGCTAAAAAGTGTCAACACAAAGGTTGGTGAGTTCATAAGTTTGTAATAAAATGATCTAAAATACTTTGAGAAATGTTCACACAGCAAAGGCATTGTAAATCCACCCAGTTCCAAGTTCCGCCCATACAAAACTTGCAACCTGTGTGTTCACAACCCATTGCCTAAAGTAGAATGACAATCATGAATATACGCATTAAGGTAGTTAAAAGTATAAATATCACCACAAGGGTCTTCCAACAACTCGTGTTGGGATGTTCCTCCAACGACTCACGTTGGGCTGTATCCATAAAAATGGCCTTCCAACATATAAATATTGGGATGTTCCTCCAACGACTCACGTTGGGCTGTATCCAAATAAATGGCCTTCCAACATATAAATATTGGGATGTTTGTTTAAGTCTAATCACTACACGCACCAGGTCTAAGGTATAAGTAATGTGGTTTGGCAATAGAGTTTAAATGTTTTGATAAATAAGCATGTATCTCTCCCCAAATAGTTTATAGGAATTTAAACGAGTAAAAGCGGGGTATGAACTCACTTGATAAATTGGTATGATGACAAGAGTGAGTACACTGAGATGTAGCGTGATGCTTTAACCTTGACCTATTGTGAATGATATGATACGTAATGAGTTATGATGTAATGTTATGCATGCATTTCGTATGTTATTTATACCATTTGTGAGTTTTGAAAATAATACTATCGTCAAAAAAAATACTCTTTTGACGTCTTGACCAATCTTAAATTACTTTACAAGTATTTACGTCAAAATGTCATCCTACAATAGTTTATTAATGATTTATTGCGAAATTTTAACTTTTCGTCGTAAAATAATGTTGTTGGAAATTTCATGAAAGTGACAAAAATGGCCTCGAAAAGCTAGTCGTAAAATGGTGTACGTCGAACGTTAGGAAACGAACTCAACGGTTTTGGAAAGCTTGTATCAAAATCTAGAAGTTTTAGTATATGAGTTTTCGTCATAGAGGTCTCGAACATAAAGATAGTAGAGGTTAAATATGGTGATTTTGTCCAAATGTGGTTTAAAAAGTGAGTTTCGGCAAAGTTTAAGCAACCGTAAATAATTTATTACAACTCCGCTATACAAACGGTTGGTCATTTGAAAAATATGCTTGGTGATCTCGATTTTATTAGAAGACATCTCGTTACAAAAAGTTCTACGTCAACGTTAAA
This sequence comes from Chrysanthemum seticuspe, assembly GCA_019973895.1. Lineage (NCBI taxonomy): Eukaryota > Viridiplantae > Streptophyta > Magnoliopsida > Asterales > Asteraceae > Chrysanthemum > Chrysanthemum seticuspe. The sequence goes on along the minus strand of BPTQ01000005.1, from coordinate 194,725,890 downwards.
AATAGCCTTCAATATGGTTGTTTTGTTTACCGTAACACTTGTCTCGTAAAAATAATATAGTTTTTCTTAAATAAGAAAGTTACGGCAATTTTATGAAAACGTGTATATTTTAGTCGTTACAAATCCGTTTTCTACGTATTATACGTCCTTAGCTTCGTATCAAAGTATACTAATATATTTTTGATAAGTCGAAATAATTTATAAAGCTTAAGACTCGTTTTTGACTCGTACAACACGAAAACTGTTTGCTGAAATTTTCAGAAAATGTATATTTCGTCGTCAAACTTGAAAAATTCATAACTTCTTCGTTATAACTCCGTTTTAATCCGTTCAAGCGGCCACGGATTCGTTTTAAAGTATATTTTCTAAATATCAAGGCCAAAAATTCGTGTCTACTGTCGGATTTTCCAGAAATACAAAACAAGATCAGACCACTTTTTATACTTGACGAAAAGAGTTTTTCTCGTACTAAACCTATTCCAATCCCTTCAAAACAACTCCAAAGCTATTCTAATCCTACCATACACCTTCTTAGGGTGGCATGAGTTCCTAGACATCATCAAGACCAATATATAACAAGGGATAAATTATAGGATGACTTATATATATCAAACTCTTAAAAACAATGTAAAAATGGTATAAATAACAATAAGTCTTGCATGCTTGCTAAGAAAATGATGAAATACATATGAAATGATAAGGAAAGATGTAAATGAAAATGATATGCTTACAAGCTACTAGATGAGGTGATTAGAACAAGGGATTAACCTAAACACCCTAGGTTTTTATTTCAAAACCTTTAATAAGAGTGTAACTAGAGTGTTTTAAACTTGAGCTTGGAAAACTTTGATGATTTCTTCTTAACACCTTGGTGTGACCGGTTTGGAGGAGATGAAACAAGAGAGAAGAAACAACTTTACTAACTCTTGAATTATGAGATGAATGAATGAGTGAAATGAAGATTGAGTAAATATCTATACTTGTAGAAAATTTTCACCAAACATTAAATGCTTACCCCCCCCCCCCCCTTGGTCGGCCAAGGGGGGAAGTATTTGTAATATATATTTTTTTTTTCCTTTCATAATGTATAAAATTGTTAAAAAGTGTAAGTGAAATGTATATGTAATAATAACTTGTAAGATTGAATATACATTAGTGTATTTAAGGTAGTTTTAGGTAAAAGTAATTTTTAATAGATCAAAGTAAAGTATAATGAGATCATAAAAATTGTAAAAATACATTTCTTGTAAAATTTGAGTGATATAATAATTATCGTGTAGTTTTTAAGAAAAGTGTCGTAATAATATAAATTTAAATATTTATATACAAAATAAATTTAAAACACTAGGTAAACTCAAAATTTTATTTTTATCATCTTAATATGAGTATTAAAATATATAGGAATAATTTTTGGAAGTATTGAATCATTTGTTCAAAATATTTAATTACGCGATAGCGTTTATTTAATAAGAAAATAAACGTTTAATGAAAAATGCGAAACCATGCACGAACCGTTATGAAATGATGAATATGGAGTATGAGAAATGACCGGAAATTGAGAATTGTGACACTCAGAACGAGACATAGAAGAAAAGTCTCTCCGACCAGTGAGGCGGAACTCAACGGGTGAAGACTAAGTCAAGAAGAAGATGATGGGTTCAGTGAGTGATGACAATGACTCACTGAATCCCATAACTCCTCATCAACTACAATCACTGGAGACAAAGACTGAAGACCAAGACTGAAGGAAATGAAGACTGAAGAATGGGCGGGACAAGGCGGGATAAGTTTGAACTTATAAGGAGGAGTCCTTATCAGCAATAAGTCAAACTTTCCCTGAAAGGCTAACAACCAAGATCATTGTCATCAATGATGACCAGAAAGCTACTTTGTCTATTACCCAATATAGCCTCTTGTAAACATAGACAAAATATATCAGTATTTTGTCTCTATATCTTATGTCAGTTTGTCTTTTAGGATATAGTTAAATTCCATACTTGTATAAATAGACATAAGGTATGAGTTAAAGTTAAGTTTGTGCATTAATTGTGAAAACACACACAAGCAACTTTCACTCCTCCAAATACGACTATGTCCCTGAGATAGCTCAGTGGTTCCAGATAGTTGTGCTTAGACTTAGCCTAAGCTTAGTGAGGAGTGCACATCATACTTGTCATTCAATCCCAAGTGTTGTTCCGCAAACACTTGGGTAATATATTCTTTTGATTCGTTTTAATAAGAATATAAACGTTGAAAAATATACTGTGTACTTAATTTACTTATCTTGTTTAAAACTAATTTTTCAATTACTTTTCTTTAGTCATGGATCACACTTAGTCTTAATTATTGTTTTGCTATTTGTGATACAGAAACAACAGAGGTGAAGAGGTAAATGGGTGTGGTTTTCTCATTGCGTTCCAAGCCATGCTTTTCATTTGTGGTTGGTTATGAAACATAAAGTAAAGACTCAAGATGCATTGAGATAATAGGATGTTAGTGGTGATACTAACTTAAACCTGTTTCAATGTCCTCTTTGTGAAATGCAGCCGGAATCTCACGAACACTTATTCTTTGATTACGGGTTCTCGTCACAGGTTTGAGCATATATGAAGAACTTGGCTGGCATTCCTAATATTTCATCCTTATTCCTACATCCAAGAAATGTTCGACTAGAAGTGTAATTTCTAAGATCGTGTTTGCGGCATGTACTTATTTTATTTAGCAAGAACGACATTATAGGCTTTTCAAAAAGAGGAAGCGATCGAAAGAACAAGTTATTGAAGTTATCATGTCTACCGTTCGGCTTAAATTGCTCTCGTGTAGATTTAAGAAGACTACGAAAGTGGAGGCGTTTTTACATATTTGGAAGCTTCCTAGCTCACTTATTCGCAACTGATCATCACATCTTTTTCATATAATTGTTAGGTTTTATTTAATCTTGTGATTGGCATGTCAATCTTAAATTAGTTTGGTTTGAAGCACATAGTTGAGATCAATGTAAAACCAAAATTATCTAAAATACCAATGAACCAATCTTAGCCACTCATTTTTTCATTAAAAAAAATAAAAAATAAATCACATTCCACCTCATTTTAAAAATAAAATATCTTGCAAACGGTAAATCATCAAGTGAAAAAATACACAATCGCGACGAGTATTTTTTTTATCTTTTAGTAGACAGTTACTTCGACATACTTTCAACGAACTTTTGTTTTGATTTTTTTTAGTTACGTCTGTAAAAATTACATGTGATTTGTATCACAAATCACATGTGATTTATGATACAAATCACATGTGGTTTTTCAAGATTTAACTAGAAAAAAAAAAGGTTCGTCAAAAATATATAGAAATGCCCTTTATAGAAAGATGGTTTAATTCTCGTCGCGATGGTAAGATTCTTTTTGCGTAACGATTACCGGTTTGCGAGATATTTAATTTTTTTAAGGTGAAAGTTTATTTTATTTGTTTTGATCAAAAAATGGATGATTGTTTCATTTAATCTTTAGAGAATATTGGATCTACATTTAAGTTTTCTCTTGAAGCACAATAGGTGTTGATACAAAAGTTGGGCGTTCCTTGTTTGGACTCCGGTTCTCATATCAATTAGACCTTGATGCTTGAGACTTGCACACTAAGTAAACAGAAAACACCGTTAGGCTTATCGTGGGATTGTCTCCCACGATTATCCTCCGGCGTGAGAGTAAGTAATCGGTTTTAGGGTTTAGTGGAGAGTTAGGTTTTAAGATCGTACCTTTAATGAGGGCCGAGATGCCCCTTATATACACACGAAATCCTTGTTGGTTTCGTGTTCCCCAACCTTCGGCGTATCCCACCTAAGTCGGTCAATCAATACATATCTCATAAATAAGAGATATTCGATATCCAAAACCATAAATAACTTTGGGTTTGGGCCTTCGTGAGCCCAAACCGTTACCGGGTTAGCCCATTCGTACTGGGCTCAGTTGCTAGTAGCGTTTATTGGTCGGGTTCATGACCCGAATACGAACTATACGTCATCATGTCCCCCTAGTCTAGTATGCGCAGGGTGAAACCCGCGGATGCTAGACTAATAACTGTAGCTCATATATCCCTCAAGGCGTAGCGGAGAAGCTTCAAAGGTTTCCCGCCTTAAAGAAGATACGGTGAATGTAGTCAACATATGTCAAATACATACCTCGTAAAACATGGGAAAGTGAATGGAAAGTGTGCCACATCAGCAACTCCTATCCACACGTTTGGAGAAATTGGGGTCCACGTGTCAAGCATCGCATGGATGTGGAACCCTATATAAACCACCGCCTCCCTTTTACTGTGTTTATCACAGTAAAAAAAGTCATTTCCACCATTGTTGAAAAGCTTGAAATATCCACCAAGAAAACCACAAACGTTTAAAGGTAACCGCGCGTGCGCATTCTAAACCTGATTATGGTTTGTGGATTAACTGAATTTGCATCCGACATAACCGAGGATGAACTTCGTAAGTTCACCTCGGATTATTATATCCCGCTTGCGCTACATCCGGTAGTTCCGGCTGCGCAGGCATCGATAGCAGATTTCCCTGAAGGGAAAGTGGGGGTATACACATGTTTTTTCGAATTTGTGAATCAACGTGTGCCCATATCCTTATTCTTGTGCGACGTATTAAATTACTATCGTCTGCACATATCTCAGCTGCACTGTATATGTGCAGCAAAAATAACAAACTTTGAGATTAATTGTCGTTTGTTGGCGATTAACCGGCCCACTATCTATCTCTTCCGCGCGTTTTACCATACGACATGGTCAAACGGGTGGGTTTCGTTTGCTAAGCGGGCGGGGCAGCTGCAATGTTATACTGAGAAACTGGACGTGCTTAGGAACTGGAGAGAAAAATTCTTCTGGGTTGATGAGGCGTTGTTCCCATGGCGCTTCGCCTTCTATACCCAAAGTTCGCTGCCGAAGGATGAGCGCCCCCTCCCTGGAACATATAGCGCAGATGATGCGGAAATGATAAACGCCAATCGTATTCCCATCAGTTCCTACCCTGAGGAATGCTTGGTGCACATGGGCATCAGTCGCAACTATTTCGATAGACCTGATGAGGTGCCAACCTTCTTAGACGCGGATGACCAGGGTGGGTGCTCGTCCTTCGTACTCCTTTGCTTTATTAATGTGAGCCTTTCTTTTCACCTTCATACTTTATATAACTAGTTTTTGTTTGTTTCTTGCTGCGCAGAGATGGATTTGTTTAGCGTCGTACATTTGGCGAAACCTCGCCAGGCTACCGTGGGGGTGCGCCCTTTGAGAGAGGGGGAAGTCCCTATTCTATCACACCCCCAAATTACCTGTTTTGCAGCGGAATGGAATTCCTAGGGGATGACTGTCATAACATCACAATCACAGTTATATTGAACGACCTAAAGTGTCGTTTGTAAAATACATCGTTTGATTTAATAAAATAATCAGAGTTTACAAAGTATAGGTCCCAAATGATAGTCAATATGTACGGAAATAAATTTGATACAAGCCAAACGATGTTTTAAAGTGCTTAAAAATCCATGTGAGACGCGTCGTCGCCGCGACTCTATGATAAGTCCTTAGGTATGCCATGATGTATATGCCCTAGATACCTGAAAATACATTGCTAAAAGTGTCAACACAATGGTTGAGTGAGTTCATAGAGTTTATGAAAATGTTTTATACGACCAACGCAAGTATAAGTTATGTATGACAAATATGTCACAAAAATGGTACAATTGCTTAAGCACATGACACCGAAGCTAGACTGTTCCTGATGTTTGCCCCAACAGAGTGTTTTGCCAAACAACTCAATGATGATAAAAATGAAATGCATCCGTTGACCAGTTGGGACCACCAACACGGATGGAGGAGTCACCCTCAATAGATCTATCCACTCACCCTCGCTTCTTCCGAAATTAACGGTTCATGATTATGAAATGGGGACATTCAATTGGTAATGAGGTAACTTAAGCAATGTAAATGAATTTGAATATACTTGAGCCCGTATAAAAAAAATGATGTGCAATGTATTCTCCCCTGAGGTTTGAAATAATGTATAAACTTGAATAAAACGGGGCTATGAAAACTCACCTGGTGCAATGTTTATGATGATATAATGGCAATACTGAAATGAGGCGCAACCTTTAACCGCGACCTATTATGAATGATATGTTCTAATGTAAATCATGAAACAATGTCGTGCATGCAAACTCATATGATATCCATACCACTTGTACATTTGAAAATAATGTTTATCGTCGAAATATATGTTTATGACATCTCGTCATATTATAAAATACTTTACAAGTATTTACATTGAAACAACCTCCTACGATAGTCGTTTAGTGACTTATCAAGAATTTATAGCTTTTCGTCGCAAAATAATATACTTTGATAATTTGTGAAAGTGACTAAATGACCTCGAAAAGTTGGTCGTAAAATAGTGAATATCGAGTGTTAGGAAACAAACTCAATGGTTTTGGAAAGCTTGTAGCATTATCTAAAAGTCTTAGCTTTTAAATTTTCATCATAGAGGTCTCGATCATGGAGAAAAACATGGGTAAAGTAGGGTACTTGTACCAAAAATATAGTTTAAGGGTAATTTTCGGCAAAGTTTGAGTGACCGTATTTTATTCATTACAACTCCGTTTGACGAACGGTTGAATGTTTTGGAAAATAGGCTAGGCGAACTTACTTTTACTAGAAGACATCGTTTTATAAAAAGTATTCCATCGGTGATAAAAACGACTCCCAACATGGTCCTTAGCGGCAACTAGTTTTTGGCTATTAGAAAATATATTAGTGTTTTATACTTGTAATAAAAGTTACGATAACCTTGTTTAAAACGCGTGTAATTTAGTCGTTATAAGTCCGTTTTCTACGTTTTATATGTCCTTAGCTTCGTGTTAAAGTATACTAATATTTTTTGATAAATCGACTCATTTAGAAAACGCTTAACACTCATTTTTGACTCGTAAAAGTCTGGACAGCATGCTGATTTTTCCGGAAAATATAGTTTTCGTCGTTAAACTTGAAAATAGCATAACTTCTTCGTTATAACTCCGTTTTAACCCGTTCAAGCGACCACGTTTTCGTTTTAAAGTATATTTTCTGAATATCTAGCCCAAAATATTTTGTAAACTGTCGAAATTTCCAGAATTAGCAAAAATGATCAGACCCTTATATATTGTTGTCGAAATGGATTTTTCTCGCGTAATACTTATTCTAACCACTTCAAATCAATGCCAAAGCTATTATAAACCTACCATACACCTTCTTAGGGTGTCATGGGTTCCTAGACATCATCAAAAATGATATGTTTCAAGGGATAATTATAGGATGATATATATTCATTATAAGTACTTAAAAACAAATAAAGTGGTATAGATGATCATATAACTTGCATGTTTTTCTCAAGCATGATACAAATGACCAAAGTATGAATATGGAAGAATAAAAATTATCATGAAATGCTTACTTGAATGATTATGTGAAAAAGATGATGAAAACCTTATTAATCTATAGGTTTTTATTTCAAAACCTTGAAATAGATTACTAGTTGAGCTTGATAATACTTTATCTTGAAAAGTTTTTGGATTCCTCCATGTTTCTTTGGGTTGGCCAGCCATATGGAGAAGAGGAGAGGCTTCTCATGCCTTTTACACCTTTTGAAAGTGTAGCTATGTGTTTTTGGCTTGGTAAATAATTGATGTAATGCAAATATCTAGTATAAGTTTGATTAGGTGTACAATTGTAGTATCGAAAACAAAATTGGTCACTTGTGTGACTAGAGTGGCCGGCCATGAGTCATAGGAGGGGGGGGTGAGGTGTGTTTTTTAATGAGTTAAGGTATTTAAGTGTAAGTATAATGTGTAATTTGTAGGTATAAATAGGTATTTAGTGTAGCGTTAACTAAAAATAAATTTTAACTGAGCAAAATAGAATATATTGAAGTCGTAAAAATTATAAAAATACATTTCTTACATGAATTGAGTGAAATAATAATTATCGAGTTGCATTTACGAAAACCGTCGTAAATATTTATTTATAACAATTTCTATACAAAATAAATTGAAAACATCGGGTAAAATAATAATATAATTTTTATAGTCTTAAAATGAGTATAAAAATATATTAGGAATATTTTTGGAAGTGTCGGATCAAATGTTCAAAATAAATGATTATGCGATGGCGTTTATTTAATAGAAAAATAAACGTTTAATGAAATATGCAAATCCATGCATAAACTGATATGAAATGATGTTATTGATGATATGTAGACTAACTCTAGTCTATATGAAATGTTCTCAATGATTGTTCATGAATTCGCAGCTAAACCCTTACGGTTACGCGAATTTGATACTCGTAAACCTAGTTTACGGAAAATGATGAATAGTAAATTGATGAATAGTAACTGATGAATAGTAAAAAAATTCAAAGTTTGTAAAATGACCTGAAATTTCGAGTTGTCACACTATTCTGGAAGCTACTGCGGGGCGCACCATGGAGATGCAGCTGGAGGAACCGGGGGTGGTTCTTCCGTTGCGCTGGAGGCAATCCTTCTGCGCAGCGTGCCCAGCCCCAGGGTATATTCGCCTGTGGCAGAGCTTTCACGTGCAAACGTAATGGAGAGCGTGTAAGTCTTCCAGGAAGAGCCAGAGGAAACAGACCAAGGGGTCAAGCGCAAGAGGGCGCCGGGTGATGATGGCGCAGGCTCATCTAGGAGGAAACGCCATGTCATTCATGACGTGGAGTCATCATCAGGTGAATCATCGCCCCTCTACGTAACTGAGACTACTCCTCCCAAGTAATTATTGTCGCCGAAACACTTAGTGCATCCTTATTTGTTGTACAAAATAATCATAAAATTTCTTTGTTTGCGTGCAGTGTTGAAACCGCTGGGAGTACTGCTGGGCATTCTGAGGGGTCGCCCCCCAAGGAGAGTCCTATGCGCACTGACCCTCCTATTCCCGAGAACCAAAGCGCCGATCCATTGGCAGCTGGGGATGTGCCAATGGACCAACTTGTTGAGGAGCTTGGTTTGGCTGCTGTGCACCAGGCTACATTGGTCACGCAGCTAAAGTCGAGGTATGTTGGGGAGAGTAGCCAGAGCGCGCAGAAGGATAAACAGATTGCGTTGCTAGAGGCATGTTTGGATAGTGCCCAGGCTGAGGTAGAGGCGGTGAGCTCTTATTCTCAGAAACTCTGTAACGCCCCGACCCGACAAGGGTAAAGGAATCACAAGTAATGGTGTCATATCAAAGCAAAACATAAATAACCAAACAAAATCTTAACATAAATGCGGAAATAATTCAAGTCAAAATGACTTCAATACATAGGTCCCAGCGGAAGAGAAACTTCAACAAAATATCTGAAATAAATAGTCTTAAATGGCATCATAAGAATCAAAGCTAAATATCTCTAAGGTAAGTCCACTCATGCACTCATCCCAAAGCAAAACCCAGCTTCCAATGCTTAGATACCTGCCGCGGAAGAAAAGAAAATGCGGCTGAGCTTCAAAAGCCAAGTGAACAGATATGGAAGCAAAAGCGAATACTAAACGATATCGAATATGAAATAAAGTGAATGAGCGATAGCAAAATCATAATCATTTTCAAAGTATAAATCAGAATTTCAAATAAAGTTTATAGTTAACTACCACGAGCCCAGAAACAAATATCAAATCATAATCATATTCTCATAAGGCAACATTTCTCGTAAGGCAACATTTTGTAGGGGAGACCTACCAGAGTTATGAAGGACGTGCATGCACGCAGCATCAATCATCAGATAACATATAACAGATAACAAATAACAGATAACAGATCTAGGATGCATCCATACGCCCCTTCCTACATATACAAAATATGCTTCACCATCCAGAGACGTGGCAGAACATCACTCTACTGCCCTAGAGTCATATCAGAAGTGCATCACTGATACGGACATGGAACCCCCATGACTAGTGAAATATTTGGCTCGGGTGTCAAACTATCTTATGGACAAATCAGAATGTCATAACTGACACAGATCATATTTTATCAGAAAGTTATTCATATTTCCAAAATCAGAGTTTTCATATCATATAGTTCAAAATCAGATATTTCATAATTCAGAAATCAGAGTTCAGATAAGCAACAGCTCAAACAAATCAGAATGGGTTCATAGCAAAGGCTTAGGAAACCCTATTATAGAAGCTAACGAAAGAAAACATTAAAAAGGAACCTTTACTGAAAAGGTCAGAATATCTGTACCTTATTCCAAAGCAAATGATCGAAAAGCAGAAATACGGAAGACAAAGGATTACTCCTTCTTCACAGAACCTATACACATTAACGGTCGTCCATGTTATTTATGATTCCATAATCGTCGAAATGATCTTTTAATATTTGGTGTTTATACTTAGTGTATTCAGTGATCTTCATACTTTAGGGTTTTATGATTAAATGAGACTTAAGTGTTTTATAATTAATATTGTAGATTAGGGTTCATTATGTCATTTATTAAAGTTTAGGGTTAAAAGTGAAAATAGTTTATATGTCATAACTCACACATGAAATAACGAATTACTATACTTAGCTCAAACCCTAATCGACTCTCATTTATGTTCTAGGGTTTTCTTCTTCTTTAATATCTCATTAATATGCATTTATTTTACATGTTACGTCTTTTAATGACTCGCTACTTAACCTAACGCGTAATGAAAACAACCTTTCCTCTTATGTTTCATCATGCACGTTTATGATTTTATGTGACATACAAGTTACTTATTACTCGTATTAATTACACGTTTACATATTTACAAGTTCACTTGAGTTATAATAACGCACACATGATACATGATTCACAACTCATTAGGGTTTCGGCATACCTTATTCGGTTCACATATTAAACTATGGTTTATGTTTTCATGATCTCTTACTTATTTAATACATGTTCAAAACTCTTTATGTGGTTCGGTTCACCTAGGGTTTCGGCTACCATACTTTACGCAAGTCCTAGCTCGTCTAAACACTTCACATATTCAAGTTATTAAGTTCTTACACCTTGGCCGAACATATACATGGTTCGGTTCTATTATAACTCGACATATTCATGATCCGATTCAATACTACTTATTACGTTACATGTTCCTTAATATTTATCAAGTTTAATTCATTAGGGTTTGCCTTGGTTTGGTTCACACGGCTCGGCCACAAAAGAGAAACAAGAAACTCGACTAAACGAAACATAACACAACATATTAACGCATGGTACATCAAAGGAAAACGAGAAACACTTTATACCTTAACTTGGTTGAAGCAAAAACTCGACACCAAAGGTTGTAGGGTTCGGCCGAGTAGGAGCAAAGAAAAGAAAGAGAGGCAACCAAAACTAGGGTTTCACTTTTGAGTTTATGTATTGTATTTATAGTAGTAACATTTAGTTTAGGGCTTTAGGAGGGGGTTTGGGTTCGGCTTGGTCCAACCGAGCACACAAGCTCACGCCCAAGTGGGCTTCGGCCTTTGATCCACTAGACACAAAACAAACGCCCCTTTGGGCTCTTGGACTCTCGGCTTGGCACAAAAAGAAACGAGCCCATTTAGCAAACGAACGGCCCAAACATATTTGCGAAACGTTTCACTCTTTCGTCGTACCAAATCGATCACGTAACATATTCGTTAAGTTTTTATTATTCGTATGTTAGGTATTAAATTTTCGTTAAATGCTTATAAACGTGTATTACGTATTTTATAGTTTTTGATTCCAAGGGCATTTTAGTCTTTATATATGTTTTAGATTTTCAGGTTTTACAATTCTTCCCCTCTAAAAAAAAATTTTCGTCCTCGAAAATTGAAATGAAACGAAACGAAAACGAGATGAGAACATACCAAACTATTCAAAGAAATGAGGATAACTAGCTCGCATCGACTCTTCGGTTTCCCAAGTAGCCTCACGTTCTGGGTGATTTTTCCAAAGAATCTTAACGAACGGAATGACTTTATTTCTCATGACTCTATCTTGTCTTTCTAAAATAGCTTCCGGTTCTTCAGATAAAGACATATCGGATTGAATCTGATCAAACGGATACAAAGCAACGTGTAACGGATGATAATTGTATCCCCTAAGGAGAGATACATGGAAAACATCATGAACATGCGATAACTGAGGCGGAAGTGCTAAACGATACGAAACTTCTCCTATACGCTCCAGAATTTCAAACGGACCGATGAATCGAGGACTGAGCTTGCCCTTGATTCCAAAACGTTTCACACCTCTAAACGGCGAGACTTTCAAAAATACACGATCTCCAACCCGAAATTCTAAATCACGACGATGCTTGTCGGCATAACTTTTCTGACGAGACCTAGCCTCCTTCAACTTTTCTCTAGCAACAGCTACTTTCTCATTAGTGATCTCAATCATTTCCGGTCCTTCAATTAAGCGTTCACCTACTTCATCCCAACAAATAGGTGCTCTACATTTTCTTCCATACAGAAGTTCAAACGGTGCTGCATTAATGCTAGCATGCCAACTGTTGTTGTATGCAAACTCTACTAAACATAAATATTCATCCCAGCTACCAGTCCATTCCAGAGCACAAGCCCTTAGCATGTCCTCTAAGGTCTGAATAGTCCTCTCTGACTGACCATCTGTTTGAGGATGAAATGCCGTACTAAAATTAAGTCGAGTACCCCAAGCTTTTTGCAAACCTTTCCAGAAACGAGAAGTAAAACGCGGATCCCTATCGGACACAATAGATGCCGGAGTACCATGAAGTCTAACGATCTCTTGCTGAAAAATCTCCGCCAATCTACCAATACCATAATCTTTTCTGATTGGTAAGAAATGAGCAGATTTGGTTAGTCGATCAACAACTACCCAAATCGCATCATGCTTCTTCTTGGTAAGAGGTAGTCCAGTCACAAAATCCATAGATATTTTATCCCACTTCCATGTCGGAATATCCAATGGTTGTAACAGTCCACTAGCTCTTTGATGTTCAATCTTAACCTGCTGACAAACCATACACTTCGACACAAACGTCGCCACATCTTGCTTCATGCCATTCCACCAGAAGTACTGTTTCAAATCCCTATACATCTTGGTAGATCCAGGATGGATAGTGAAAGGAGAACTATGTGCTTCAGTCATAACTTTCTCACGAAGTACCTGATCATTGGGAACCCAAAGCCTATCTTCATACCATACAATTCCGTCATTATCAACCTTAAACTCCATCTGCTTACCTTCTTCAACATTTTGCGCCACGGCCCACAGCTCGCCGTCATCTTTCTGAGCTTCTTTAATTTGAAGTATAAGGTTCGACTCCACCTTCATACTAGCCCAGTATCCATCAAAACCTCGTACACACAACTCAACGTCCAAACGTTCTAAGTCACGAATAATCCTAGGTTCAATCTCAATACTTGCAAGAATACCTGATTTCCGGCTAAGTGCGTCAGCAACTACATTAGCCTTACCCGGATGGTACTGAATGTTGGTGTCATAATCCTTAAGAAGTTCTAACCATCTTCTTTGTCTCATGTTGAGTTCTTTTTGAGTGAAAATATACTTGAGACTCTTATGATCGGTGAAAATGTCACACGTCTCTCCATACAAGTAATGTCTCCAGATCTTCAACGCGAACACCACAGCAGCTAAATCAAGGTCATGAGTTGGGTAATTCTCCTCATACGGTTTCAGTTGCCTTGATGCGTAAGCTATCACTTTTCCATGTTGCATCAAAACACAGCCTAATCCTTTCTTAGATGCGTCGCTATAAATTTGAAATCCTCCAGAACCAGATGGAAGAGTCAAAATGGGAGCGGACACCAATCTCCGTTTCAACTCTTCAAAACTCTTTTCTCGTTCATCCGTCCATACGAACTTTTCACCTTTTCTCATCAGTTGGGTTAGGGGCAAAGCTAAGCGAGAGAAACCTTCTACAAAACGTCGGTAGTACCCAGCAAGTCCTAGAAAACTCCTAACCTCAGTCACTGTCGTAGGTCTTGGCCATTTAGTGATAGCCTCAACCTTAGACGGATCCATGGTGATACCATCAGCAGATACGATAAGACCAAGGAACGCGACTTGTCTTAGCCAAAATTCACACTTCGAAAATTTGGCGTACAACTTCTTTTTCCTCAAAATTTCCAAAACTATCCTGAGATGTTGTTCATGCTCTTCTTCAGACTTGGAGTAAACTAAAATGTCGTCGATGAAAACAATAACAAACTTGTCGAGGAACTCATGGAAAACACGATTCATTAGGTCCATAAATACCGCAGGCGCATTTGTCAAACCGAAAGGCATAACGAGAAACTCATAATGACTATATCTGGTACGAAACGCGGTCTTAGGAACATCTTGTTCCCTCACACGTAGCTGATGATAACCAGATCTCAGATCAATCTTAGAAAAGAACTTAGCTCCTTGCACTTGGTCAAACAAATCATCTATACGCGGAAGAGGATAACGGTTTTGAATAGTAATACGGTTGAGTTCACGATAGTCGATACATAGACGCATACTTCCATCCTTCTTCTTCACAAACAAGACAGGTGCACCCCATGGAGAAACACTAGGTCGAATGAATCCATTATCTATCATCTCTTGCAGCTGTTCCTTCAACTCCTTCAGTTCTACAGGTGCCATATGATACGGAGCTTTCGAAATCGGTTCAGCACCAGGAATTAACTCAATGCTAAACTCAACTTCTCTAGCTGGAGGAAGACCAGGAAGTTCATCGGGAAAAACGTCGGTGAATTCACAAACAACAGAAATATTTTCAATGTTAGGACTCTCCAAAGATGTGTCCTTAACAGATGCCAGAAAACCTTGACACCCATGAGCAATCATGGTCCGTGCCTTCATAGCAGAAATGAACTTAACAGATTTTAGAGGTTGAGAACCGTAATAAACAAATTCAGGATGTTTTACGTCTCCAAAGATCACAGTTCTAGCATAGCAGTCAATGGAAGCTCTATGATAAGCCAACCAATCCATGCCTAGAATGATATCAAAGTCGACCATATCGAGAGGATACAGATTTGCAGAGCGAATACGATCATCAAAACGAAGAGGACACTTAACGTATTTATGATCAATGATCATGTGGTTTTTCATAGGTGTAGATATAGATAAGTGATTTGTTAGTGGTTTGGGCTTCATATTAAGTTTCTTAACACATGTGACAGATATAATGGAGTGTGTGGCACCGGTGTCAAATAAAGCGAAGATAGAATAATCATCAATGAAAAGAGTTCCCGTAATGGTACCTGAAGTGCGCTCCGCCTGATTCCGAGTAGTAGCATAAACACGTCCAGTAGTAGGTGGCGGCTTGATGTAGTTTCCAGGAATCGCCGGGTTCCTCTTAGGGCAATCCTTGATCTTGTGAGTAGTGGAACCACAAGAGAAACATCCACCAGTGGCCTTGAAACACGGTCCCGGATGAGCCTTTCCACAAGTAGTACAGATAGGTGGGGGAGGCAAAACTTCAGCTGTCCTTTGCTGACCAGAAGATCCTGAAGCACGACCCTGATTTTATCCTCGAGCCGACTGATCCTTGTTGTAACGCTGGTTATTGTTACCTTGATTCTGACGATCATTTCCATTCTTACCAGCAGCTCTACTATCCTGACTCCTCGCCTCCGGGCGCCTAGAGTCCACATTCCTTCCTGACTGACCCCGCTGATCATAACCCTTATCCACTTGTCCCTTCGAATCATAACTCCTGCCAGAATTTCCCTTATAATCATTACTTTGAGTCCTACCTTGAATCCGATCACCATCGCGATTACACTTGTTGTAACCCGAACCCTCATGAAAGATCTCAATGTTACGAGCTGCGTCATTGCAGGCTGACACATCCTCATATTCAGTGTTAAGCATTCGGTCCAACACCCACTTCTTCAATCCCCACTTGAAGTGCTTAGCTTGGCGTCTACCATCTCCAGCAATCGTTCCCACAAAGCTTACCAGTCTCATAAACCTACTCATGTACTCATTGGAGTTCTCATGATCAAACTGGTAGATTCCCTGATAATCCCTCTCATACCTTTGCTGTTCAGCATCAGGGAAGTAACGGTTATAGAAGATATTCCGAAACTCAGTCCAAGTACAAGTAACAGCAAAAGCATCTCCTCCTCGTGCCTGTTTCAGCGCCTTCCACCAATTCAAAGCATCACCTTCCAACTTAAATGCAGCCAAACGAGTCTTAAACTCGTCTCCACAACCCAATACTTCAAACAGCTTCTCAATATGAGTGATCCAGTCCTCGGCCTCAGTGGGAGTAGCAGCAGTGCTAAAAGAAAGAGGCTTGAGCTTACCGAAACGCTCGAGCCAAGTGTGAATGCCGGTGGGTTGATTACCTCCACCACTACCCGAAGCACCATTCTGATTACGAATGTTGTTGATCACCTGTTCCATCATCTCAGGTGTAGTAAGACCAGGGAAAAGAGTGTTGAGAGCATTAGCAACCGCAACATCAATGTTAGTAGCATCATCGTCTCCATCCGCGCCACCGGTAGTACGAGTTCGAACCATCTAAACGATATTCAAACGATTAGCAAAATGAACAAAGGTGAGATACGAAATGGAAGTTCGCAGAAGGAAACCTAAAGTCTACCCAATCCTCACAGGTCAAAGCCTAAGCTCTAAGGGAAAACCTAGGGTTCTTATGATCACAGGTCCTGACTACAAGTCGTAAACCTGGGCTCTGATGCCATAAATTGTAACGCCCCGACCCGACAAGGGTAAAGGAATCACAAGTAATGGTGTCATATCAAAGCAAAACATAAATAACCAAACAAAATCTTAACATAAATGCGGAAATAATTCAAGTCAAAATGACTTCAATACATAGGTCCCAGCGGAAGATAAACTTCAACAAAATATCTGAAATAAATAGTCTTAAATGGCATCATAAGAATCAAAGCTAAATATCTCTAAGGTAAGTCCACTCATGCACTCATCCCAAAGCAAAACCCAGCTTCTAATGCTTAGATACCTGCCGCGGAAGAAAAGAAAATTCGGCTGAACTTCAAAAGCCCAGTGAACAGATATGGAAGCAAAAGCTAATACTAAACGATATCGAATATGAAATAAAGTGAATGAGCGATAGCAAAATCATAATCATTTTCTCATAAGGCAACATTTCTCGTAAGGCAACATTTTGTAGGGGAGACCTACCAGAGTTATGAAGGACGTGCATGCACGCAACATCAATCATCAGATAACATATAACAGATAACAAATAACAGATAACAGATCTAGGATGCATCCATACGCCCCTTCCTACATATACAAAATATGCTTCACCATCCAGAGACGTGGCAGAACATCACTCTACTGCCCTAGAGTCATATCAGAAGTGCATCACTGATACGGACATGGAACCCCCATGACTAGTGAAATATTTGGCTCGGGTGTCAAACTATCTTAGGACAAATCAGAATGTCATAACTGACACAGATCATATTTTATCAGAAAGTTATTCATATTTCCAAAATCAGAGTTTTCATATCATATAGTTCAAAATCAGATATTTCATAATTCAGAAATCAGAGTTCAGATAAGCAACAGCTCAAACAAATCAGAATGGGTTCATAGCAAAGGCTTAGGAAACCCTATTATAGAAGCTAACGAAAGAAAACGTTAAAAAGGAACCTTTACTGAAAAGGTCAGAATATCTGTACCTTATTCCAAAGCAAATGATCGAAAAGCAGAAATACGGAAGACAAAGGATTACTCCTTCTTCACAGAACCTATACACATTAACGGTCGTCCATGTTATTTATGATTCCATAATCGTCGAAATGATCTTTTAATATTTGGTGTTTATACTTAGTGTATTCAGTGATCTTCATACTTTAGGGTTTTATGATTAAATGAGACTTAAGTGTTTTATAATTAATATTGTAGATTAGGGTTCATTATGTCATTTATTAAAGTTTAGGGTTAAAAGTGAAAATAGTTTATATGTCATAACTCACACATGAAATAACGAATTACTATACTTAGCTCAAACCCTAATCGACTCTCATTTATGTTCTAGGGTTTTCTTCTTCTTTAATATCTCATTAATATGCATTTATTTTACATGTTACATCTTTTAATGACTCGCTACTTAACCTAAAGCGTAATGAAAACAACCTTTCCTCTTATGTTTCATCATGCACGTTTATGATTTTATGTGACATACAAGTTACTTATTACTCGTATTAATTACACGTTTACATATTTACAAGTTCACTTGAGTTATAATAACGCACACATGATACATGATTCACAACTCATTAGGGTTTCGGCATACCTTATTCGGTTCACATATTAAACTAGGGTTTATGTTTTCATGATCTCTTACTTATTTAATACATGTTCAAAACTCTTTATGTGGTTCGGTTCACCTAGGGTTTCGGCTACCATACTTTACGCAAGTCCTAGCTCGTCTAAACACTTCACATATTCAAGTTATTAAGTTCTTACACCTTGGCCGAACATATACATGGTTCGGTTCTATTATAACTCGACATATTCATGATCCGATTCAATACTACTTATTACGTTACATGTTCCTTAATATTTATCAAGTTTAATTCATTAGGGTTTGCCTTGGTTTGGTTCACACGGCTCGGCCACAAAAGAGAAACAAGAAACTCGACTAAACGAAACATAACACAACATATTAACGCATGGTACATCAAAGGAAAACGAGAAACACTTTATACCTTAACTTGGTTGAAGCAAAAACTCGACACCAAAGGTTGTAGGGTTCGGCCGAGTAGGAGCAAAGAAAAGAAAGAGAGGCAACCAAAACTAGGGTTTCACTTTTGAGTTTATGTATTGTATTTATAGTAGTAACATTTAGTTTAGGGCTTTAGGAGGGGGTTTGGGTTCGGCTTGGTCCAACCGAGCACACAAGCTCACGCCCAAGTGGGCTTCGGCCTTTGATCCACTCGACACAAAACAAACGCCCCTTTGGGCTCTTGGACTCTCGGCTTGGCACAAAAAGAAACGAGCCCATTTAGCAAACGAACGGCCCAAACATATTTGCGAAACGTTTAACTCTTTCGTCGTACCAAATCGATCACGTAACATATTCGTTAAGTTTTTATTATTCGTATGTTAGGTATTAAATTTTTGTTAAATGCTTATAAACGTGTATTACGTATTTTATAGTTTTTTATTCCAAGGGCATTTTAGTCTTTATATATGTTTTAGATTTTCAGGTTTTACAAACTCGCTGGAGAAAAGATGTCATTGCTGATCCAAGTGGGCAAGGAGCGTGCCTCATTGGAGGATTACAAGGCCTCTTGCGTCTGGGCGCTTAAGTATTTGGAGGAGAGGAAGAATGAACACTTCTCTCGGTTGGGAGAGTTTCGCGCAGCTGTGGATGGAATGCTGAAGGAGCAGGAGATGAAACTTCGCAAGCTCAGCATTGAGTACGATGAAGAGCTGTATCCTCATCTTGTTTCCACCATTGCTGAGCGAAGGTGGCTCATCAGCCATGGTTTGCGCCTTGCTGCGCTCAACACTTTGGAGTCCCGAGAGGTAACGGACACCTTCAGGAGTGTTGTGCAGTGCGCGTTGGCGCGTGGTAAGGCGGAGGCCATAGAGGAGCTTCTTGAGGGTGGCCTTTTGAAAGTGCATGTCGCACAGGTGCCTGGGTACAATGAGCATGCCTATGAGGATCTTGTTGCTGCGATGAAAAAGATGAAAGTATTGGAGCTTCCTCAGATTGCTCAGTTGGAGCGCGACCAAGATTATCCCATAGGTGTGATTATGGAGGGATTAACCTTGGCCCGCCACAATAGGTGTGTTTGGTCATAGCCAATGTGGTACTCAACCACATTTCCTTTACTTCAATGTTTTGTGAGTAACATATTTTACCAAGGTAAAAACCCTCTACCCAAAAAAAATAGTGGGAGTGTTTGTTTTTCTTTTGTATCATTTTATTTGTACGCTACATTTTCCTTGCTCAATGATGCAACTGAAGATAATTTTTCTCTCTTCTCTCTATAATACACGGATTCACACACTTTCATCGTAACGCCATTGTTATTATTACACTATATTGATAGTGATATTTGTTGAAAGAGAAATTGACATGCCGTTGAGGGATGGTAATGTTGATCACTATTACCACTAGTCTTAAAGACCATGAAATTTTAATTTTTGCCTTTCGATTACATTTGTTTGCAAAATTTTAGATTTTAAAACTATTGGATTAGTCATATAACTTTAAGATGGATATATCTTACAGGATAATAGAGTACATTTAGTTTTTTCAAAATCGTATAATACAAACTTGATAAATTAATACTCGATTTATTGATAAACTCTTTAAAATAATATTTTTTGCAAGTACAGATTCATTAATTTATAGATATTAATATCGATTAATTAATAACTTTTTTCATTAATAAAATTAGACAATCCAATTAGTATTTAATTTATAAGTTTTTATTGTAATTGTCTCACATCTACTCTCTCCTTTTTTTTTCTTATTAGTTTCGGTCAGGAGTCATTTTGGTCCTTTTAACCCGTTTTTTTTATTTCACCCCAAAAATTTAAACATAAATAACTTTCAAGCGAGAAACTTTTATGAAAAACAGATTTCACCATAAATTTTAAAATTTAATTCTCTTTAATTTGGTATGCATTATGATATATGAATCGCAACTTGTTTTTTTAACTTTTAAGTGGGTGTTGATTTTCTTGAATTTTTCGACATTTTCGGCTCTAATTTGTCTAGCTTAAATGCAGAATTTTGCAAAACTTAAAACATGAAAGTTGTTGCTTTTGGACATTATTTACCCAGAAATTTGAATCACTTGAATCCGATATGATATAAGTGAGATATTGCACGTTAAAGTTGAACAATAACTGATGAACGTAATAAAAAATAACTGATGAATGTTATCAAAAATATTGATGAACAATATAAAAAATAATTGATGAACGTTATTTTCTCGAAAACTGCTGAATATTACAAAAAATAATTGATGAACGTTATCAAAAATAACTGATGAACAATAATAAAAAATAACTGATGAACGTTATTTTTTTCGAAAACTGCTGAACATTGTAAAAAATAGCTAATGAACGTTATAAAAAATAACCGATGAACAATATAAAAAATAACTGATGAACTGATAAACATTGTGTTTTTATTAGAAAATTGATGAACTGATAAACAATACTAACTTGAACTGATAATACTAACTTGAACTGATGAACATTATCAAAAATAACTGATGAATGTCAATACAAGACATGAACAATCACCATCATCATATATGAAAAAAATAATGTCAGTCGAGTTTTGTCTGGTGTTGGCTGATCGGATGGTGGCAGTGACGGTGGTTTAATCGCATATGAACGATCACCATCATCAGATATGAACAAAAGAAAAGACAGATGACTTGAATCTGGTTGAAGCATTACATCAAGCAGTTGGTGTGCATCATTATATCTATCACATTTTAACAACAAATCCTCTATGTTTACCCGATTATTATGAAGTCCAAAAAAAATAAAAATAAAATAAAATAAAAAATTATTATTAGTTGGTGTGCGTTGACCGGTCATGACGCCATCAGATTTGTGATCGGAGTGATGATGATGGCAGATCGTAGAAAAGTTGTATAGTGGTGATTTTGACAGTGATGGTGACGGTGCAATGCTGGTGACGATGATAAAGATCGTTGGAGATCTCTTTCATTCTTAGATTTGAGATTGAGGATATGATAAGAAACAAAGAGAGGAAAGAAGATGAGAGATAAAGAAGCCAAATGACTACTATACCCCTATATGTATTTGTACCTTTTTAATTTGACCAGAATCTTATATCATGATCTAACGATCTACATTACTTTTTAGCCTTTGCAAAACAATTCCACTTTCTAAATATCCGGCACCTTAAATTCATACCTAATGCTTGTCAAAAAAGTCAGCAATTTTTCAAGACCGTAAAAATGGGTTGGATGCAAACCAAATGGATCGAGTAAAAATTATAGAGGTTTCATTGTTCAAATATTACAATTGTTGTTAAAAACAGGCCCGGATTTGAGCATGTACGGGAAAGGCAACCGCACAGGGCCTCCATTTTTTAGGGCACTCAAATTTCTAAAACTTTAGTATAAGTATGTAATCGTTTTCTGATGGTTTATTTATGTTAATAGATGATTTAGGATAGAATATAAAAGATTTTTCTGAAAAAGAAAACTAAGACAAAAATGGTGGAAAATGGGATACGATGTTTTAGTGGAGAAGACAAAGGCAAGTGTTTGTGTGTGGTGGGGCATCTGTATAGGCTGGAATTGATTGTTTATTAGTTCTAAAAGTTTCAATTTAACCTTTGTATTTATAATATATATCATTTTAGCCCCTTATCTATACCACAATCGAACCATCACAAATATGTCTTAGATAAAACATTTTAGTTATGATATACGGAGTATTTTCAAAATAAATATGAATCATCTAACTTAATAAAATTCTTGTAATATTTTGAAAGCAAATAGTTACATCTAAAATGAAAGATGTATTTAAACTATAATTAGATTACCGAGTTGTTATTTGATCGGTACTTAAAAGCAATGCATAGTATTGTTAGATAGTTTTATAGATATTTCGACTTGATCATCAAAGGGCCTATTTTGAAATTGTGACACAGGGCCACCAAATTTCACGGGACGGCCCTGGTTAAAAAGTTACTACGAAGCTGCTTTTTCATATATAATAGTTATACGATCAAGTAGTGCGATATTCGTAAGTGCCATATTGATGCACCAAATTCATAATGTTTTCTATTTTAATTTTGTAACCCCAAATTGATCACAGTGAAATAGAACAAAAAAGAACACCAATCATTATAATCCGATTTTTTGTACCACGCCACCTTCATTTTAACAGTGTTATTTACATTGCATTGCAGCGTGTCATGCATGGACTTCCTCATATTAAAAAAAATAAACACTAGCTACTACTTGAGGAAGGCGTGGATTTTGCAGATTAAATTAAGACAAAAGAAATAAACGGCTTCAGGTAATACTTGATGCACTGCCAACACACTGCACAAAATAGAGCAGAGCCATCAGTCGTGTGCACAGTAAAAATATCTCAAATGTGTTTTTTTGGTCTTTAGAATCAAATATCCCCATAATCCATAACTTGTCGCGAAACCAGAGTATGCACAAAAATAACAATTTTTTATTAATTAATTCTTCTACACTAAAATAGGTTGTAAAATAATTATACAAAAATAAAAATGAGAATCTTAATAAAAAGATGAATGTAATAGCTTGTAAGCAACCAAAGAAATTAATTGAAGAGAGCACTAACACATTTTTTTGCATTAAAAGCTTTAGTCCAATATGAAGACCACTTCTTAAATTCCATGTATAAAAAGAGAGAACTGTACACATAAATGCATACTACACATTAAGAAATTGCAACTGACCAGGAATGAGGAGGCATGCTAGAAGCAGAAGATGCCGAGTTCCAGAAGAAAGATGCAAAATATCATGTAACAACTACTTCACGTAGATGATATCATCGTCGGGATCATCAAGTTCCCAGTCTTCATTGTCATTATTTGGATTGGATGACTCATCTTGGTCTACTGTTGAATTTTGTATGGGATTCTTCTCACTCTTGATCTTGTCTAATATAGCAATCACCTAAAAAACAAAATTAAATTTCATATGAGCCATGTACCATAAAATGGATCAATGAAAACCGGTCCATGGTTGCATTCTGATCTGAGCACATGCACAATTAAACACAATAGAATGCGGAACAAAGGAGCAGTGGGATTTTATACTGTTTAATGTATAAACTATGGGTACCATTAAAGTAAAGGATTTTGAGAACAGATAGGCGTTTCGGTGTTTTTCTTAACAGATTAGGAATAAATAGGACAAATAGTTTATTCATGTTGCTCACTGTAGATCTCAAAGTTTTACAAGACCGAGCTTATCAAAATGCAAATGAAAGCAGGACTTGACAGCCTTCTCAGGCTAACTGATGTTATCGTAGAGAAAATCAGTGTTTTACTAAGATATAGAGTTAGTGATATTGAAAGAATGAGCTTCAATGATTGTGCTTCTCATACCTCCCCTGAAACCCATTAGCATCAAAAGAAGGATCCGTCGAATCAAACTGCAGCTAGTAAACTTCTGATTTTAATGGACCATTGTACCTTATCTGTTTATATATATTTTTCTAAGAAAAAACACATCTGTTGCTAATCTGACACTAATTTTGCATCAGTGGAGGTTTTAAAATTTTGAGGTCGTTACTTCCACCAATCAATAGCTGTGATAAAATGAGCGATAGATGCCCTTTTCCCGCTTCAACTTTGCTGTTGATTACTGTCTACCACTTTTTATGGTTTGCCTTTAGCTTATTTGTCCCGAACTCAATTAAGCATAGCCAAATAGGGTCATGCTAAAATGTTACATTCCTTTTCGTCAAGTTATTATAGTTTTAAGCCAACTAAACAAACCTACCACCCTTGTGCATATATCAGCCTTTACCAATACTAAACTCCCACCCTTGTGCATATACCAGCCTTTAGCAATACTAACCTACCACCCTTGTGCATATATCAGCCTTTACCAATACTTTAAAAGGCGCACTGGACTGGAATCATCTCACCTGATAGGTGCTACACAGAGATGTTCAAGATGTTTAATATATACAAGGAACTTGCTTAAAGAAAACTTCAGAGTTCTATATCAACCTCTGCTCAATTTAGAGCTTTTTTTATTTAGTCAAAGACAATGATCATGTGCACACTGTTTTACCTCAGCTAACTTATGCACTATGGCATTCTAATATACCCCCAATTAATCTTATGGATCCTGCCTCCCAATGTGCTAACCTGTTTTTTTAGTAGTTCGCCTTCTAATAATCTATAGACCATATTGTTCCAGTACTTGAACTCTTTTAGACTTATCAGCTTATGTGAAGTTACTGATAGGATCTCAGACAGATATGTATTGAATGTTGAGCAGAAAATTGAACAAACTAAAAATAACAAAGTTACTCACAAATAAACGACCTATATTTGAGAGATGGCCAGACACGCGAACTGTAAGTGTTATACAGCCTTCAAGTGATAAGGCAACTCTTTAACAATGCCCACTCAATCAACTTTACTAAGAGGGTGTTTAGGATTGCCTTCAAGGAGTGGTTATCAGCCTTCCATGTACAATTAGTACATTCTTGGTTCAATAATTACTCAAATTGCAGTTAATTTCAGATCAATAACAAAATTAGGGTTCGTAAGTCATTTTTCTCAATTTTGTGATAACGTGCAAAATAACCGTACAAATTCAATCTACGGATGCCGGCGACTACGAGAGCTATGGATGAAGGTAGGAGCCAGTATCTTAATGAGCAGTTGGCTAAGATGGTTAGGGAGCAATGGGTGGAATTAAGGTTATATTGAGGTCAACTTTGAATGAAACAACGAACGTATGGGCAATAGAAGTTTAGAGCCTGTTAAAATGACCATGATTGAATTTCCAAAGTTTGGGGGTGAACAATATTTAGAGTCTGTTAGAATGACCATGTGAAAAATTCTACATTGTTGATAACTTGATACTTTACATAAGGCTCATAAGGTACAATTTGGTTCTAAGGTACAATTTTGAATTTCCAAAGTTTAGAGTCTGTTAGAATGGTCATGTGAACAATTCTACATTGTTGATACTTTAAATAAGGCTCATAAGGTACAATTTGGTTCTATTCATCTATTTGATATTTGCTAGTATGTGGCACAGGCAATTCATTAAGATAATGGGTGAAATTTGTGCCATGCCATATTGATAGAGAGGTTATTTCGCAAAGGTTTGTTAATAATTATGATAAAATCGTAAGGTAGAGATTAAGAATGTAGGCATGTAGGCACTATCCAGGAATATCAAGATGCTTATGACAAATTGATTAGTAGAGTAGATTTTCCTTAAGATCAACAGGTTAGTTTTTATATTGCTGGTAGAGAGACTGACGTGGAATTAGCTGTGAGAATGTTCCATCCCAAAACATTAGATGAAGTGTATCATTTTTTTAATTTGCAAGAGGCGAAACTTAATGCAGCTAAGAAGAGGTTGAGACCAACAAATTATGCCTACACCTATGTTCATTTCAAATGCATATGCTGCTTATGCTGCTACACTGCACTAACTAAATCTAATAGGAAAACAACCCTTATCTAAAAAGGCAGTTTTCCCAAAAGAAATTTGAAGATAGAAGGGCTAGGAATATGTGTTTCTATTGTGATGAAAAGTATGTGCCTAGACACAAGTGTAAGGGACAAGTTTTTTCTTTAGAGGTGGTGGTGTATCCTAACGTTGTATTGTTGGAAACTGAACAAGGTCAGACCGATACAGTGGAGGAGTATGATGCAGTTGATACAGGGAAGATTGTAGAGTATTCTCCCTCAAATATCATTGCATGCTATTACACGTACTAAGGACACATTTGGTAGAGAGAAATTTAGAGAAATGAAATGAAATAAAGAATAGAAATGAAATTGGTGGAGAAATTTGATAGATTCCGATGTTTGGTTGCAATAAGTCATAGAGAATTGACCAAAGAAATCAACACAAAATTCAAGTTCTAGTATGCGTGCTCAAAAAAAAAGTTCTAGTATGAAACTGCAAACTAGAAAGATTTAACAAGTGATACTCCAAATTAAAAACCAATTTATTGTAGCAGCTTGACTAGTAAGAATTGAACATATTGAAAACTCAAAAAAATTAAGCAACAAGAATATACAGATGATGGACCCAAAAGTTTAAAAGAACCAGCAAATTACAAACACAATCACGTTTCACAACATTTAATCCTAAAAAAATCAATTATAATACTTTATCAAACAACAACAATCAAAGAAAAGGAACAGTAGGTATGCAAATTAACCAATTGGATACCACACACCATCCGTAATATCCATAATATGGAGTTCATATAATTGGGATATTGTTATTTAATTCAAGTGCTAGTTCAAAAGATTGTTACTAATCAAAATCAAGATCTAAATACAGATAAGATGAAACCGAGTAGATGAGGAGTGCAGTCAGATCATTTCGCACACCATATCACGAAGATGGGCCAATAATAAATCTAAAAAACGTGCCTGAAAACGAGTGGTATTGTGATTTGGGGTGGCTAGGGTTTCACTGGTTTTCAAAGTAAAAGACAGAATGTGACCCCTCTTTATATTTTATTTGTATTTTCTGATAAAAAGAAACAACTTGAGAGAAATCAATTTCCATACATATAGGGATGGAAATCAAAATACACTGCCAATTCACGAGAGTTTAAATTTCTCCGCTTTTTGTTTTCTTTGAGTTACCAAACACAGGAAAATAGACTGATTCCATTTCTTTACCCTCAACTCTCCCTACCAAACACACCCTAATACTTTCCAAACAATGAGAGTTTGTGGCCATGCAGGAAAGTATAAACTGCATATTTTGATTGATCGTGACAATACTCATAATTTCCTGGATCTTAATACTGCTATGAAATTAGGGTGCAATTTAAAGGGTACTTGTCCAATACATGTTGACGTAGATGGTGGGAATCAATTGGTGAGTACTTATATGTGTCAAGAGTTCTCATGACAATTGCAGGGTGAGAAATTTGAGATGTTATGCTATTGGCCTATTGCCGCTAGGGGGTTGTAAGATAGTGCTTGGTATCCGGTGGTTGTAAACGGTGGGCAACATAATGAGTAACTTTAAGGAGTTGGAGATGGAATCCATGTATCAAGGAAGGACTGTAGCTTTCAAGGAAAACATAAGCTTGATTTACAATGGATGCAGGGCACTAAAATCAAAACACCAGTAGCAAAACTGTTCTCTACATTTGAAAATGAATCTGCTGTTCCAACAACTTTATCTCCAACAAGAACTTTTAATCATAAAATTCCACTGAAAGATGGAGCTTTCACTTATCAATACAAGATCTTATATACACCCTCCCACTTGGAAAGATGCAATTGAAGTGATGATAAATGAACTGTTAGAGACAAGAGTTATAAGACCTAGCCAAAGTCCTTTATCTTCTCTTGTGGTTATGGTTAAAAAGAATGATGGAAGCGGGAGGATGTGTAGAAATTACAGGAAACTCAATAGTGTTACAATTAAAGACAAGTTCCCTATTACTATAACACAAGAGTTGATTGATTAATTGCAAGGCTCAATGTTCTTTTCCAAACCTGATTTGAGGTCCGGAAATAATCAAATGAGAAAGTTCCTTAATGATACTGAAAAGACTGTTCCAAAAACACATGAGGGGCACTATGATTATCGGTAATGCCTTTTGGTTTGACTAATGCTCCTTCTACATTTCAAGCTCTAATGAATTCTGTTTTCAAGGTATACATCAGAAAGTTTGCGTTAGTTTTCTTTGATGACATTTTGGTATATAGCCCTGCTTTACAATCAATCTCATGTGGAACATTTGGGAATACACTGTTTGCCAAACAGTCTAAATGTGTTTTTGGGGCCGAGAAAGTAGAATTTTTTTGGGGCATGTGATAATTTGAGAAGGTGTAGCTACTGATGAAACTAAGATAGAAGGCTAGAAGCTATGAATGGCCCACCCCTACCAACATAAACCAATTAAGAGGCTTCTTCGGATTGACGGTTCATTAAAAAACAATGTTGTTATTAGTCACCCTCTTAATCAATTGTTGACTAATAAGGGGTTTGTTTGGAGTTTTGTGGCTCAAAAAGCAGCCTTTGAAAAGCTGAAGGCTCCTGTGCTCAAGTTACCAAATTATGAGGAGATGTTTGTTCTAGAGACACATGCTTCTAATCAACAAGGTGGTCACCTTGTGGCATATAATAGCAAAACTTTGCCTCGAAGACATCAAACACTGTCTACTTATAAGAAAGAGCTTTCGGCTGTCATTCAAGCTCTTGAGAAATGGGAAGGACATATGCTTGATAAGCATTTCCAAATTAAGACTAACCATTTCAGTCTTAAATACCTATTGGAGCTGAGGATTACAACACCTTCCCAAATGAAATGGTTGCCTAAACTAATGGGTTTTGAGTTTTGACTATGAAATACCATATAAGAAGAGAAGGGAGAACAAGGTTGCTGATGCTCTTTCAAGAGTACATACTAGTGCCCAGTTGATGCAAACACTAACTACAGTCACCCGTGATTTTGTGTAGTGGATCACTACTTCATGTGAAATAAATCGTGATTTGCATAAGCTTATTAAGCAGTTGACCGAGAACCTGTGTCCCACAAGCATTACACTTGGTCCAATGAGCAATTGAAGGGGAAGGTTAACTTAGTAATGGGGAATGAAGAACAATTGAGGACTGACTTATTACTTCACTTCCATTTTGTTAGTGGAGGAAGATGAGACAGGAGGCTAAGACTTTTGTGGTTCAATATCTTGTCTCTCAAAAGAGTAAACCTGATTTAATACCTTCTTGGCCGGAAAAGCAGTTACTAGTCTCCCAGCTCAAGCTATAAGTAGATCGTAGTTCATTTGTATTCTTTTAGCTTCTGATTTGGAACAACTTTCTGTTGGATTCTCTCTAATCATTCATATAACAGAATTTGTATAACATTTCACGTTCAATAAAATACCATTTGAGTGTCAAATTGTTATCATTTCTTCTTCGATCATTTTGATTCTGGAAGTCTGCATCAGCCTCTAATTGAACCTAGCGTCTAAAAACTTATGGCAGAGAGTCTATAGAGAACGACTTAAGAAGGACGGAATGATATTGTCTTTACTAATAAAACAAAGGAACGAATCCTAAGGTGCACGAAGTTGGAGTTCCTACAAGTCACATGCTGAAGTAGCAGATAAGAAATATATTAACTAAACCACTGCAACATAATAATTATATATTCATCCATTCCATCAAACAAATTCCACTTTTATATAAAATCCTCCAGATTCACAATCATAAATAAAACCAATAAAACCTCAACTTGACCATGTCATGTGTGTTCCTCGTGACCTGTTACAGTATACTTTGGCGAGACGAACAGATCTGCGGTGGACAGACGGAAGAGTGACTATAAGTTGAGATGGTGATGGTGGGAGAGGGATGCCTAGAGGTCAGGTTGGGTATTACCAGCGAGGGTCGCCAGTGGTGGAGTTAGGCACTACTGGATGAATCTAACAATTTTATTTCTTGCTGCGGCCATCATAGTTCATTGTTGGCCATTGCTGGTCTGCCACATACTGTGGTGGTTGAAAGGCCATAAAACGAGGCGGCTTTCGTGGTTGAGGGAAAGGTGGTGGCGGTGACTGGAGAGGTTTTTAGGGATGAGTTATCGTGTGCAAAGAGAAATAAATGGCAGATACCTTACATAGTTACATGATAACACTATTTGAAAATTAAAAAAAGGAAAATGATTGGGAAGACTAATTATGTGCTTAAAGATGTGACTAAAAACATGTGGCATGATCCTGGTGGTTTATAAAAAAGCGGGTCCCATTGCTGTAGCCATCAGGATGATGCCACATATGATTAGTCATATCTTTAGGCATATGATTTAGGTCTCCCAATCACTACTCTTAAAAAAAATGGCAGTAGAAAAATGGCTTGTTCGAAAAGTAAAAATAATAGAAGCATAAAAACGTTAAAAGCCACAAAATCATAATTAAAAAGTCAACTTACTTTCACAGGTTTCTAAAAACTCTTTGGCCATAGGCAAGAGTAAAAGTGTGTAATTAGTATATTTAAGGTACATTTAGTAGTGCCCTAATTATATTATCTAGTAATTCAGTGGTATTAGTCCTAGTTCTAATTCAGCAGGTGAAGCTGCTATTGTTGCAAGACTACAAACCTTGTTATCACTATCTCAATGAGAGTTTCCCTCTAAAATACATATATTATAGTCATATCCTAGGGTTCTCGGTGAAGTCATGAAAGGATAAATTTATAAGCATAAAACCAAGATGAAACTGTGGTCCTCCTTATTGATTGCAAAGAGAGTAGTATATCAATAATCCATTCACTTTAGCAACTTATCACATCTAAACCGTATTTAATTCCTATATTAGAAAAATGTGGTAACAATGATAACCTACTGCTATAACGATGACAGCATAAAAACCTATGTCAAATTCTAGAGAAAGAAATCCGGTTAAAAAGGTCAGCAAGAGGACTTGAAGAAAGTGGTAAAGTGAAAGAAAGCATGAAGGAATATTGTAAATTAATAAAACTTGTTACCCTGCTACCCCTCTCTAATGATTCATCTTCAATAAAGCGTATCTCAGGAGTGAGCCGTAGTTTCATACGTTTGCCCAACTGACCGCGGACATATTTTGCTTTTGACTTCAATCCCGAAATGGCCACCTCCTTTCCTCGTTCATCACCAAAAACAGATACATACACCTTAACCACCTACAAGAGTAGCAATTAGGAGGGGAGACAGAAATTAATAACTAGAGTGTGAGTAATTACCTGTAAATCGGAAGACACTTCAACATCACTAATAGTAGTAAGAGAAGAAAGATAACGGTCAGCGCCAAGGGCAGCTTCGGGCAGGATAGCATATTGTAAAACCTGGTCGGTCAGCAACATGTCTGAAAGCTCTCTTTGTATTTGTTTTGCAACCATTTTAACCCTCCGCTCTTTCGCCATACAAATTATTAAGCTTCTATTTCTATTATTCGAAATCATCAATTTGTTCCACCCCCCGAACTTGGGAGCAAATTTAATGGAACAATAACAACTTGTTGTTTTTGGTTGTAGGAAACATGCTGCTGCGGAAATTGGTGGTGCTCGATGATTGCTGCTCACGATAATACTACTACACTGCGGCATCACACAAACAAACTTATTTTTCTTATCTTTTTGCTATTATCAGGGAAAGGGTAAGAGCCGAGGAATATAACAACAATACAAAATATACACCCTTCGTCCCTTAAAGTTGTACCTAAAATACATGTTTCATCCCTTTTACAAAATAATAAGTCTACCATCCATCCTTCACATCTTCATTTTGCATAGGCGTTAGCCCCGTTGACCAAGTCAACTAACACTTCTCCCGTTAGTCACCGCTATTCCTAAATTATAATACCCCCAAATCTGGTTTAGCGGAAGCCTTCGGGTCATGGGAGGGCTACTAAATTGATATCACAACACCAGGATAGGATAACTGATTTTCATAAACAAACTTTTATTCATTATTGAAAACAAAGTTTACATCATTGATTAGTGCGGAAAACAGTCCCATAATAAATCGGTACTCATTTAAGTTTATCAGAGGAATCTATGACCATGTCATGCCTTTGCCTTGCGCCTCCAAAGTTAAGTTATCGCCTTATAACCTAAAAATACATGTTAAAAAGTGTCAACACGAGGTTGGTGAGTTCATAGGTTTATTCAAATAACATTTTAGAGTACCATTGATGTGAGTTTAAAACATTCAGTTTTGTGACCATTGTGTCTCGCACAATGTCATGAGAGTTCTCGCACAATGTCATGAAAGTTCGTGTTTACTTTAGAATAAAATTTCCTTTATGGACTGAGTGTAGAGTATATGCACATTACAACGAATATAATGCCATATAATGTGACTATTACGCTAGCACTAAGTTCATGCAACCGAAGCTACGATAGTGGCGTATGCAAAATGTAGTCATACTAGTAAGGGGGCCCATTGCGAGTGTTTATCATGTTACACTCGATTCCGACATGTTATACGTTTCGCCTTGACCTATGTATGGCCAACCGAACGGGGGAGTCACCCTCAATTGATCTATTTATAACATTTGCGCTTCCCAGTAGGAACTGGCGGTTCATGAGTTTGGGCATTTTGGGATTTAAGGGCTTAGGTTAAGTTGCGTAACAGTTTAAATCAATAAAGCATTTTGTGTGGTCCAGGAAACATCTTTGTGTGATTCTCACGTATGTAACTTTAAACATTTAAGTTTGCAAGAAAACATTCAATGGTGTGGTAGGTAAAGACATCATGCATTTAAATAATCATACATATTAATTCATGGAGCACAGTTTGCATGGAAATGCACATTTTCTGTAAAGCAATTCATTGAGTTTAAGTAAAGCGAGCATGTATCTTCCCCCAAAACAGATATAAAATAGTTTAAAAGTAGGGGCTATGAACTCACTCAGAAATCAGTCGCCTGAAGTGAAGGCAGTGCACGGCTCCGACACGCAACCTAATTAGTACGGCAATTTTAGTCTTTATTCATGTTTAAGACTCGATAAAGTTTAACGTAACTTTATAAGTTTTTTCATGTTTGTGTTGTTGTTGTTGCTGGTGTGACATCGTTTCAGTTTGTAAATAGTATTCAAATGTTTGTGTGCATATCGGCTCATGGTAGTGAAAGAGTATATAATAGAAAAATATCGAGTATGAGTGAGACCTTGGCTTGATGATGATCAAATGATGATTTACGAAAGATAGTACATATACTTTAAGACGTTATCGGTTTTAGTGGATATCATGAATGAAAGATATATATATATATATAAATATATATATATATATATATATATATATATATATTAAGTGTACATATATATCTTCATGTTGCTACTAATTGTTAAAATAAATGTATTTAGAAAAATATAACTTAACTTGTATACATTTGTAATTAGAAAACCAACAAAAGTTTCAAAATACATTTCGTTTGTCAATTGTAAAATGATAGATGTGTTTGTCGAAAATTTGGCATGACTTGGGTATGTAATCTTATTTATCCGAAGTGACTAATGTCAAAAAGTTATATATTATAGGTAGTCAAGTTTAATGTTCGGATTAATAATTGAAATTATACGTTTAAAAGTTTATGTTAGGATCTTAATATTATTGTGTTTGATGATTCGGGTGGTCTTGGATGATGGAAATACATGTTAGCCATTTAGAGAGAGAAAGTAAAGAGATGGGTGTTCTTGGTAGAGACTTGGTTTACAAATGAAAGGTTAGATTATGAAAGAGGCACCACCCCTTCCATGGATGGAAGGGGTATTTATAGTTACAATGAATACGTCCTCCTATCGGACTGTGGATCAGGCATACAATGGGTAAAGACCCGTCCTTCCTCCACGGTGTTACTCTAAACTAATCTATGCTACTAACTAACTAATAAGCTACTAAATAACGTAAATAACGACAAGTCTACGAGCTAACGTATGCTAGACTATAATTGGGGTGACCGACACTTTAACATAAAATTTCCAATTCCTAACAATCTCCCCCTAAGGGAGGTCACCCCATGAAATACATTTTGCATCCTAGCATTCAATCTTTGTCTTTAGTTCTGAGCTCGTAGACTTCAATTCTTCAAGTTCTGCAATCTCTGTGCATTAGTAGCGATTCTTCAAAGTCCGTATAGTTTTGTACTTAAAGTGGAGGTCTTTGAGCTGATCCACATCTTTGATGATCTTCGAGCTTTCATTGAGATCATCAGCCACAGTAAATCTCCGGATCACCCTTTATTGTGTTGCCATCATGTGAAGTTGTGACTTTCGGACTGACATGCTCACACTTTCTGGATCATGACATCTTTCCGTCAGAGTAGCGGAAGCTTTACTGGTTCATGATATTTGCAGCAGCGTAGCAGAAGCATAGTATAAAAATATCAGAACTAGGTTATGTAGATATGCACCAGTCATGATTTTCTTCAGTTAAGTGTGGATGCTGTGAGCATGCGGCTTTGGATTGACTTCTCAATTCTGATCAGCTGCAACCGTCCAAATGTACCTGCAAACAACATTTAGCAATAAAACACACGGAAGTGTCTTTGATCACTTTCGTTGAATTGAGGTACACGGCCCACGGTTCCCCGTTGATCAGTACAAGTACTACCTGTGATCAGGTATAATTTCGAAGAATCTCCTTGACAGGGTTTCACAGCTGTTCTAGCTGTTCTCAAACCGGAACGTCTCAAAGAAGACAACACAGAGTGAGTGAACCAGCAAATTGAGATTTACTGATTGATAGAAAATGATTTTGAAAACAATCGCGTATTGCTTAAGATGAAAGAGTTTTGCAATACGATGAAGGTTTTATGAGAAAGATCAATTTTCAATCAGAAATACTTTTTGTATTTGAGAAGAGTACACATTCGATGTGCTAGAGAAAAGAAGAGATTCGCACATCGAACGGTTTTTCCAAAAGTATTTTTTTCAATCAGAGATACTTTTTGAATTTGAAAATGAATACACATTCGATGTGCTAGAGAAAAGAAGATTTGCACATCGGACGGTTTTTCCAAAAGTATTCGTCAATTCATTTCCTGGACCAAGGTTGATTCAAGAATGAATCGCCCCATCGTTTCTATCCAGTTGTCACAAGCTTGATCTTTTGCAAGATCTCACATGTCACCCACCAAGAGCATGTTTGATGTTGGCTCTAGAAGGATTTCCATCTTCATCGTGAATATTTTTACATATCACTCGGATGTTCTGGCAATACCACAAGGATAATGCGTAGGACTCTCAATATATACTTACTTTCCACATTGTGTGAAACATCAAGTCTTCATTAATTTTATGTCCTAATGAGATATTTTGGATGATCTCTTGGCTCTAGACTCAATTATGCACATTTGGTTCCTATGCCGGAGACTAGGGAGAGGGTCTCCTTCTTCAATATCAACAATCTCTAAAAGAAAGTCGATAGATTATGTAGGTTTCCCGTGAGAATGAAACAAGTCCTTTTAAGAGGAACTTGAGTGGCTTGGGAAGTTTAGTGCAGTGCGTCACTGGGTCCATGATGTCTTGTCTTCAATACCAGTGTTACCTTAGTAAACACCAGTAGCATATGTATTGAACCCGGTTTCTGCCCTAAGGTCGAATTATTGGAGGGCTATTTCTTTTCACCCTTTTTCACATTCATTTATTTTTCATTCTTCAACCCCTTCGGTGCTTACCGAGACTTCATTACTAGAACCTTGTTGGGTTTATTCCAGTTCTAGCTCTTTCTCAGTCCGCACTCTTCCCATATCTCACTTTTTCTCCTTTTTTCATCATACCAAAGGACTTCTACACTATCTAGTGGATTGTCCGTGGGTAGATCCCTCCGGCTCTGGCGGGATCGTGGGAACGAATACCTAACCTAACCATCCTTATAACTCCATGCATAAAGTAAAATGGTCGGTCTTTTGGTACAGTTCATTCTTCCTTGAAACCAATTAAAAAATCATTTGGAAAAATCAATCAAGGTACTTGTGATACGAGATCAAAGCATTTTGTACCTTAATAGTTTTGATCATTTAGAAATGCTCCCCCTCAACATGTGCATATGATCTTGAAATTGTTTAGCACATGTAGGCAAGAGTTCTTTGAAATAATTTCTTGATCACAATTTCCGTGGAAAAAGCCATTTGATTTTCTTGGTAAATTCTCCCCCTCAATATGTGCATAGGATATTTGAAATCATTTTATCACATAGAGGAAAGAGTTCTTTTGAAGCATATCCACGATCACAAAAGCCATTAAGAAACCATTCGCTCTCCCTCAATATGTGCATCGATATATGAAAGAGTTTGGCACATATTAGAGAGAACTTGCACTTTGAATCAAAACGATCATCTTTTATCAAATTTCATATTAAATCACAAATTCTCCCCCGATCAAAAATATCAAACCCTTTGAGGTTTTGGATCCCAAGTGATTTAATAAGGTTTAGAAAACATGGGAGAAAATGCGCCTGGTTTAAATACTCTTCTGGTTTTTGGTTAAATGCTCCTCCTCAACATGTGCATTGTATATTTGAAATCGTTTGTCACATGGAGGCAGGAGTGCCTTTAAAGGACTAAAACCAATTCCATTTAAACAGATTTGAGATTTAAAATTACGATCTCTCCCCCGATCAAAAATTTCAAACCATTTGAGATTTGTGATCCCAAAAGCTTTAAATCATTTAGAAAATTTTGGGGAAAGACATGGCAAGATTTAATTTTGAAAAGTGATAGATAAGGAACAGATTTAGACATTAAAGATTGTTAGTGTCAGGCATGATTGTTTTAAGAGACCTTTAAGTAAAATAAAACAATTTCACAATCAAACAAGAACAGAAAAAAATTTCATTTTGAAAGATCTTGATTTTAAAGAAAAATCATACCATGACATAACATTAAATCTTTAGATCACCACTTAATTTCGTATAAACCGGAACTTTTGTGAAGAAATATCGTTTGAAAATATTTTATTTTAAATCACTCTCCCCCTCAATCGATGACCGTAGTCGATGATTGAGTGACTTAAGTTTTGATAAAATGAAGTCCGGTGATTTTCAAAATTAAGTCCAATTAATTTTCAAAACAATATTTTTCCATTTTTCAAAACAATATTATTCAAAAATTCTTTAAGAAATGGTACACTATTATCCTGCACAAAGGTACGTTAGGTGGTTGAGAAGCTGCTATTGTTGCTGTAGGGCTTGGAAGAACCGTCTGCTGATGCAGTGAGACTTCTTACGTTGCATTTTAATGCCAACTGAGGTCAAATTAAGCTCTGTTTCTTCATTTGCTGATGAAGAAAAACCATCTGCTGATGCAGTGAGACCTCTTACGTTGCATTTTTCCATGCCAACTCTCCATAGAAGTCCAATTAAGCTCTGTTTCTTCATTTGTCAACCCAATATATAGTTACCCTTTCCTTTCAGCATCCAATCATATTCATTTGTGGGATCCGGATCGGGAACATTCTTATATACCAGTATACCTGCATATGTTAGTAGACATAAAAACAGATATATGGTGGTCGACATCACCCAAACAGCAATCGACTAATAAAAGTCAATTCAACATTTCAATCAGATCACATAAGGTATGGGATTTATGTGTTTATCAAACTCTAATCATCTAATCTTAACAATCATATCCTAAATTCCTAGTCCTTCGACATAGGCAAATATCATTTTTAATTAAGCACGTAGGATAATTAGATAAGTCCGATAGATGATATAAATTTGAAAAACATTCTCCCCCTCAATCAATGACTCATTTCATAAAAAGTTTTAAAAGCGCTGAAGTCATTGATTGAGTTTGCAAATTTTATGAAAACTCTGAAACTGATTGTTTTTAAAGAAACTCATTTACCACCATTTTGAAATACAACAAATATTTTTCTGAAGAATTTTAGACGGAAAAACATTTGTGTAGGAACAGCAGTCCTTCGATATTCTTTCCTCATTTTGTGTTTAGGATAAGTGCACGAAATATTTTGAAAATAGGTTTAGCGCAGCACTTTCCTTCCTTGAAGAGCGGGTTGCTATCGGAAATAATAGCAAGCCATTTTTTGAAGCGCGGGTTACAGTCTGAAATAACTGTAAGCCATAGGTTTAGCACGGGTTACAGTCTGAAATAACTGTAAGCCATATTTTGAGACATCTATTGAAAAAAGAATATTTACACCTCCTGCTCGAACTTCATCTATGGTCCCGTGCCATTATTGAATGACATTTCTAAGACCGCAGATGTTATCGATACCAGAAGACATGTCTTGGAAAACATATTTTTGGTATTTTTCAAATTTTCTGATTTTTATGGGTTTTTGAAGGTTTTATAATTTTCTATTTTGTTTTTGTCGGTTTTATATTTTTGTATTTTGCTTTTTAATAAATATTTACAAAGATAGAGTAGATGATATAATTTAAGAAGATGATGATGCGAGTACCGAGATAAGGATATCGAACAGCACGTCGTAGAAGATAGAATTCGTTATCTCTTAAACTTCCACCACCAAAGCTTCCGAGGCTCCAGAATAGAAGAGAGAACCCGAGCCTTTGAGAAAGAGAGACTTTGGCAGCTTCCCCCCAAACCGAAAATCCATTAGATGAGCAGATTCGAAGCTCTATTTCAAGCTTGCCTTAGCTAGGTGCACAGAGAAGCACACCATTATCATAAATCCCGCTGCTCCATTTAAGAACGATAATCAAGATTCTTCGTTCGGGGTTATATCATCAACAAGAACAGCAACGTATCATCCCACTCTTTAAATTTCTTCTCAAATTTCATTACCACTGAAGTTTGAAGCCATGCATCCCCAAAAAGTTGTCAAGAGACCACTTCCCCCAAGTAGATGAATTGATGCAGTCAGTCTCTTAGACTAGAGCTCACGAACCCGACTACACATACCCGAAGACAAAGATACTTATACCATCGAAGTAGCAGATTAAGTCCAATAGTCAAAGAATAACCCCGATGTATACTTTTCTCTCCCCTAAAGAAAGTGTATGAAGCTCAAGGACCCGAAGTACCCGAATGCCTAAAGAGAGAATAACCGATAACATTGAAGAAGCAGGCCGAATCACTGATTATCTCTGCGGATGACAATCTCTGAGGACGTCAATTCCGGAATAAGTGATTATATCTCAGAATCACTGATTAAGCTCTCAAGTGAGACAGCTGAGCGCCCCCAATGTACACAATTCTCTCTCCCCTGATGATTGTGATAACATCGTAATCATCACACACTTGTGTACCTCTTTTTATCTTCAGAAACTTTCTCTTACATCACTTCCCCCACGTCGTTGGAATAATAACACTAAAAGCCTTAATGAGTAAAACCTTGAGTTTCTCTGCGGTCATGACATTTTTCTTCCCGGGATATCTTCAGACACTTAGAAGAATTAAGTTCATCAAGTTTACTCGCTTTGTGTTTAGATGTGAGTCTCCTTCCCCCTTGCTGGTTTTGACACTTCAGAATCAGCAACATCTTATAAGCCCAAATACTTGAAATCTTTTTGAGAAGACCACTTTTAATCTTTGTGAGAATCAACTTGCTGAAGAATGTGAGCAAGTCTAGTTGGGGATTAAATTTGACTTTTCACTCTCCCCCAATTAGTGCTCTCCCCTAAACCGACAATCACCGACAATCTGTTTGATAAATGCCCAGATTAAGAAGAAGTCTTTAGATAATCAAATGCAACTTGTCTTTAGTCTTCTAATCATTCTTCAGAAAATGTAGAACCGACTGTTGACTCGACCTTCTTCAAGATTGTCCAATTGGGGAATAGAAAGTCAACATCTTCAACTCACCAACTGCATTCCCGTTAACTTACAAATAGCAAATCCCCTTAACTCAAATCCCTCCCAATCAAACAAGAACAGAAAGATGTTCATCAAGGAAATCAGCGCATCAACTGGAAGCACTTTGTCATTAATCAAATCAGCCCGTGTGAAGATGTTAACCAACGGCTCTTAGAAGAAAACTCCATGTGAAGATGACCCGATAAGAAGAAGCTCGGTTCTTACATGAGCTTAGAGCCGTTTGACCATTTATTCTCAGATAACAATCAACCATGCAGTAACTTCACACTTCTTCTCCCCCTCAAGAATTGCATACGGAGTTGCCATTCTTGATTAAATAAGTGAAATCATCCAAATGTAGTCTATTCACACTTCTCCCCCGCAAAATTATCATAAGATGTCGCCATCGTCATTATAAAAGAGCAAGTGGAATAAGATAACAATCATCAGTAGTTCGGTTCACTTGATGTTTAAAAGCGCATGGAAAAAGCATGAAGCATGTTGATGAGAATGGTCATAAGTGAGAAGATTTCTCTTCTTCAGAAGATAAAGCGCACTGAAACGTACACTTTTCTGTTCTTTAGAGTACGAGGCTTGAACTGAAGTATTCAAACGTCATAAGAAGATTTCTCTTCTTTCGAAGACAATGCGCACTGAAACGTACACATTTCTTTTCTTTAGAGTACGAGGCATGAACTGTTGTGTTCATACGTCATAATGATGAAGTACGAGGCCTGAACTGATGTGAACAGACGTCATTATCTCTCTCTTTTCAAACTCTCTTGGCAAACATGTAATCAACCCCATTATCATTCAGTAGGCTCTTTGTAGTGACAGCTGATAGAGAAAACCCAATATGATGAATTTGACCCTGAAGTAAACTAATCCCGAACTCGTGACTTAAACTTGCACATATGTAACAAAGAGCGGTGCCGAGACTTCATCCTCCATTGAATCTCTAAGTACTCTATACTCTTCATCCAACCAACCATCAAGTATAAGACGTACATCACCTCTTGAAAATCCACAATTGAATGTGACACTGAGCACTACAACGTAACTCCTTAAAGTGATAGTTATTTTGTGGTGGTAAGAGCCCAATTCCCCCAAGTGGTAAAAGAAAAGGTAAAAGACACCCAACAATAACTAGATTTCCAAGTCTTCGTTTTTGATAATAAGTTCGAACAAGGATCTTGAAGAATCTTCATCCAACCATCCCCGATACCTTCAGATACTAAGTACACTCGCCCGTGACATTTCACTTCAACCTCAAATAGATAATACTGAATTAACGCCGTTGTCACATTTTCTGGTTAAAAACTCAAATCTAGCCTCCTTTACGTTTTAAGTGAACTATGATAATTGTTTTCATCCCGACCATGGTTAAAAGCACATAACCCCGTAAAACCATGAAATAACCAAACTGCCATGACGAATAACCAAACACACATCCAATTCATGAAGTACACCCTTTTATCCCTTCTTCGAAGTAGAAACCGTAGCACAAGCATCAGATGAGATCCTGAAATACACTTTCCTTTCTCCAGGATGGTTCCATCAATACGGGATTTTACAATTCTATGGTTTAAACCGAGAAATAGTTTCTTGCGCGGGATTTTACAAAACCAAGAACAAACCGCAAGATAGATCCGGAAATGCACATTACTTTAACCGGGATGTTTTCATTGTCACGGGATTTGATGTGTTACGTGTAGTGCACGTTTTAAAAATTTATAAACACGATTTAACCGTCTAATTCTATTAACACATACGAGCAAGTATACTCGTCCGTGATAGCAAAGTTTGGTAAGTCGAGATCGTCCCAAGGGATTTTGTGTTTGAAATTGTTTTTATGAAAAGATTCCAACAAGAAAGCTTGTCAAGGCTTTCTCAAATAGTGATGTTTATAGTGAAATTCAATAATAAGAAATATATATACTTGTGTGTAGTCTATAGTCAATCATAAATAGTGTTCATGAAGGTTTGGTGTAAACTCTTGATGTGATGCACAAATCATAAGCAAATGATCCCCCAACCATGGTATATGTTTGTAAAAATCATTCTAAGAACAAAAACATATAGGTAATCCTTTCGGTCCTTATCCTAATGATTATCCTTTAGAAATTCCATTTGTTTGCAACATGTTCTTATTAAACTTGTTCTTACGAATCTTTCGACCCTTTCGTGATGAAAATGTTCCTAGTCTTGTTTTAATAAGCAAACATGGTGGTTGTCAATCACCATATCCCCAAACTAGTTTGTCACTCAACTTTTTGGAATAAAACACAAGAGAAATCCTTTTGGTCCTTTTTCTTAAAACATGTTTTATCAACAAATCAAACCAAGACTAGTATTTTTCCAACAAACTCATTTAAACAAGATCATATATACATGCATCACATATAAGAACACTAGTATGATTAACTACATCCCAACACACAAGTATATCCTAAAACTACTCCATGATAATAATAACTAAACACAAATCATAACAAAGTAATTCCAATAATTCAAGAGAATAGAAATCCATAACAAAGTTCATAGATTACCTAAACTTTTGCGATTACAAGAATTAGAATTCGTGGATTGTAGCAACCACGTGCCTCCAATCACCTAGATTCACCGTATAACTCCAAATTACCAAAACTATGGATGAGAATTGTTCCCTCCTTGCTCCTGGACGTTTTTCAGTAAGAACTAAGCTTTTGGGCTGAATAATATGGTTGGTATTAGTTCTGATGTAAACTAATACACTTTTGGTTTTGTCACACCTAGTAAACTAGGACTAGGTTCATTATATAGCCAAATATGCTTGCTCAACTGACCAAAAACGTTCCCAACAAGTTAATATCAAGAAATGATCGGCCTCCAATGATTATGGGGAGTTAAGGCAACAATAAATGCAACTTTGTGTAACTGCAGTTCATGAAACCGGATCGGTTGCGATGGCAACCGGATCGGTTGCGATTTGACCATATGCCCAGCCGGATCCGGTTACGGGTCACGACCGAACGGCTGGGTGTTGCTGATTTGACTTTTGTTGACCTTCTTGTTTATACGCTTCATTCTTTGCTCTCACTGATGATTTCCAAGGCAAAACTTGATCTTTCCTTGCTGTAGATACTTAGAAATCATTGTGCTTCCCAATCATTGAATCCAAAAGCTTCCTAGCTCGACTTCCTTCCTCGAGAATCTTCCAAATGTGCATAAAAACTTCATTTCTTCATCATTCGTGATACCTGGCTAAATATACATACACAATACGCATCTTTTGCACTTTTGCAACAATTATGAGTAAATATAGCCGATTATCATGCACAAAACCAACAATAACGCTACTAAAAACATGTTCATTTTAGGCGTTATCAAATTCCCCCACACTTAAGCTCTACTCGCCCACGAGTAGGTCTTAACATTTGCAAAGATTGATTTCAATGGTCTTGACACCATGGTTCCACAAAAATGTAACAATCATCCCAACAGAGATAATCATTGGTTTGCTTTTAATATGTGAAAACTTTTAAAAATGAACCAAACACTTTAGATAACATAACTAGAACACCTCACGAATGATTTTAAGAATTCACTCAACACTCATATATTGGTGGGTATATGTAAATCACTCAATGCCTAGTCATGATCAATGCTTTTTACCATAAGCTTGTACAAGTATCAAAACAAAGAAAATAAATTCATCAAAGAGGGCTTTTATTCGGGTTATATCGTTAAGGCTAAGGGTTCATAAAGGGTATGGATAAGGCATGGGATGGTTTATGAAATTGGTGTTAAAAGAAAATAAAGTCAAGTCTAAACCTCCATGTTGCTAGCCATCATAAAAACCACAATCCCGTAAATGATTATTTCACCTCTTCAAATATCGATCTCCGCAAATATGTATAACTCAATTTAGCTCATTGGCTAATCAATATCCTTCATATAGCTCATTGGCTATAACCATTTTTTTTTCATAACAAAATTCCCCCACACTTAGTGTAAGCATACACCACAAAAAATCGAGAAAGACGTCTCTTTCATCTATGATGGAGAATGGTACACACTATAAACAAAGTGTAGCTTCTTCATAATCATCAAAAACAATCTAACATTCCAAACGACTAGCAACAAACCAATAGACATGACAAGGGTTGGCTAAAGTTTAAAGTGTAAAATCTTTTTGTATTTTTCTGGATTTTAGCAAATGAAAAGATTGGCTCAAGGGTGTAACTAAGGGTATCTAGTGCTAAAGATGAGCACTAACAAATGGGTCCATATAAAGGTGGTTAACTAACC
Organism: Chrysanthemum seticuspe; assembly: GCA_019973895.1. Taxonomy (NCBI): domain Eukaryota; kingdom Viridiplantae; phylum Streptophyta; class Magnoliopsida; order Asterales; family Asteraceae; genus Chrysanthemum; species Chrysanthemum seticuspe. The sequence continues at coordinate 194,681,609 of BPTQ01000005.1, read as the reverse complement.
GATGTGGCTAGCTAATATATCATTAGATGTAAACGGAAGGCCATTTGGGTTAAATCCTACGATGCCTCTTATCACTTGAACAAATTTATATCACTCGAGAGCGATTTTAATCGTAATGCATAACTAGTACAAGTTCTAGAATCGACATAATCACCGGCACACTCATAGCAAATATATAACAAAAGATGTGTTTTATACAAAAAGAAACCTCACAATTGCGTGGGAAAAAGGCTATAATGCGTGCTAGAAAATGCTATCGAATCCAAAATGAATTACTTCCGTAATTTGGTTCAAATCCAAATTTTTTCAAAAACCTCATTTTACCATTGAAATTCCCAAGTTATTTTTTTTTAATATTTATCAATGATGTGTGAAAACAACTAGACCATCAAGGGCGAATTCCTTCTAATCACTTGCATCCAAAAGTTATCTAAAAATTAAAAATGCGTATCATTTTTCCTATTTTCTTCCCTCCCCCATACTTAAGTTTTGCATTGTCCTCAATGTAATAAAATGAACTTCAAAGTAAAGAAAATGGGAAAAAGAAATAGTTAAAAGATACCACGGGATAGAATATGCAACACGCATATTGGGTCATAAGAAAGCATGTGAGTTATCCAACTCCAAATATTTGACCATCAATAAGCTTCCGACACATCCATCCTGCAAACAAAAACTGCAACACACAATACACAAAACAAAACAAAACAATCCAAATGCAAATGCTACTAAAAACAAGATAAAACCAAGCAAAATATGTTAATCATCCTAAAGAAATAGTTAAAGAGATAGAAATAATATTGTTTAACACATCATAACCATTGTCTTTGAAACCACAAATCACGAATGATCCACGATCACTCATTGTCCTCGCTCATCTCATCCCCTTCTTCATCATCATACTCATCATCATCATCACTTTCGGTTACATAGTTTTCGTCCACAATCTCCGAACGAACTCTCCTCTTCTTCTTCTTTCCTCCAACTCCTGATGACGATCCTCCAACATCATAGCTTGCTCCACCAACCTCAGGTAATCGACCATATGCGGGCACTGGATCAGGAAATGGTGCGTACCCAGGATATGGATACGGATAGGGTCCAGGATAAGAAGTGTAGGGGAAAGGATATGGTGGAACATTGGGTGGATTGTAGGGTGGCAACTCGTAATTGGCTTCACGAGCCATGTGTTGAAAGATAGGCCAATAATCATTGATGTAGTTGTTTCTCAACATCAACGAGTCTCTCCACACATCCCTACATTGAATCTCATCTAAATGTTGGTTCCACTCTCCCCAACCTGAATCAAAACTACTGGACGTACCCGCTTGCACGTTCTCCATTGGTATACTTTCCTGCTGCTGTGGTGGTTGTTGTTGTTGTTGTTGTTGTGGTTGAGGTTCAACCCATAACCCCAAGGTTTTCAATTTCCTATTCAAAGCATTCCCAAAACCTTTTGCACTCCATATCTCACTATACATTGGCTCTCCACACTTAGCCAATTCCTCATCAACATAATACCCAAGATTCTTCGCCAACCTTGTCACGAAATGTCCTCCACAAATGTTGCTATTGCTCTTGATTCCCGGGGCCCTCCTAGACAAATACTCGGCTATCTGCCAAATCGCATTACCGTCCTTAGTTTCCTCCAATAACATCATAACCCATAAGTCCGGTTTTTGACATTTGTCCCTGCTTCCATACCTATTAAACGGCCCAGTCACTATCAATTTGTGAAGTATCCTCATTAATGGACTCCTGATGGTCGCGGCATTCCTTTCTTCTAACACAACAAAATCCGTTTCAAAAATGTGTCCATGAATATTGACCTTAAGATTTTTAACCATCCTTCTTCCATATGCTTCATAGTCCAAACGTACATGACCAATTTCGTCAAGAACCTTCTCCAAAATGTAGTTTTCTCCATAAGCCATATTAAGTTGCGCGTCCCAAGCACTTACTCCTTCTACACTACAAGGCGTACCAAACCTCATTAGTGGCGAATCATACACCGTTAAAGGTGCTTGTGTGAATACTACAACTCTTCCTTTATTGGGAAGTTGAACCTTGTTTTCACCCGTTTCCTCCATATTAACCGTATCAATCCCCAAATCTTTCTTACTCTCTTCCAAGATACCTCAAATCTTTTCCAGTGAACTTCCGGTATCCTTGAACATTTCATCCAAAGTACGAAGGTATTCCGAGATTCCGCTCAAACTATCCATACTAACTAGCTAAACTTGACAAAACAAAACAAAACAAAATCCGAATTATTAGCGTTAGAGTTAGTAAAAACAAGAACAAACTATAGAAACATATACTAAACAAGTTAAGATACTTAACAAAACTAAAAACATAAGTTAAAACTCAAAATCTAAAAATGATAAAAAATTTACCGAGAGCTCCAACCGGATCGGTTGGCTCACCAACCGATTCGGTTGGTGGTAATTACTAGACCAAGTGATCGAACCGGATCCGGTTGCGGGTTGCAACCGATCGGTTGGATCGACACATTTTTTTTTTTTTTTTTTTTTTTTTTTTTTATATATTAAAACTGAATACTAATTGAAATTAAGGAATCATTTAAGTGTACTAAACTCTAAATTAATTAAGACTCTTCATAAACCAATAATTAATAACTTAATAATTAAACCATTAAACTAAAAACTATATTAACTACCAATTAAAATCTACCATAAAGATAATTAAACCATATAACTGAAAAATTACTATCTAATCATTAATATTAAAACTTGAATTAATATAAAACTAATTAACTAATAATAACAAATATAAAGAAAATATAAATAAATCTAAGAAATCATTAAACTACAAGACATAATCTGTAAATAAAATCTAAAATGACAAGAATTACTCTAGGAACTATAACACAAATCACTAAGTAAACTAGAACTATGAAATCAAAAATAAAAATTCACTCCGTAGCTCTAACCGGATTCGGTTGCAGAGCAACCGAATCGTTTAGCTTTTAACCAAAACTTTTTTTTTTTTACTTTTCACCAAATTCAATTCCAATACTACCAAATTTACAGAAAATCAAAGAAAATCCCCGACAACGGCGCCAAAAACTTGATGTGTTACGTGTAGTGCAAGTTTTAAAAATTTATAAACACGATTTAACCGTCTAATTCTATTAACACATACGAGCAAGTATACTCGTCCGTGATAACAAAGTTTGGTAAGTCGAGATCGTCCCAAGGGATTTTGTGTTTGAAATTGTTTTTATGAAAAGATTCCAACAAGAAAGCTTGTCAAGGCTTCCTCAAATAGTGATGTTTATAGTGAAATTCAATAATAAGAAATATATATACTTGTGTGTAGTCTATAGTCAATCATAAATAGTGTTCATGAAGGTTTGGTGTAAACTTTTGATGTGATGCACAAATCATAAGCAAATGATCCCCCAACCATGGTATATGTTTGTAAAAATCATTCTAAGAACAAAAACATATAGGTAATCATTTCGGTCCTTATCCTAATGATTATCCTTTAGAAATTCCATTTGTTTGCAACATGTTCTTATTAAACTTGTTCTTACGAATCTTTCGACCCTTTCGTGATGAAAATGTTCCTAGTCTTGTTTTAATAAGCAAACATGGTGGTTGTCAATCACCATATCCCCATACTAGTTTGTCACTCAACTTTTTGGAATAAAACACAAGAGAAATCCTTTCGGTCCTTTTTCTTAAAACATGTTTTATCAACAAATCAAACCAAGACTAGTATTTTTCCAACAAACTCATTTAAACAAGATCATAAATACATGCATCACATATAAGAACACTAGTATGATTAACTACATCCCAACACACAAGTATATCCCAAAACTACTCCATGATAATAATAACTAAACACAAATCATAACAAAGTAATTCCAATAATTCAAGAGAATAGAAATCCATAACAAAGTTCATAGAACACCTAAACTTTTGCGATTACAAGAATTAGAATTCGTGGATTGTAGCAACCACGTGCCTCCAATCACCTAGATTCACCGTATAACTCCAAATTACCAAAACTATGGATGAGAATTGTTCCCTCCTTGCTCCTGGACGTTTTTCAGTAAGAACTAAGCTTTTGGGCTGAATAATATGGTTGGTATTAGTTTTGATGTAAACTAATACACTTTTGGTTTTGTCACACCTAGTAAACTAGGACTAGGTTCATTATATAGCCAAATATGCTTGCTCAACTGACCAAAAACGTTCCCAACAAGTTAATATCAAGAAATGATCGGCCTCCAATGATTATGGGGAGTTAAGGCAACAATAAATGCAACTTTGTGTAACTGCAGTTCATGAAACCGGATCGGTTACGATGGCAACCGGATCGGTTGCGATTTGACCATATGCCCAGCCAGATTCGGTTACGGGTCACGACCGAACGGCTGGGTGTTGCTGATTTGACTTTTGTTGACCTTCTTGTTTATACGCTTCATTCTTTGCTCTCGCTGATGATTTCCAAGGCAAAACTTGATCTTTCCTTGCTGTAGATACTTAGAAATTATTGTGCTTCCTCATTGAATACGCATCTTTTGCACTTTTGCAACAGTTATGAGTAAATATAGCCGATTATCATGCACAAAACCAACAATAACGCTACTAAAACATGTTCATTTTAGGCGTTATCAGGATTTTACAAATCTATGATTCAAACCGAGAAATAGATTCTTTCGCGGGATTTTACAAAATCAAGACAAAACCGTAAACAATGTTAGTTTGAATGTGTTATGACAACTTTGGTTTCGGTGAATATCTATTTTAGGGGAACATGCAGCGGATCATCAATGGTTCATTATCCAACATCAACAATATCATCAACCATCTAATAAACACTTTGGTAAACACATCATTCACACATTCTGTTGGCTAATGTTGTGACCTCCTGATGAAGTAAACCCGATATACCAAACTTGATCATGAAGTAAAATTCCCCAGATTTGTTACTTAAACTTGTACTAATCCTTGTGAAGAAGAAACGGTGTACCCAATGTACAAAACCTCTTGACGTATCCTCAACTGCGTGAGACAACGAAGTGATAGTTACGTTGTGGGTTAAGTGAGAGAGAATCACAACAGTAACTAAATAGCCAAGTCTTTATCACACTCAATAAACGCTCAAACAAGTCATCTTCGCGGAAGGGTAGAAAGAAAGAAGACGAAATAAGTAGACACGCCCGGAAAACCCTAACTTCAAATCCAAATAAGAAATACCGTCCAAACAACCCCTAAGTCAACTTTGTTCAACCATCAAACCAAGCCGTGTGTAACGCCCGACTCTAGTTTTTTTTTTTTTTTTTTTTTTTTTTTTTTTTTTTTTTTTTTTTTGTTGAAAGGAACTAACTTGACGTAACTCATAAACTGAAATAACCCAAACTAGACATATATTTACTTCATAGAAACTGTACATAACATTTACTATTCGCTAAGACCCGTACGTAACCAAAATGGGTCATTTTAGGCTAGAATGGCTTTATGCCAAACGCCCCCTTTTTACACGACACATATCACATGACTTGTTCGTAGACTACTAAAACAACTTGTAACTGATTATAAACTACTTTAACACTAATATTAGACCTTGAAAGACACATGGGGCATTACAAGTAGAATCAAAGTGCTAGAATGAGCCGCTCGTAACCTATACCCGAGCGTAGCCGTTAATCTCCCAAAATGCAATCCTACTCGATATCTACAAGCCCCATCGCCTATCTTCAATTACCTACATGAAACATGAGCTGAAAACGGTAAGTCCTTGTGACTTAGTGAGTAAACGGAATAAATATGAAATGATACTTGCAATTTCTAACATAAACATAATAATCTATAACATGGTTAAATGGCACGACTTATAGTCGTATTTCTACTTGTACATGACATAATCATAAGCTTGATTCTAAATTTTCTTATTGATAACATGATATCTAAGCACGTGCATTCTAACTAGACGATGCTTAATCGTCCTACTGTGAGTGAGAACTTCCCTAGCCAACGAGTACTCTTCTGACGGCTTCTATTTATACGTGCTTTTCTGATATGGGTCGTCCACTTAGGACGTAAGTGCTTTTCAAGCACGGTTCATCCACATAGGATGCTTGGTCATCCACTTAGGATGCTACTATAAAAGCACGTGTCATCCACTTAGGATGCTACTATGGGAGTTCTATATCGTGCATTTCTTAGGCACGCTAAACTTGTCAATAATGCTTCTTGTGAGCATATTATTCATGATTTGTTTCGGCTATCTCCAAAACCTTGCACAAGTTCTAACATCATGTTTAATCTATTAACATGAAGCTAATGCACCGTTACTCACCTCTAGGTCTTAATTAGCGTTCCGTAAGCTTCCCACGAGCACCTACTCACAAGATAACCATTCTAACGCTATTAGGACATGCTAACACATTTATCTAACATGTATTGAGTCTATACTACTTAAACATGATCACCTAAGGTGTTATTTCATCATTAACACACTTTTCTAAAAATATATTTTGTGCAGAATTTTACAGGTTGCTGCTGTATTTCGAACTTTAGGCCAATTTAACTTCCAATTGAGCCAAAACTCAAAGAATAACAATTAAAGTACACTCCGAGAGCTACAACTTTCGTTTAGATTTCATCTTAATCCGACGAACGGTTTGTTCTCAGCAGCCCTTACAAGTCTGCGCATTTTCTGAAAAACATTGCTGTCCCAAATTTAAATATTACCAATTCGACCCAAAACTCATGATAAGCTATTCTATTATACACCAAACTTATTTTACATCTTATTTGACATATTAAGATCATTTTTCATCAGGCCCTTAAGCTATCTTACTAGTTTAATCACTTAATAAGCTTGTTCCAAACACCCTATAATTTACATACTTCATCACCATCAACAACTAACATCATGAATCTTTCTATATCATTAACCATAATTTATGTACATGATTCCTAACATATTTATATCATAACAATAACACTTATAACTTCAATTTCATCATGATTCATCATAAATTAAAACTAGGGTTTCATCACCTCTAAATAAGCAATAAACAATTAAAACCTTCAATTTATATCATAAATCATGAAATCATAACTTGTGTTTAACTACTTACCTTTGATGAAGAATCACTTCAAATACTTAGGAGGCTTCTAAGATTACACCAAATTACCAAGGACACAAACCCTTAATCTTGAAGAAATCCTTGTGTAATTTCTTGATAAAATGAAAGAAGTACTAGTTTCCCTCCTTTTGTTTCTATGAAGCCACGTTCCACAGATACATACATATACGTGTTTATTTTTTTGTAATCTCTGAGTTTTTCTTCATCTTAAAGAAAGATACTCCTGCTTATCTTGTAAGTTTTGAAGTTTGGCAAGGTTAGTCCCTGTTGTTAAGTGTTTTGCACCGATAGTCCTTTTTACTAACCATTATGCATTCTAAGTCCTTTTCTTCGTAAAATACTATCATTTGGTCCCCTATAATTTCTAATATTAATATAAAAGTTTATTTCTAAAATTTATAAAATGTCGGGTGTTACACCGTGACATCATATTCTTCGTGAAAATGTATAAACCAAAGTATTAACCCGAATAACACATCAAATCTCAACATCAACTCACATCAACATCAAGTCTCATAATTAATCTCTCATAGCCCAACAAGTCTCATTTTTAAAATCTCATCGACAAATCTCTTCAATAAATCTCATATCAAGTCATAACCTCCTCAATAAATCAGCTCATCTATATAAATTCCGCTCATCATAATCGCACCAAAACTCAATTGGAGAATAAGTTTGGTTCAATCACAACTCATATACCCGAGCCATTAAAAAAAACATGGGTCCAAGTTTATCACACAAATTTCAACATACTACATATCATAGATATCCCATATCATGCATGAGAATAAGACCATTTATCACATATCACTCATGAGGCCCACACACGATTTAGAATAAACACATATCACTCATGTAAATATGCACCAAAGTGATTTCAAACCCAACAAATGTTTCAGCCCATTTTCAAATAAACACACGAGGCCCATGTCCAAGAATCAAACCGGTTTGGCCCATCCTTACCCGTAGCAGCTTAATAAAACACACGCTAGGCCCATGAACTCACATCCAAATACACATCTCGGCCCATGGTATCACTTACTAACCCTAATATACCGGGGTATAAGACTCAACACATCTCAACCCTAATCCCTAATCACACTTACAGTTATCACTTGCTACCCTAAAAACACTCAACCAGAAGAAAAAAAACTGCGCCTCCCTTTTTCTTCCAATATAGACGAAACAAGAAGCATACACCAATCAATGATTAATCAAACATTTAATCCGCCCTCAAACCAAATCAGTTTCCATTTCATCCTTTAATCGATCTCAGTCCTTCAAGCAATTACCTCGCCACAGGGATGGCTCGAGGAGTGGGTTATGTGACAGCCACAGGGATGGTGAGTCATGGGACGACCTCAATAACCAAAACGAATCTCAGGTAGGTTAATATTGATATCATGTAGGGTTTGAGACAAACGAACCAAGGATAGGTAGTAACACATTTGTTACATACTTATCTTGATATGTTCGAACAAACAACAAAAAAGAGGTATAGCTTAACAAAGATCTATGATGTTATGTTCAAAAGTGCAAGAAAAGGTATGTGATAATCATGAACAAGCTGAGATCTAATGACATAAGGTCATTTATCATTTCCATTTGATGTCTGAATCTAAATAGATCAATGATGTATTGTTTCTTTTGTGTATAGATCTTTTAAGATCTGCGAGTTATGTGAACCATACACAAAAAAAAGAAACGAGACTGAGAACTTTTATTCTTTTGAGTAAATGAGATGAGTCTTAAATGAGTCCTTTTGGTTTATTTCGTTGATAGATTGTAGTTGGGCTGTTGCAATTGGTTTCGAATCTGGTTAATAGCCTTATGACATATCGATTTCTTTACAAGTATTCCATGGACCAATGATGTAATGTATACTGAGGTCGAGTTGTATGACATTTGGTATATGGTATATTGTCGTGGTCAAGTCTTTGCTTCTTCTACCTTTCTGTCAAGTCAAGTCGCTACCATAATTTTGGAGTCAAGTCGCTACCTCACTGGTCATGAGTCAAGTCGCTAGCAAGGTCAAGTCGCTAGCAGAGTCAAGTCGCTAGCACTCATGACAAGTCGCTACGACTTGTAAAGACAAGTCGCTAGGCAGATTAATTACTCAAATCGCTACACAGTGGTTTTATGTTTAACAACTCGCTATTGACTTTTGACTCAAAAGTCAAAAGAAACACAACTCGCTAGTATGAATGACATGAACAATATTTTTGAACAGTTTCAAACCCAGAAAGAGACATAAAAAGATATACTTTTTACCCATTTTGACCACAAAAGCATGACCAGTTGACTCCAAAAATCATCATGTAACCCATTTGATATCAATGTTTGACCACAATTTGACCATGAAAATGGTACAAAAATCACAAGACAGTTGCAGGTTGGACATAAACTGACCAAGACAGAAAAGTAAGGATAATGGACCATGACTTATGAACCAAAACAAGATACAAAAACTTGTAGATACCTGTTTGCAAAAATAATAAACAGAAAATAAGTTTCCGGCCAATCAAAAGTACAAAAACAGTTTACAACATGATCCAAAAACCAACATAACCATGATACAAAACCACACAAATCAAAGAAAACATAAGAACCATGGCTCTTGATACCAATTGTTAGGATCTTAATATTATTGTGTTTGATGATTCGGGTGGTCTTGGATGATGGAAATACATGTTAGCCATTTAGAGAGAGAAAGTAAAGAGATGGGTGTTCTTGGTAGAGACTTGGTTTACAAATGAAAGGTTAGATTATGAAAGAAGCACCACCCCTTCCATGGATGGAGGGGTATTTATAGTTACAATGAATACGTCCTCCTATCGGACTGCGGATCAGGCATACAGTGGGTAAAGACCCGTCCTTCCTCCACGGTGTTACTCTAAACTAATATATGCTAACTAATAAGCTACTAAATAACGTAAATAATGACAAGTCTACGAGCTAACATATGCTAGACTATAATTGGGGTGACCGACACTTTAACATGGAATTTCCAATTCCTAATAGTTTACATTTTGAATTAGAAGTGTAAAACTTTCTAGTTAAATTATGTGTAGTAATAATGAACTCATTTTAATTTTACCAAACTTTGTTTATGTTTAAAAATTCGCTTCGTGTCTCATATTAACGATACATTGAGTGGTCCATAACAACTACAACTGTATGTGCTTGGAAGTAACTCTTTAATCGCCTGGTAGCATGTACCAAGGATAACACTAATTTCTACATGGGTGTGTAATTGACTTCTGGACCTCTCAGAGCACGACTTACGAAGTAGATTGGCATTTGTTTACCTTCCCTTTCTGTCATTAGGACTGTACTCACTGCCTGCTTTGTTTCCGTAAGGTAGATGATGAGTTCTTCTTTTTCCTTTGGTGTCGTCAGTGTTGGGAGATACGCTATTAATTTCTTCATTTATTGAAATGCTTCCTCTGCTTCTGTTGTCCAATGAAAATCGCTCTTCTTTGTACACTTTTTGAGTGTCTTAAAGAAAGGTAATGACTTTTCAGCGGATTTAGCTAGGAACCTATTTAAGCTTGCCAACTTTTCGTGCAGCTTTTGAATGTATTTGAGTGATAAGGATTTAAAAGGTGCACTTTTAAGGGGTCATTTAAGCCCTTAATCGACCAATTTTATATCCGTTACTGCTTAATTTCATTCCTTTTCACTTTTTAGGTCTCTTGAAGGCAAAATGATGGAATGATGCTTATTTGGACGAAAAGGCGTGAATATGTGAAGAAACTGGCTAAAGTCAAGATCAAGACACTCAAGCTGCTGGAAGTGCACCCGACGGCGTCACAAACAAAGGGCGACGCCTTCCCTCTAATTGCGACGGCTCAGAAGTAAAATTGTTATTTTGAACCTGACGGCGTCAGGCTTTAAATAGTAGGGCGTCACGACTCAGACGACCTAGATCCAGATTCAGACGGTGTCAGAAGTTGAAGCTGACGGCGTAACAACCACAACGTGACGCCGTCCTAAAGTTGACAAGGTCAAGACGAAACCCTAATGGCGGCGATCCGATGGCGTCACAATTAAAGAGTGACGCCGTCGCAGTTTTAACTCTATATGTAGAATTCGATTTTCAAACTTTTAAAGAGGTAGATTTGTGGAGTAAAAACCTAAAACGATTTTGGTTTGTCTTAGGCAGTATCTTAGGGTTCTCATACCCTATTTTACAACAAGATAAGTTATTTACTTCATTGATTTCTCTATGTCTTCGATTGTATGTGTGTATGCTTGCATGTTTACCATGTCCGGCTAATTTACTTGTGTGTTTGCCTAGATCCATGAAACTTAGTTATTAATTATTGATTGGTTGTCTCTTATCTTAATTGTAATTGGCTTAGGATTGCAATAGGCCATCGTTGTGTTTTTAATGCTTGAGTAATCTTTGTGAACTTTAGTTTATAATCGCCTAGAGTAATTGTAGGCTAAAAATCCAAAGATAACCTTAGAGTTAGTTTATGAATCCTAGAGATTTTGTAGGCAATAACCTTAAGGTATTCTCAAAGAGTTAGGGAGAAAAGCATACCCTACGACTTTAAAAGACACAACGCGTTAAGAATAAGGACGTGACAATTCAACCATCAATAAAAGATAACTAGGGAGTAATAGTATCTAGGTAGACACATTTTCAATCATCATAGGAGCACAAATCAATAGACATAGACTACCCGTTAGCTTAGATTAGATAATTAGATAAGTAGAGTAATTAGTAGAAGTACCACCCCCCAAATCGAATACCCCGAGATCGTACCTTTCAATTTTCTAAAAAATATAAAAAAGATAAAAAATAATCTTCCTCAACCCCAACCTTAGCGTAGTAATTTCTCACTAGCATTCCTATTCGCCTAGTGAACGATATCAATCCCGAGGCTTACCCTAATACTACACTACAATGATTATGTTCACTGCCTAGGTGGTTGAAAAACTTGCTTGAAGAAAAGGAAGTTTTCTTTGACCCCGAACGCGCGTTGTACGCGTATCAAGTTTTTGGCGCCACTGCTGGGGAATAGAATAGCTAGTTAGATTTCCACCTCATTTAGGTTCCCTTGCTTGATTCCTATCAAGTTAACTTTTTTTTCTCATTTTTAGCTTCCTCGTAGTCTATCCCCCTTCTTCGTGACCTTTGTTCATAATCCTATCATTTTTCATCATGGAAGGTGATAATCAACCACCACTCATCAACCCACCACCAAATGACCCGCCAAGAGGCCGCACTATTTCAATAAGTTTCCTACGGAAGAGGAACTCTCTTGCCACCCACACTTAGTGCGCAACCTCCGTCACATGTATGTTAGGAAAAGCCCTAGGATCAAGTTTGGGAACCCTTGGAATCTAAACATACCATGTTGCATAGGACATCTATTCGTGGCAAAGGCCTATATTGACCGCAAGTCCCCAATAAACATCATGACTAGCATGTACTATAATTGGGTGATGAAGAAGCGTATCCCAACTAAGCAAGATCCCGATAATCCTAGAGTTAGATGTAATTTCCTTGGTAGAGTTAAGGGATTGCCCGTCTATGTAAGTAGTTTTACGTATCCTACGGATTTCATAATTGTGGATGATATTAGTACGGCCATAGATCCTAGCTTGTCCCACGTTGTTCTAGGAAAGCCTTTCATAGAGAACACTGGGATGACTTATGATCCGTCGTTAGGAATGGTGAGATTCAAGGATGAGACCGATGACATAGCTTACCAAATGCCGTTTAAGATTGAGAAATTTTCCTCATGATCCAATGATGAAAAAGAACTTAAGCTATCGGTCTACTATAGGAATGAGGAGGATAAGGAGAAGGGAGTAGATTATGTGATGGATAAGATTTTTGGGTTCTATAAGGATTGCTTGAAACTAGGACCGGAATATAGAACAGATTGGGGAGAAGATGACTTCTTAGAAAGGTTCATAATAGGGCACTACTATAACATGGAAAACCCAATAGAAACCATCATGAGGAAGAAGGTGACGGTAATGAAGTCACGTAGGGGCACGACTTCGAGTCTAGCTACAAGACTCATAAATAAAGAAAAGCGCTTCGTGGGAGGCAACCTATGCTTAATTGTTTGCTTATTTGTATGTCGTATATCTTTTCATTGATTGTTTATTCTCATGTTTGAATTTGTGAAAATGCTTTATTTTGTCTTTAGCCTCGTCTTAATTACATATAAAGGTATTTTACAAAAAGGGATAAGTGTAGGGAAGATTACACACGTTTTCAAAAGAACGTGAACATGAGAATTACAATTCTTGGAAAAGATATATATGTGTGTTTGTTAGAGTCAAATGCTTGTATCGAGTCATAATGGATGCTTTGCAGGAATTTTTCCAGATTCTAAAGATGTAATTTTTTCAGAATTTTTCCAGAAAAACGCAGCAGACCAGTTTCTCTCAGGATAACCTGACGGCGTCAGGATTGCAACCTGACGGCGTCAGGAGGAGCAGAAACCACTTATCTAACTTTCTCTCCTTTTATGTGCTACTTATAAATTTTTGGAATTTCTCAGGTCTTAATTTTCCAGAAAATCTGTAAACATCCATTCCACAAGCATTATATCCTAGTTTAGTTGAGTCATATATAGTTTTACCGCCGATTTTACGTGAAGGTTTCGTCTGTTTTCTTAAGTGTGCAGGTTTTATTTATCAAGAAGAAACTAAGATTGGATGGAGCTTTTCACGCACATATTCTTTTGAAGAAGAATTTAACCACTACTTCACACGGATCCTACCGAGCTAATCAGGGGAGTATTAGTTTCTTTCGCTTTTATTTACCTTCCATTATCATAACTTTGATACTTTCGGGGAACATTGGGGACAATGTTCAGTTTAAGTGTAGGGAGGGAGAATAAAACGGGAACTTTAAAACTATGCTTATCCTTGATTATTTGTCTTGTCCAATTTCATTTGTGTAATAAACCATGAGAAATATAGCTTAGGGTAATTTTGGCACCAAATTTAAAATTTTTCATGGACATGTAGGAGTGGACCGTTAGTCCTAATAAAGCGTCTCACGGATAGAAAGTTATATAACTAGCACAAAACCCTTTACCACTCAAATTCCACCCCAAAAATGTGAGGTTTGCCCCTAGATTTGTAGAAATTAAAGCATTCATCTTTAATGCTTCGAGAGTGTACCGGTAGTATAATAGATTCTAGAACTTGTTTTGTGATGCATCCCAAGATCGCTAGTGAGACTACACTTGTGTAGTTAGGAATAACTAAATGATAAGAGGCATTAGGATAACCCTCGTTTGATACCCGTATTATAATTACTTCTTCCACATCGGTTGAGTAATTCCCCCACACCCTTGCATTGTACTCATCTTTAGTACACGATACCCCTAGTTAACCCCTCAGAGCCTATCCTTTTCGCGGTTCTCGTGATGTTTCGGTTTTCCGGAATATCAATGAAGATCATTGTTTACAATCCACCCCCAAATGTACACCCAAATCGCCTTAGCCTACCTTATATGCACTCACTTTTAGTGCATTATTGTTATCATACTAAACCCTTAGTTTAATTATTTAGTTGCTTGCATAAGTTGCTAAGTCGAGTCATATCCTTTGTATACAGTTTTGGGACGATTGGGACTCATGGGAAAAGTTAAATTTTATGGAGTGACGGGAAAGAACGTTAAATTCAAATTCCCTTTATTTACGTAATAATGTACTCCAAGTGTTTTGATCTTTTCAATTCGGGTCAAATTAGTGTTAGAGTAATAAAAACTCAAGTGTAGGGATGTGCCTATAAATCCATTATATTTTGATGTTATCATAGAGGATAGTAGAGTAAAAGTGTATGGGAGAAAAAAATCGAAAAAAAGAGTGATGAAAAAAAAATGGAAAAAATGAAAAAAAAAAACATACGGGCTACCATCCTACATCTATCTTTATATTTATGTTTGTTTGTTTAAAAGTTATCTAGAGTTTAAAGTGTCGAGTCTTGGCTTAGCAACGCCATTCTTCTCATGCTTGTAACATAAAGATTTTTGACTTGCCACCACTAAATCGCCTATCCAACCAAACCCTTTGTTTCCCTACCGTAAGCCTAACGTTACAACCCTTTAAAAGACCTCTTAGATAGTTGCTCCTAGGTGCTTACGCCAAAGCAATGGAGGTTTGATCTAGTCTCAAGCCTATGGTAATCTATATACTAGGACCGGTTAATGAGTGTTTATCTTCCATTTCCAATTTGATATATTTCTTATACACCCGAGAGATGAGAGTATCCAAACACCATTTGTGAGGTGCTAGTATATAATTCCCGTGCTTGTTATGACTTTTGCGGGGCTTATACTTGTTGTGAATTGTTCTTGTTAATACAAATAAACCGTAAAAACGTTTATTAATATTTTGCGATCTCTTTGTGTTTTGTTGATAACAAATATAATGTTATCATAAGTAAAATTATAAGGATACATGTTATTTTTGTAAAGCATTTACATATAGTCACTTAATATAAATTCTTGTAATAAATCATTTGTTGTAATAGTTTATTAGGATGGGTAAAAATCACAACCCATGGATCATATCCATAACCCATGGTATTGACCCATACCCACTTGACTAGATACATTGTACTCATTAGATACATTGTATCTAAAGAAATACCCATGGACCAACCCATGACCCATGACCCATGACCCATAACCAAAAAACCCATGGGCAAAGAGGAGCGTCCCACGGATCCCTAACTTTACGCTAGACGGATCCCTTAAGGGAGGGATCTATGGGATCCGGGGAACAGTGGCAAGTTTTGCCTATAAATAGAGAGTCATTTCTTCATTCTAACTCACCCCACTTCTTACTAATTCTCTCATATACTCTCATTCTCTTCTAACAAAAGATCACTTGATCTAGAGAGTTGTTCTTCTTTCTTTCTTTAGTGATTCTCATATAGGTCCTTCTCTAAGGCGAGATCACGAGCATTCTACAAGTCATCCAAGCAAGGGGTCCTTGATTGATTTGTTCCTCCACAAGATTTCTGTAGCAAAGATCTTCTATTTGATATTTCATATAGTTGTTGTGTAATAGTCATGTTGGTTTGGTCCACCGCGTTACGGACTCGGTATTTAGCTTTGTACCGGAAAAAGGTGTAAGCAACGTTGTGAAGGCTTCTCCGCCAAGTTGAAGGAGTTTGTTGGCATAGTGCTTGAACTCTCGAGTAGGTGACTCGGGGAGTGGAGTAGGGCAATGAAGGTGTCCTTGTAGCAGAACTACTATAAATCGGTTGTGTCATTTCTATCCCTTGCTTTACTTTATTTACTTGCTTTATCATTAGATCTATACTTTCTCTACATCCATACGATTTCACATAATATCGAATCTAAAGTTTTTGAAACTAACTTAAAATCGGCAAAACTATTCAACCCCCCTTCTAGTTTTCCACAATTGGCATCAAGAGCTACGTTTATAAAAGTTTTAAAGTAAACCGTATTTTAAAAACATTTCGATCACTATGGGTTCTGAAAATTACAAGGAAGGGAAATTTATGCCACGACCACCACTACTTGAAACTAATGGTTTTATATATTGGAAAAATAGATTCGAAACGTATGTGAAGTCTAAAGATATTGATCTTTGGTACATTATTGTTGAAGGCGATTTTGAGGCTACCTCAAAAGATGATAAAGGAAAATTAGTTAACATACCTCATGATAAACTAAACGATGAAATGAAGAAAAAGCTTTCTAAAAATAGTGAAGCCAAAATGGTTTTATATAATGCTTTACCCAAAATGGAATTCGAAAGAATTTCTATGCTTAAAACCTCTAAAGAAATTTGGAATTCTTTAGTTGTAACTCATCAAGGTAATCAACAAGTTAAAAATAATAAAATTGATTTATTTGTTCAACAATATGAACAATTTTCAATATCGGATGAGGAAACTATAGATCATTCTTTTGCTAATTTTAATACTATTATTACATCTTTACAAGCACTTGATGAATCTTTTTCTAGCCGTAACCATGTTAGGAGATATCTAAGGGCACTTCCATCCAAGTGGAGATCCAAGGTGACGGCAATCGAAGAGTCAAAAGATTTGACAATCCTCACCCTTGATGAACTGATAGGCAACTTAAAAGTCTACGAGCTTTTCCTTGCTAAAGATTCTGAAGCCTCAAAGGTGAAAGAGAAACACAAATCTCTTGCCCTTAAAGCCAAAAAGGCCTCAAGCGATGAAGAGAATTCCTCTTCGGATAGTGACGACGAGGAGTATGCTATGGAGGTAAGGGACTTTAAAAAGTTCTTTAGAAGGAAGGGAAGATACGTCAAACAATCGTATGACGACAAGATAGGATTCCGGAAAAGCAAAGAGGACGAGAAGCCAAGGGATGATCGTGCTTGCTTTAAATGTGGGGACCCAAACCACTTTATTAGTAAGTGTCCCAAACGGGATAAACAAAAAACATTCGTAAGCGGCACGTGGGGAATGAGTGACGAGGAGGACGAAGAAATTTGTCTCATGGCAAATGACGAGGTATGTCACGAATACTATAGTAGCTCATCACTAGATGATGACTCATTGCATAATGAATATGACAAACTTTGTAATATTAGCTTAAAATTAATTAACAAAAACAAGTTTTTGAAAAATCAAAACCAACGTTTAGATAAGGAAGTCATAGAATTAAAAGCAAAATTGAAACATCTAGAAAAGGGTAAAATAGCAAGTGGTGAATGTGAACTTTGCGTTCAACTTCAAACACTAGTTGATCAACTAGATTCTAAAATTTCTAGAATGAGTACTAATACTTTAGATATGATACTAGATAGTGTTAAAACTGGAAACAACCAAAAAGGTTTAGGTATTCAGCAACTCGATGCGTCAACTAGTGAAAACAAAGAAACACAGTTTGTTAAGGCACTAGAAAAACAAGCCACTGTTGTGGCGGATCTCACGGATCCCACAAAAAGGGAACCAGCTAGTGTACAACAAGGGATCTGTGGATCTGCTGAAGCAAACAGTGGTAATAACATAGCTTCTTCATCTCGAACTGATTTTGTGATTGTTAATAAGAAGAAACCAACTCATTTTACCACTAGACAACCACCTCCAAAATGTAATCCTATTTTTGCAAGAAACAAAGCTCCATCTTTTTCGAAACCTAACCCATCTAGGAGACCTAATAATGTTTACCCGAGAAGTAACCATCAAATGGGATGGAACCCAAATATGCAAAATGGTTTTCCTTTTCAAAACTTTGCACCATGGAATGCATATTCACCTTATCCATACATGTCTAACATGAATGGAATGTTTAACACTAATGGACCCATGAACAAATGGAGACCAAACTTTTGAGTTAATTGTTTTCTTAGGTGTGCTTAAAGGTTGACCTAGATCCGGATGAATGGGTCAAGGATAGCGGGTGCACGAGGCACATGACCGGCAATAAAGATCTATTCTCCACATATGAATCCGTCAATGGAGGAAATGTGGTGTTTGGAAATAGCATAAGTAAAATCATCGGTAAAGGTACGATTTCTAACAAATCTCTAACCATTAATGATGTGTGTCACGTAGAAAACCTAAACTTTAACCTCTTAAGTATAGGACAAATATGTGATAAAAAGTGCAATGTAATTTTTACCGAAACCAGTAGTAAGATATTAAAAAATGGCATAACCATAGGAAGAGGAATTAGGAAACATGGAGTCTATGTCATTAAAATTGGTAATGAACCTAAAGACAAACTTTGTCTTACCTATATGGATGATACTTCGACCTTATGGCATCGAAGATTGGGTCATGCCAATAAGCGACTTCTTCAATCGCTATCATCCAAAGATCTAGTAAGAGATCTACCTAAGTTAAAATATGAACATCACTTTTGTGATGCTTGTAATGTAGGAAAACAAGTTCATTCTAGTCACAAAGCTAAAAACATGGTGTCTACAACTAAGTGTCTAGAATTACTACACATGGATTTATTTGGTCCATCCGCTATCTAAAGTTATGGAGGCAACTACTATACTTTGGTCATAGTGGATGATTACTCTAGGTACACATGGACTAAATTCTTAAAGAACAAAACGGAAATGTTTAATTATTTTGAAATATTAAGCAAGAAAATCCAAAGACAACTAGGAAGTCCTATAGTGTCTATTAGAACGGATCATGGTAGGGAATTCGATAATGAAGTGCAATTTGGAGCTTTTTGTAACGCTAATGGTATTACTCACAACTTCTCGGCTCCTCGCACTCCACAATCGAATGGGGTAGTTGAAAGAAAGAATAGAACCCTACAAGAAATGAGTCGCACCATGCTAAATGAGTAATCCATACCTCAAAAGTTTTGGTGCAATGCCGTTAATACTTCAACGTACATACTTAATCGAGTCTTAATTAGACCAATTTTAGGTAAAACTCTATACGAGTTACTTCGAGGCAAAAAGCCTACGTTAGATCACTTTAGAGTCTTTGGTAGCAAATGTTTTCTTCTTAACACTAAAGATTACCTTACAAAATTTGATCCTAAATCAACCGAAGGTATCTTCTTAGGTTACTCTCCTAATAGCAAAGCTTACGTCATACTAAATAAAGAAACAATGAAGGTAGAAGAGTCATTAAATGTAAAATTTGATGAAAGTCCACCTAAACCCTCTCCACCTCTTGTCGATGATGAGATTGTAGAAAGTGAAGCTATTGTAATAAAGAAAAAGATAAATGAAGAAGAAGAAGAATCTTCAAATAATGAACTCATAAATATTAAAGAGTCCAAAGATCACCCCGTAGATAAGGTCATAGGAAAGCTAAACGAAAGAACCTTAAGGTCTCAAGTTCAAAACCAAAATAGCCTATTTTGTTTTGTTTCAATCATAGAACCTAAGAATACACAATAAGCCATAAAAGATGAAAGTTGGGTAATGGCTATGCAAGAAGAGTTAAATTAATTTGTTTCTAATGATGTTTGGAAACTTGTCCCTCCACCTAGTAATCAAACCATAATAGGAACCAAATGGGTTTATAAAAACAAATTAGATGCAAACGGAGTAGTGTCTAGAAACAAGGCTAGACTCGTTGCCCAAGGGTATAACCAGCAAGAAGGAATAGACTTTGATGAGACCTATGCCCCCGTGGCTAGATTAGAGTCTATAAGAATACTTCTTGCTTATTCTTTTGCTAATGATCTTAAGCTTTATCAAATGGATGTCAAAAGTGCCTTTCTAAATGGTTTTATTAATGAAGAAGTATATGTAGCTCAACCTCCGGGCTTCATCGATTTTGAAAAACCTAAACATGTGTATAAATTAAAGAAAGCCCTTTACGGTCTTAAACAAGCTCCAAAAGCTTAGTATGATAGACTCAAGTTATTCTTAATAAAACACAACTACACCATGGGGTTAGTTGATAACACACTTTTTACTAAGAAAAGAGAGTCACATATAATCATAGTTCAAATATATGTAGATGATATTATATTCGGATCCACTTGTCAAGACATTTGTGATGATTTCTCTAAAATCATGCATGACGAGTTCGAGATGAGTATGATGGGAGAACTTAGTTTCTTTCTCGGTCTACAAATCAAACAAGTAGAAGATGGTATCTTCTTTAATCAATCTAAATACATAAAAGAGATGTTAAAGAAATTCGGTTTAGAAGAGTCAAAACCAATTA
Organism: Chrysanthemum seticuspe; assembly: GCA_019973895.1. Lineage (NCBI taxonomy): Eukaryota > Viridiplantae > Streptophyta > Magnoliopsida > Asterales > Asteraceae > Chrysanthemum > Chrysanthemum seticuspe. Next base: position 194,660,829 of record BPTQ01000005.1, on the reverse strand, counting down.
GGACACCAGTGTCATCCGACACCAAACTCACAAAAGATGAAGACGGCGAATCCGTTGATAATACAAAATATCGTGGCATGATTGGTAGTCTTCTCTACCTCACGGCTAGTAGGCCGGATATCATGTTTAGTGTTTGTCTATGTGCTAGGTTTCAAGAAGACCCTAAAACATCACACCTAGAAGCCGTAAAAAGGATATTTAGATACATTAAGGGTACAACACAATTAGGATTATGGTATCCTAAGGGTACGGGAGTAGAAACAATTGTATATGCAGATTCTGACTATGCAGGTGATTATGTTGACCGAAAAAGTACAAGTGGGGTATGTACTTTTATGGGATGTTGTTTAACATCTTGGTTTTCTAAGAAACAAACGGCATTAGCAATATCAACAACCTAAGCCGAATATGTCTCCGCCGGCAAAGCATGCCAACAAGCACTATGGATGAAACAAGCGTTAGTTGACTACGACATTCATCTAAGTGACATAGCCATTCTATGTGACAACCAAGGTGCCATCGATTTAAGCAAGAATCCGGTATTACATTCTCGCACAAAGCATATAGAGATTCGTCATCACTTCTTAAGAGACAATGTTCAAAAGGGGAACATATCTATTGAGAAGGTAGCGTCCGAAGACAACATAGCCGACGTCCTCACCAAACCGTTGAAGTGGGAACAATTCAACCTACTTCGTCTTGGTCTTGGTCTCATGGAACAATCGTCGTAATTTACTTTTTAACTCTACAAGGTATGTAAACACTAGCCTTCTTCTTTCTGAGTCTAGGATCTCTATTTCACGCACAACTCACAAGCAATACGGGAATTTTCAAAACCCAAAATAAGTTTTTCACTTATAACTCACAGTTTTTTATTTTTATTTCAAAATAAGTACAAGTTGCAAACATATAATTACATACACATCTTCTTTTTAAAGGATAAAACGATTTTTATTCGCACATAGAAACCCCTTTTTGAAACATTTTCTAAAAATGATACCTCTTCCCGTATCAATTTCATAAAAGCAATTTCTCACGTCTAGGACAAATCGCTTTTTCATTATTAATACAAAGTAAAAACCCGTTTTCATTGCATCTCATGTCTTTTGAATGCTAAAGAGGACACATAACTAATATGTGTTTTCGGGTACGTTCATTTAAGCAACAATGAATTAGGAGCACTCGGGTTATCTCACATAATAGTATGCTTTTTCACGTCTAGTTTATTTCTCCTTTCTTTTTAGGAGTCGAGATAATCGCAACTCCAAATAGTTTGCATATAGGAACACACTAGGAAAAAATGTTTCCAAAAGGAAAATTTTGTGCTGCCTGAATCACCAGTCCTACGGATCCCAGCCTTAATGCTGGACAGATCCCTCAAGGGAAGGATCCGTGGGATCCGTGAGACAGAAGCTAGTTTTATCTTCTATTTTTCTCACTTTGGATGAAAACTCCAATATTTTTTCATTTCTTTTTGGAGTATGTTCTTTAATGCTTGTGTTCTCATGATCACATGCCTTAAATTCATATCTAATCATTAGATTTTAATCCACATTTTGGGTCAAGCATTCATTACAATGCTTTGTTTTTCTATATATAGGACTCCCAAATTGCTTGCATATTCATCTCATCTTCACAAACAAACAACACCATGTCATCCAAAAGATCCTACAACTTAGATGAATCACCTAGTACAAACAATCCACTTCATGAAATCCAAACTTTTGTCCTCCCACCTTCCAAAATACCACAATCAAAATCTAGGATTTCCGCACGGATTAGCATCCGGCCTTATTGCTTAGCAAAACCATCATCGAATGGCTCATCATCAACAAATAACTCACCACAAGATGCTTCCATTATAGCACCTCCTTCATCACCAACAAGTACACCAACTTCATCATCCATAAACTCACCACCTAAAGTCACTCTTTTGGAACTCCTTAAGACTCCAACAAGATCTCAACAACCAAAACAAAAAGAAATAGCCTTTTTGACACCTCCCACTTCTCCAAACACAATTTTCAAAGACCTTGAAACCTCACCACCCTTAGCTCCCATTGAGTTACAAGAACATCTAGGTTCTTTTCCACCACCACTTCCAAACATTCCGGACTTTGATCCATATTTTCCTATTTTCCCACCACAACTTCCGCAACTCACAAATGAAAACAATCCGAAAAACTTCCGCACTCATTACCCACATCACTTACATTGTGAACATTACCAATCCACTAGGGATATTGCAATAGAAGTTAGGGAAGAAATGCGATTCATACTCAACCTCATTCTTGATCGCATCAATACCATTACTCATCAAAACCTCCATCCATAACCTTATGCAAGCATATAAGGAATCATTATTACTATTTTCCATTTTTAGTATTTTTCTTTTGAGTCATTTTCAAGAACAAGTATTGTTCTTACTTTTACATGCTTGTATGTGGCATAAATAACACTACATTTTGTTGTTTTATTACAAGGCTTTGTTTACATACCTTGTCTCCCAATCTTGATTCTCGTCAATCACAAGATTACTTATGCATGTTACTACTAACCTTTTCTTTGTAGGATTTTTTTTATTTTCTTCACTTGACGCCCCAAACTAGGGGGAGCTACCGTCAAAGGGGAGTAAGCGATATGTGGAGTATTTTTCCACATTTTATTTCTTCGATGGGTTAACTTTTTATTTCGACAAAAAGGGGGAAAAGAAGTATAACTTAGGGGCTTTCAAAACATACATCTATTCTTAAGTTTTACTCATCATAACATTATGTTTTGTCATCAACAAAAAGGGGGAGATTGTTAATACAAATAAACCGTAAAAACGTTTATTAATATTTTGCGATCTCTTTGTGTTTTGTTGATAACAAATATAATGTTATCATAAGTAAAATTATAAGGATACATGTTATTTTTGTAAAGCATTTACATATAGTCACTTAATACAAATTGTTGTAATAAATCATTTGTTGTAATAGTTTATTAGGATGGGTAAAAATCACAACCCATGGATCATATCCATAACCCATGGTATTGACCCATACCCACTTGACTAGATACATTGTACTCATTAGATACATTGTATCTAAAGAAATACCCATGGACCAACCCATAACCCATGACCCATGGCCCATAACCAAAAAATCCATGGGCAAAGAGGAGCTTCCCACGGATCCTTAGCTTTACGCTAGACAGATCCCTTAAGGGAGGGATCCGTGGGATCCGGGGAACAGTGGCAAGTTTTGCCTATAAATAGAGAGCCATTTCTTCATTCTAGCTCACCCCTCTTCTTACTAATTCTCTCATATACTCTCATTCTCTTCTAACAAAAGATCACTTGATCTAGAGAGTTGTTCTTCTTTCTTTCTTTAGTGATTCTCATATAGGTCATTCTCTAAGGCGAGATCACGAGCATTCTACAAGTCATCCAAGCAAGGGGTCCTTGATTGATTTGTTCCTCCACAAGATTTCTGTAGCAAAGATCTTCTATTTGATATTTCACATAGTTGTTGCGTAATAGTCGTGTTGGTTTGGTCCACCGTGTTACGGACTCGATATTTAGCTTTGTACCGGAAAAAGGTGTAAGCAACGCTGTGAAGGCTTCTCGGCCAAGTTGAAGGAGTTTGTTGACATAGTGCTTGAACTCTCGAGTAGGTGACTCGGGGAGTGGAGTAGAGCAAGGAAGGTGTCCTTGTAGCCAAACCACTATAAATCAGTTGTGTCATTTCTATCCCTTGCTTTACTTTATTTACTTGCTTTATCATTAGATCTATACTTTCTCTACATCCATACGATTTCAAATAATATCGAATCTAAAGTTTTTGAAACTAACTTAAAATCGGCAAAATTATTCAACCCCCCCTTATAGTTTTCCACAGTTCTAAACCAATGTTTCATGCCCCCTAACTTATAAATTGTTTGGCCAAAAGCACATTTGCTTGAGGACAAGCAAATACCAAGTGTAGGGATATTTGATAAGTATTTAAAAGGTGCACTTTTTAGGGGTCATTTAAGCCCTTAATCGACCACTTATATATCCGTTACTGCTTAATTTCGTTCCTTTTCACCTTTTAGGTCTCTTGAAGGCAAAATGCTGGAATGATGCTTATTTGGAAGAAAAGGCGTGAATATGTGAAGAAACTGGCTAAAGTCAAGATCAAGACACTCAAGCTGCTGGAAGTGCACCCGACGGTTCACAAACAAAGGGCGACGCCTTCCCTCTAATTGCGACGGCTCAGAAGTGAAATTGTTATTTTGCACCTGACGGCGTCAGACTTTAAAGAGTAGGGCGTCACGACTCAGACGGCCTAGTTCCAGATTCAGACGACGTCAGAAGTTGAAGCTAACGGCGTCACAACCACAACGTGACGCCGTCCCAAAGTTGACTTGGTCAAGACGAAACCCTAATGGCGGCGATCCGACGGTGTCATAATTAAATAGTGACGCTGTCGCAGTTTTAACTCTATATATAGAATTCGATTTTCAGACTTTTAAAGAGGTAGATTTGTGGAGTAAAAACCTAAAACGATTTTGGTTTGTCTTGGGCAGTATCTTAGGGTTCTCATACCGTATTTTACAACAAGATAAGTTATTTACTTCATTAATTTCATTATGTCTTCGATTGTATGTGTGTATGCTTGCATGTTTACCATGTTCGGCTAATTTACTTGTGTGTTTGCCTAGATCCATGAAACTTAGTTATTAATTATTGATTGGTTGTCTCTTATCTTAATTGTAATTGGCTTAGGATTGCAATAGGCCATCGTTGTGTTTTTAATGCTTGAGTAATCTTTGTGAATATTAGTTTATAATCGCCTAGAGTAATTGTAGGCTAAAAATCCAAAGATAACCTTAGCGTTAGTTTATTAATCCTAGAGATTTTATAGCCAATAACCTTAAGGTATTCTTAAAGAGTTAGGGAGAAAAGCATACCCTACGACCTTAGAAGACACAACGCGTTAAGAATAAGGACTTGACAATTCAACCATCAATAAAAGATAACTAGGGAGTAATAGTATCTAGGTAGACACATTTTTAATCATCATACGAGCACACATCAATAGACATAGACTACCCCTTAGTTTAGATTAGATAATTAGATAAGTAGAGTAATTGGTAGAAGTACCACTCCCAAATCAAATACCCCGAGATCTTACCTTTCAATTTTCTAAAAAATATAAAAAAGATAAAAAATAATCTTCCCAACCGCAACCTTAGCGTAGTAATTTCTCACTAGAGAATGATATCAATCCCAAGGCTTACCCTAATACTACACTACAACGATTAGGTTCACTGCCTAGGTGGTTGAAAAACTTGCTCGAAGAAAAGGAAGTTTCTTTTGACCCCGAACGCGCGTTGTATGCGTATCATTGAGGCACTTGGGGGATGGGAGGTTTAAAATGGCTTCTGTTTTATCCAGGCACGCTTTTATTCCTTTAGTGTTCACAGTGTATCCAAGGAACATCTCTTCTTCCATTCTGAAAGTGCACTTTTTGGGAGTTAGCTTCATATTAATCTTCCTTAAGGTTTTGAAAGTCTCCTTCACAGCCTTTAGTATTTCGTCTTCTGTACGACTTTTTATTACGATATCATTAATGTATACTTCTACATTTTTGCTGATTTGTTTATGAAAGGCCTTGTCTACCAGCCGTTGGTATGTTGCTCCTGCATTCTTTAATCCAAACGACATTATTGTGCAATAGAATATCCCTTGACTCGTGATGAATGCTGTCTTTTCCTCGTCTTCCTTCGCCATTTGAAACTGGTGATAGCCTTTATATGCGTCTAGGAATCACTTGAAAGGGTACCCACAGAGTGATTCTACCTTGGTATGTGTTAAAATACACATACCTTTTACCTTATAAATCAGACTTAATAGACCAAAAACTGACCAAAAATGCCAAATATATGTTGTTTTTGTGTTTATGCATGTACAGGTACGGATATTGTGAAAAAGGACAAAAATCATGGAAAAGCCGACAAAAAAAGAGCACGAGAATGGAAAGAGGTCACAAAGTCGAGGTTGGGGAAGAAATTTTACCAAAGTGGTCATATCTTTGCTCAAGTTGTCACAAATAGCCCTTTGAAGTACTTTTCATAAATGACAAGAGTTGTCCTTGAACTTTGCAAATTTACAATTTTGGTCCTTCAATATTGACCTAAGCCTAAAACTATCCTAAGCCAAATAATCCGATGCCCGGTTATAATAGTATCCCAAATCCACAATCTAGTCCATTTTAACCAAAACACAAAACACTAAAAGCCCAAATGCCATTTTTACCACTTACCATCCCACAACCGGTTTAAACCTGAACCAAACCCAATTCAACCCACTTAATTAAATCAGTCAAACAAATAATAAAATACCCCTTCTTACCCATTCCCCGCCAAACCCAGTCTACTATTCATCTCCTTCTCCAATGAAATTCCAACTATGCCCTCCCAAACTTGGTATAAGAATCTGCCACGTCTGACATATGGGGCTGACATCAAGGATTGCCAGCGTATGCAATTGGAGCTTTCTGATTGGTTTAAACACCTCACAGATATGATCCAAAGGCTGTTGATGAATGGAATGATGATGCAAGGATTCAAGGGCTATGATTAGACATCTAGATGCTTCCATGAAACCTTAGGATCATCCCCACCTCAGCTATAAATAGAGGACCTTCTCACAGTTGCAAGGGGTCCAATTTTTAGAATTGAGTCCATAGTTTTTAATGTTTTATTTTACAGTCTTTCTTAATTGTAATCGTTTAAATTTCTAGTATTGTAATTTCAATCTTATTAAATGCAATTTCAGTTTTACCTTTAAATTACTTTGCCTCAATTTACTTTAAGCTTTCATTTACTGTTAGTTATTGTTTCAAGCTTCTAATTCTGTTTCATTAAGTTCATATCGGCTTCTTATAGCTTTTGTGAGCTTATTATTGTTTAAACTTGTTTTAAATTCAAATAATTCAAAAAGTCAATTAAAGTCAAATAGAAAAGTCAAATAAGCAAAAACAAATAAGCTATGGATGATGGCTCAGACTTGGATGGACCTATTGGACTATACCAGCTTGTCTTTGACAAGTTGGAGCTTGTAGATTTGTTATATGGCCCTGTTTTGATCAAGGGTTTAAGTAAGTTAATTTTTAGCTTATTTCTATTATGCTTATATACTTTTACTGCTTTAGTTATGTGCTTATATGCTTAAAATTGTGTTTAGACATGCTTATTTTGTTTATTAGCTTTGATTAATTCAATAATATTGTTCCTTGTTACATTTTCATAATAAAGTCTTTTGAAAAAGCCAAAAATAAGTCATAAGTAGCATAAGCTTATTAACAGTTTTTTGAGTTTTCAAATCTAGTTTTAATCTGTTATTAGGTCTCAAAAAGTCATTCAGAGTATAATTCTTCTGAGTTTCTGGTTAAATTCATCTTAAAAATTTAAATCAGTTTCAAATAAGGAGTGTTTGGCATAGTATAATTTTCTGTGTTTTGGCCATTTGATGAACTTCAATTTGCCTTAATTTAGTTTACATAGTAGTATTTAGGTCATTTAAGGTGATTCTAAGTATTTTTATAGCATTTAATCTCATTTTCAAAAAGTTCAAGTCTTAAAAACCTTTTTTACATATTGTTTTTAAAAAAAAAAAAAATTATAAAAAGCTTTTGAGTCTTGTTACTTTTGAGTCTTGTTACTTTTGAGTCAAGTAAGTCAAATTATGCATGTTTGTAGTTTAGGTAAAGTTTCTAAAAGTTTTGAGTCAAAAATATGTTTTTACAAGTTTTTCAAAAAAGTCCAAAAATAGTCTAAGGTGCTCTTTTCTCAGCTTAATTTTAAGCAGCAAAGTAAGTTCAAAGTCCATAAAAATCACTTTTCTCATATCTTTAATAGCCCATCTTCATCTGTATTTGTTTTTTTTTATAGCTTTTCAACACCATTTATTAGCTTAAATTTGCTCTTAAAAACTGCTTCTCAGCTTCCTAAACCCAAAAATGTCCAAATCAGCCTTGAGAACCATTTTTCTTAGTTTAATTTAGGCTTTATTATAAGAGATTATTGTCTGAATTTTGGTTTATAAATAGGTCATAGTATCAAGTTTATTTGTTTTGCTTATTTGAGGGTTTTAGAGCTTATTTGAGTGCTTTTTACAGGGCTGCAAGTAGGCTTCCTTGGCTGTTGTTGTAATAGCCGTCATTGTTTGCTTATTTCTCTCATTTCAGTTTAACAGCTTAATAGGGGTAGCTTATTAGGACTATTTAGTTAATTTAGATTGCATTAGGTTAGAAATAGCTTATCAAGTTCACCTTATTTCTTTTAGCTTATTTAGTTTAGGATTTGCTTGTTTTAAAATCTGTTTTGCTTTTTTTTCTCCACTTATTTATGATTTTCAAATAAATAGTTTTCACAAAAAGTTTAAGTTTTCATCTGCTTTTCAAATCACAAAAAGAAAATAAAAAAAAAATTAAAAAAAGGGTGTTCCAGGGTGAGGCAAGCCTCGAACCCTGATCCTCCCCTTTAAAGCACACACAACACAACCACTCATCACCATCTGCGCCCTAGGGACTTACATTTTCCCTAGTGCGTAGTTTAATATATAAGGGTATTTAGTGTTATAAGCTTTCAGATCTACTTTTGCTTATTACAGCTTATTGAGGTAAGCTGGGTTTGTGTTCTAATTTTTCTTATAATCAACACAGTTAAAATTACTTTTACTAAATTTTTTGTTTTTTTTCATGAACATTTAGTATTTACAATAATTAATTTCCTTTATTTTAGTTTTTAATTCATTAAATTAAAAGAGAAGTCAAAAAAATATCCGGCTTTTTTCTAAGATTTTATTTTATCATTTAGGACGTAGAAAAAATAGTTTTGCATTTCTATGGTTAATTTTCCACAATTTCACTTTTTAAGCTCGGGATTGACCAGGGTTTTGCCCGTTTTAGATTTTCTTTGCGTTTTAGTTTATAATTGCTTCATATTATTGTTTTAATTGCTTATTAAGTTGTTTTTAGCTTATGTTCATCATTTTTAGTGTAAAAAACCAAATTGTCCACTTTTTAACTATTCAAATTCACAAAACGGCGACTCGAATCACGAATTCCATTCAACCTTCGTTGGGAAACAATCCGGGAATACATACTTCCTTTGTATTTCCTTGGAAAACATATATACTATAATTGACGAATCATACCTTCCAATCTATTTCTGGCAGCGGGTAGCCATCTTTGATGCATGCCTTGTTTAGGTCTTTAAAATTCACGCACATTCTCCAGCTTCCATCATGCTTCATTACCATTACCGGGTTGGCTAACCAACTGTGGTAGTGCACTTCTTTCATAATGCATGCATCAATGAGCTTTTATACTTCTTCATGGATTACTTTATTTCTTTTCGATGTCTGGCTTCGCTTCTTTTATCTGAAAGGAGTGCATCCTCGCGTACATTCAAATGATGTTCGGCTATATGTCGTGGGACACCCGTCATGTTTGTTGGGCACCAAGAGAATATATCCAAATTTTTTCTGAGCATATCACACAATATTTTCAGGCCTTCCATTGTTAAAGTAGATCCAATAGATATTGTTTGTTTCGGAAGCTCTGGATGGATTGCCACTTTAATTCATTCTTTTGTTGATTGGCTTTTAGCTGAGGCTTGCAGTGTTGGCCCATAAATCAACATGCATTCGAGCGGGAAAATTATGCTGCTTCGCAGCGTAAGCACTCCCCCTTCTACCAGGAATTTTATCATCCCATGAGCTATTGATGGTAGCGCCTGTAATTTCCGGACTCCAGGCCTTTCTATGATTCCATTGTATGGTGATTGGGACCTTGCTACTACAAAATTCATCCATGTAGATGTTGAGTGTTCCTCATCACCGATCTTGACCAAAAATGATATTTATCCTATTGGCCATATGACCTCTCCACTAAACCTGATAAGGGGAATCATGGTCGGCTCCATTTGGCTTCTGATTTTAGGTTGGAGCCTCTCGAAACAGTGTTCATACAGAATTTTCAAAGCGGATCCTCCGTCAATATAAATTCGGTGTATGAAGTGTCCTCCAATTTCCGCTTCAATTATCATTGGGCCTTCGGTTCCCTCATCCGTTTCTAGAGGTGGGAATGAGATATGATGGTCGGGGGAGAAACTTTGTGTGATTCTTTGTCGGGTTACCCGTTGCTGGGTTTGTACTGTTAGAATTGCGAGGGTTTTATCCTTTCTCGACGTATCCCTCTTCTTTGGCGCCTTACGCTGATCCTTTCTGCTGTTCTGTTTTAGCTCTTTGATTATGTTGACAACTTTCCAATTTTAAGTAGCTCTTATATTTGTCTTTTCAGGTGCATGCACTCGTTTGTGTTATGTCCCACTTCCCCGTGAAACTCACAGAACTTGTTGACATTCCTTTTTTCAACCGGAGTAGTCATCGGAGGCGGGGTCTTAAACTTTGCTTTTCCAAAGCCAAGATTTCTTTCGGCGTTTAGGAGAGAAGAGTGAATTTGTCTTGCTTTCTCTCCGTCCTGAGTTGGCACTTAAATCCTCTCTTCTTGAAACTTTGTTTGTTTCCAAGTTCGTGTTGTTTCCATACGACTTGTGGGAGCGTTTTTTTCCTTTCTTGATTTCCGGGGGCCAGCCACCTCTCCTTGAGGGAAAGATGCAGTTACCCTCATCATTTCGTCTACCGATTTAGGAATTTTGTCGTGTAGGCGCTTAATCAATTCAGGGTTAGCGATTCCTTGCATAAAACCTGAGATTTTCATGACCTCCGGAGCCCCTTGTACATCCCTACTTTCTATCTTAAATATTCTTACAAAGTCTTTTGTAGATTCCACTTCCCTTTGCTTAATACGGTGAAGCTGTACAGGATCTTTGATGCATTTCTTTTGTTGGAGGAAATTTGCTAGAAATGCTTCTTTTAGGTCATCATAGCTGTCAACGGACTCTGGGGGGAGGTCGTCGAACCAAACCCTAGCGGATCCGGTAAGTGTGGAATTGAACATACGACACTAGGTTGGCATAGAGCAATGCTCCACCTTTGCTGCTGTTTGGAAAATCTTTAGGTGGTCTTCAGGATCTTCACTTCCGTCATATGTCTTGACATTATTTGGCACACGGGTCTTTTTTGGTAGGTCAAAATAACGAATGCGAGGAGTGAACGGATCAGTATCCTTACATACTCATGGCCTTGCTAGGTGATCGTCCTCGATACTTGACTTTTGTTTCTTGGATCCGAACTTCCAATGTCCGCCTCCACTATCTTCGCTCTCAGAGAGCTCACCTGTTTTCCGCGAAGAAGCCTTGTCGTTCCCGTGCCTTCTGGTAGTGGGCTCCATCCTTCATGAGTAAGAGCTCAGATAGCAGCTTTCCTCCCTTCTTTGGGCAGTATGGTGGGTTCGTTGTTTGGAGTCTCCGGAGTACACGGAAACCCTCCTCTCCTTATCTCCCAACCTATAGAATACGCCTTTTTCTAGTCTTTTGAACACTGTTTCTCTTTCCGTGTTCTTCCTTCTTAGTGACCTAGATCAATCGCTTCTTCGATCGGAACCTTCGTGTGCGCTTCGATGTCTCTTAGATTCGAGTTTTTTTCCTTAAATCTTTTCTTCCGTTCGGCGTCTACGACTTGGAATGTTGCGAAGCTTCCTGGAAGTCAAGCCAGGCTTTCATTGCCTCTAATGCCTTGAGCTTTTCCTGTTGCTTCCTTTCTTGACGAACTTTCTCAGACATGATTGGCAAGATCTGGTGGTACTACTTGTCAGAGTATTCTCTGAGAGCTGCGTCGGACGCACGCCTCTCACGTTCTGCCAAAAATGAGTTATTTCCCCTTCCTGTCGTGTTCCGCACGGTGGACGTGGGGGCAGGAGTATGTTCGGACTGATTGCTTATAGTGAGTATTTTTAAGAACACATTTGTGTACTGATCCCACGAATGACGCCAAATTGTTAATACAAAAAGTGTTACGGGTTAAAGTATGAGTAGAAGACGTGTGTTGGGCCGGGCCAACATGTTGTCGATGGGCTAAATCTGTACTAAACCAAGTAGTGGATTGAATCCATGCACAAATGAAAGCAAACCGTTATCCTTACCGTGGGGACGGACCCCACGATTAAGCTCCGACGTGAGAGTAAGTATTCATTCCTGTAAGAGAATATCAAAGTGTGTGTATTAGTATGTGAGAGAAAGTTGTACCTTATTAGAGGGTTATAGTTCCTTTTATAGGCGAGCATAATGCTAGGGTTTCCTAGCATTTCGCTTATAAAAATTAGTGGCCGAAGTGGGACCCTTTTCGGGTAAGGTTCTGCAGTAATCGTGGATGCGGACACATATCACCTTCCGTGGCCACGAGTTTGGTCCATTAAGTGCTCTCCCTGCATCTTTGTGTCCGGATCATAGCCAATTTGTTATTGGGCTTACTGAAGATCCGGACTTGTGTTTGTTTTATTGTTGGGTCTGGGCCTGAAATGCGTATAACACGAGTTGAGACCAATAGGCTTGATGTACGTGCTATACGTCATAATAATAAAAACTAGATCTATCACTTTTATCTTATTAGCTTTTGATTTCATGAAATCCTTCACTAACGCTCAGTTCTCGAGTTGAAATGGAAGAGGAAAACAAAGGAACTGGAAGGTTTTTTGTGTTCTTGAAGTTTTTTTAAGGGAGGAAAGGGAAGTGAAAAGGAAATAGAGAAAGAGTTTTGTTAAGTAAATCTTTCTCCCACTTTTGGGAGGAAAGGGAAAAGAAATGCAATTGTATGTTGTGTAAAGACTAATATACTCTTTTTTTTAAAAAATTATATTAACAACTAAAGGACATATATGTATTGATCAATTTATTTTCTTTTTCCTCTCACTTAACAACATGATTATGATTACTTTCCTTTTCCTTTCCTTTATCTCAAAAATATAACAACTAATACTTACTTTCTTTTTCTCTTTCTTTTCCCTTTCCTATTTTTTTTGAGTTCCCTTCACTCAAAACTCGAGAACTAAGCCAAAACCAAACCATTAAATTAGAGTATTTTATTTACAATTTTCTTTAAAAGAAAAAAACAAAGTCCACTATACTTTACTCTTTTGGTAATAGGGGGTTAATTTTGTCCTTGGAGCAGATCTAAAATCCTACATCAGGTACAACACTCTTATCTCTAAATTATAATTTTGCTGCACACTTTATATAAATTAAGTAACAATAATATTTCATTTGCATTTTGTGATAGTATATATTAAATGATCTTTGTGAATATTGAGTTATGATTTATACTAGATTTAAGATCTGATATATTTGTGACTAATGAAACTGAAGCACAATCAGCAATCATCCAAGATGTTTACGTTTGGGATAAATCGTTTAGAATGTATCGAATTTGCTACAAATTCTGAAGGGGGTGTTTGATTAAGCTTAAATTTGGGCTTATGAGCTTATGTGATTTCAGCATATGTTTCATAAGCCCATTTTTCCGGCTTATTTTCTTACTTATGAGTTAATTATGACTTAAACATTGAAAATAAGCTTTTAAAATAAGTCCGGAATATATGCCAAAACAACAAAAGCTCATAAGCTAAAAAATAACAAACACCCCTTGGGTGTTTGTTTAAGCTTTACTTTGAACTTATGAGCTTACGTGGTTTCGACTTATGTTTCATAAGCCCATATTTCCGGCTTATTTTGAAAGCTTATTTTCTATCTTTAAGTCACAATAAGCTCGGAAGTTAAAAAGAAGCTGGAACAATGGGCTCATGAAATATTAGGCGCACAACATAAGCTCATAATTCCAAAATAAGCTTAAATAAACACCCCCGTAGCGTGTATCAATCTAAACTTTTCATATTAAATACACCAAGTGCCTAATCTTTCTATTGTGCGTACACGGACAGTAGTTTTTTTTAGTCGCAACGGTAACACTCAAAACACACACACAGTTTAAAAAGAAGAAAAAGAAACACTTGTTTCACAACGTTGGATGTCTCATACCTATACAATGCCGGGTTTGTTGTGGTAACACCTACATTTTGGATTGATAACATTGAAACAAAAAACACCCACACCGTGTGCTTTTACACAATAGGAAGATTAGGCGGTTGGTGTATTTAATAAGAAAACGCTAGACTGATACAAACTAAGGGATTTTATCGCTAGTAAGATACATTTTGAACTGATTATTCTAATATATTCTGGGGATTCTTTGTTCCTTAAGCTAAATTGATGTCATGTTTGCTACCTCGGTAATTATATGTCAGCTTTTCGTTTTTTGTATGTACGTACAATGGAAATCCGTTGAACTTAATGTAGCTTTGTGTTAGTTTTGGGGTTAAAAATCCCAACCAAGCGCAAACAAGATGCAAGGAACCAGTGGAGATTCCAAATCCAATGCGGAGAAGAAGATGAAGAAGTTGCCGAGCGCTAAGGAGATGGTGGCCCACTACGAGTCCAAAGGGATGGATACTCAGGAGGCTTCACTTAGAGTTATCGACGATCTTCATAATCTTCTTCTTAAAGTCGTTGCTGTTAATAATAATAAGAATAAGGATAAGAAGAATTATAGTAATGTAGATGAAGTACTAAAAAGGATGGAATCAAAGTTGGACTTTAAGCCAGGATACCCGCAAAGCATAGCCACTGGTTTTCTTTCTAGAGGCATAGCTGCTTCCGTCGGTCATATTTGGAATTATGTTCGCTCTTCTACTCGATCCTTGTGATCGTGTATTAGATCTTTTAGCTTTTTTTAGTTTCATGTTAGATGTTTGTTTATGAAAAGAGACAAAAGGATATTGATTCTACTGTTTTGGTGTGGAAGAAAGGATATTGATTCTACTGTTTTGGTGTGGAAGAATTACTTTCTTGTTGTTTGGTGACGTCATTGGATTGATGTGCTAGGCCAAAAGCCATTTTTTGTATGAACTTAGAATGGAAGTCTGTTGATACACTCTTGATTTGCATCAGACGTGTTTAGATATTGTTAGAGTAACATTGCTATGCTCTGAAGTTTGAACTGTCAGCTAAATCTCATTTGATGCATTTCTTTATTGTTGAGCTTATCGTGATTTATTTCATTATCATAGGAAGCAGGGTAAGGTTACCAAAGTTGAAAGCAGAAATCATGGGTCGTGGTGTCAGCAGTGGTGGGGGTCAGAGTTCACTCGACTACCTTTTTGGTAGTGGAGATGAACCAAAGCCCAGCAAAGGCAATGCAGAGGCTCCAGCCCCGGCTCCACCCAGCCAGGTTCATGCTACCGCTGCTACTGAACCGACTCCTAAACCTGCAGAAGCTGTAACACCGCCAGATATTGCAAAACAGGTTCCAGCTGGCGTCCAGAGTAGCAAGCTTAACAACTATATCCGCGATGATGGTGAGAATACTGGCAACTTCATCACGGTATAATTCTATATTTCACTTTGTACTGGATACTATTTCAAGAAAAAACTTAACAAAGCTCAAACCTTTATCCAAATGAGGTTTGTTAAATTATCTAATCAGATAATCATTAATTAGCTGTACATAATATATTATAGGAAATGGTGTTATTATGTGCTTTTGATATTATGTAAAACTAGGGAACGGGCTTGTTAACGTGTGAGTAGTCTCTCAATATCCAGATAATCATATATTCAGATTTCAGATAATAATATTCATACTTTGCTGATTTTTCAAAACTTAATAACTGATTACTGCAACGTTAGCTAATTTGTTTAAAAAACTAAGACAATGCACCAATAAATCAACAACCATAAACAACAAAAGATCGTCATATTTGTTTTAGTTGTATGGATATGTTGATTTACATTCTTAACGTTATACAGGATCGTCCCTCAACCAAGGTTCATGCTGCTCCAGGCGGAGGGTCTTCCTTGGGTTACCTGTTTGGTGATGGAAGCAACTAAAGTCATTGTTGTAGAAAATAATAATCAAGTATTGTTTGCTATATCAATTTGAGTTTGGATCCCAGGTGTGGTTGAAGAAATTGTTGAAATTAGGAATTGTAATATAAGTTTGTTCCTAATTTCTCAAAATGGCAGTTAACATGTCTGTTCTCCTATGTTTAACAAAAAATGAAGAAAAGTAATATGTTTTCGTTTCCTATGTTTAACAAAAAATGAAGAAAAGTAATATGTTTTCGTTTTGCTTGGTCATAGCTCTTAGCAACGTTATTATGAATGTCTGTATTGCGCAGAACAAAAATGCTTTGATAGATTGTATCATGTCTGGAGGAATCTCTCGATAGACATATTCTTCAGTAGTTTAAAAAATGACTATATGCATACAATCGCCTAGAACATAAGTAAGGAGATTGCATAAAACCGAATTGCCTTTTTGAGAATCCACCATCAAAGACGCCTTTTTCCCACAACAAACTGTAAACTTCCAAAAGATTTGATTGAAGGTTTACTCTAATCTATATGTGCTTGTTGATTGCCGAACATTACCGAGTTTTTTGTTGATTGTAATGATTTTTCAATCTCCAAATAATTATGTAAAGGAACAATTCTCTTGCAACCTAAATCTGTGTGATACTAAGAAGAGCAGGAAAAGAAAGGAAGATGAAAATATGAAGGATAAAGTCGAGTATTGTTAAATAAACACCAATCCTCTCTTTAAGCTTTTAGAATAACTTCCTAACATCAGACCATGTCCTATATAAGCTTTTAGGGTGCATTTCTTATTATAAGTAGAGTTGGCTGGAATGTGCCTTCTTTTGCGTGGCCATATGGAAGCAACCACAACACATTTGTATTCTTTGTTACCTGCTACTTATTATAAATAGAGTTGGCTGGTGGACGATAAATATTTTCCAATGTGCCTTTTTTTGTGTGGCCATATGGAAGCAACCACAACACATTTGCATGCTTTGTTACCTGCTACTTATTATAAGTAGAGTTGGCTGGTGGACGATAAATATTTTCCAATGTGCCTTCTTTTGCGTGGCCATATGGAAGCAACCATAACACATTTGCATGCTTTGTTACCTGCTATATATATATATATATATATATATATATATATATATATATATATATATATATATATATATATATATATATATATATATATATATATATACTCCCTTATAAAGGAGCAATAAACACAGCCTAAAACCGGACCTCTTTCCGAACCTAAATTTAAGATTCAGCCACCCGAGCCTCAAATTTAAACTTTCCTTACCTTACTCCGAACCTAAAAATTAGAATTTAGCAACCCCAACCTAAATAATATAATACAAACTCAAAAACCACTCTCTCACCACAAATCTACTCAATTTTCTCTCTAACCTAAAACACACACAAACCAGCACCCTCTTTATAAAACCGCCGCCACCCCATCTAAATTTGCCACCACTACCAAAACCATGATTTGAATCCGCAGCCGACACAACTAATGCTGTTATATATGACCTGTTTTATATTTTTGGCATCGGTGGGTTTAGGTGGTGGTTAGTTTCATGATATTAAAAGATATGTAGCTGCTATACTTGTACACCACAATAGCTTTTTTGAAAACAACTAATAATAATTATTGTATGTTTTACAGGTGGGAGTTGGAGCTGCAAGGAGATGATTTATATGGATTTGCTCAAACATATACAAATTATTATAAACACATAACATACAGACAAAAACATCCAATAACCACTGTCAACCCACCACCACCACCGAAAACCCACACCACAGCAATCTCCATAGCCCACCACCAAAAGCCAAAGTCTTTTGAGGTATTCTTTGCTGTGTTTCCTTTTAGAAATCTAATTTATTTTGATTTTCATTTAATAAATATTATCTTTTATTATTTTTTAATTATGATATCTTTTAAGTTCTTTTAAATAGATCTGATTTTTTTGAGTTTTTTTTTCAACTATAAATAAAAGTTCATTTTACAATCTGATTTTTTGTGAGCTTTTTTATTTTATTAGAATGATTTTTCTTTTTAAAATATGATTTTCTTCATTGTTTTATTTAAATCTGTTTCTTTATGATTATGTAACGAGATTCGAGGTTTGTGTTTGGTATTTTTGTGGTTCGGTTTCTAATGAAAGAACAAGAACAATAGATTAAAAAGGAAAAAAAACAATAAAATAATCACCTACCCGAGACCTTGAAAGTAAAAGATATAAGCATAAATTCATTCAAGTTCTTCATCACAATATAAGTAGTTGTGTATTGTTTTAGTTTTTCTCTCATGAGTTCTTGTTATTAAGAGTAGAACCACGAAATTTTTCTAAGTGGTCATTGTGGTATGAAATGATAGAAAAAGATCATAAAGATAAGGTTGTGATAGTGTTTCTGTTGTGTGGTTGCTGATGTTACACATTTTGTGGTGCGGGTGAGTGGTAATTTTATTATTGACCGGTCAAATGGTGAGTTGGAAAGAATCAATCTAACGTGGACACCAATTTACTAATGTTAGCCGGTAATCCATTTAAAGGGTGACGGGAATAACACTTTTTAAAAAGAACAATAACATATTAAATAAATGAATCTGATATTTTTTGCAAAAACTGATTTTTTATATAAAAATCTGAATCTTCGATAAAATCTGTATTTATTGTAGTGTATTTAGGAATCTTTTTTATGGGTTTTTTTTAGTAAACATGTTGCATTTTGTTGTTTTTTTGCATATGAGTTTCGTTGTTGTGTATTTGTTAACATAAATTTGTGTTTCTTGTAGATTTACTGTTGGAGGTGGAAACTGGTGCAATTCTGGCCGGAATCAGATTTACTTTCGGTAAAAGAAATTACAAAGGATTTGACTAGCTGGTCAAATGTCATTGGGAAGATACTTTGTCTCAAAAGACGGTTAATATAATATGTAGTAGCTGTCTAGAAATATTGGTTAGGTAAAACATTTGAGCGGTGTATTTATACAATGGATAATGACCTACATTTAAATTTGAAATGTCTTAGCATCATTAATGAAGTACGTATTCTATTTTAAAAATACATGCAGATATACCTAAAAAGCTAGGTATTAGTATACAATGATAAAAGGACTTACAATAAAAAAAAAAGACTTGACACTTATGACATCTATTAGTAGACAAAAATAAAAGGACCACCATCAAAAAGACTACGTATTAGTATGACATCTATTAGTAGACAACAATAAAAGGACTTCCAATCAAAAACTATGTATTAGAAGACAACAATAATGACAAGAAACATAATAAATTTAGTATCAGTTTTTCAAAACTAGCAACATAATGTTATGACAACCAATATCATCATAAAAATATGCATCACTTAAAAATAAATGCTACTACATGCTATATTATTACACTCACACAAAACAACATTTAGAATCCGCATATGCTTGATAGTAGCCCAAGCACGTGTCTGTAGACGCTTATTATTTCGCACCCAGTCAACGTTTTATTCAAAACAACATTTAAAATCCGCGTATGCTTGATTTATTTCGCAAAACTTGATTTGTGTCTTAATTATTTGTTTAAAAATGCACATTTAACAATTATTACATTTAAGTCGCACACTTAAATTGGCGTTATCGGATTTTGTTGAAAAATATACATCGTCATTGTTATTCAACCATACCACGCTAAAAAAATAGTTCTTCAAACAAGATTAATTAACGCTATGAATACAATTTATCGAAAGAAAATTATTCATCATAGCTAGGGCCTATATGTTTGATTTGCCGCTATGTGAAAGTTTCGGTTTGTGGTGTTTACCAGCGTAGGTAACCATGCCATTTGTATGAGCAACATGTGAGTAGAATGCACATTTAATAAGAAAGAACGAGAGTTAACTACTGTAAGTTCTTACCATTGACATGGACTACCGTTTAACCATCGTTGAACTACCAACAAATCAAAGAAAAATTGATAACTTGCTTGAGTATTATCGTAATAGTTGTTCTATAAAAAAAATAAAAAAATAAAATAACACAAAGAAAAACATAGATGCACCCGAAATTTGTTGAAAACTATACACCGCTGCCGCTATGCGCGGGCACCACGATATACATTACAACCGTTATATATAGAGTGAGGATCAGGTGCAGATATTTTTAATTAGTGCGGATGTGCGGATTGATCTGGACCGCCCATTCCAGATCTGATCTTGACTTTTTGAAAAAAAGTCAAGATCTGCGCTAACCTTCACGGTAGCAATTGACCATGTAAATGATTTTTTTAATTTTTTTGCTTTTGAGCGATCTTTACTATTGTTATCTTCTTTCATTTTTTTATTTTTCCAGATTTTTATGAGCACTTTTTGTTTTTTTGATTATGAGTGCTACCGTGATATTAACGATATTATGAGTCCTACTGTGATATTAACAATTTTACTTAATATCACTGCCTTTTTTATTACGATATTAAGAAAAGTTACGGTGATATTAAAAAAATTAACTTTGATATTAAGAAAACATGTAAAAAGTAACTGTGATATTAACAATTTTACTTAAAAAGTTACTTTGATATTAGAAAAAAACTTAATATCACTGCTAGTTCAGAATCTACTGCTAGCCTTAGTGAAACTACTGCTAGCCTTAGTGAAACTACTGCTAGCCTTAGTGAAACTACTGCTAACCTTAGTTAGTAGTGATATTAAGAAAACTTGATATTTACGGTGATATTAACAAAATTCATAATATCATTATACATTTTAACCATGAAAATGATTTTTTTTCTAAATTTTTTTTCAGCGATTCTTAATAAATTGTTGTCCTCTTTCTTTTTTTAAAATTTTCAGATTTTTTTGAATTATTTTTTTTTGAATGTTAATGTGATATTATCCGCACCATTCCTACTTAAAATGTAATCCGCACCTGATCCCTTCTATATATATATATATATATATATATATATATATATATATATATATATATATATATATATATATATATAGGCTCCGGTTCTATTGAGAAGGCTTTTATTTTGAGAAGATTGAGAAATCTTCGTTTGAGCAAATTGATTCATGTTTTTATTTGATTCACAAGTAAACATCATCTTATGGTGAATCGAATCTATAAATCACAAATTTGATTCACAAATCATTGTTAAAATCGAGTTATGATGACGATTCATTAAATTTGTACAGATGATTCAGTATTCTACATATATCGCAAAATCGAGAGATTTTTAACATTGATTCGAATTTTTTTTTACACATTTTGAATTTTAATCACATTAAAATGAGTTTTACGCTTGAAAAACATGAATCAAAGTTAAAAATATATCGTTTTTTAAAACCTTCTCAATCTTCTCAAAATAAAAATCTTCTCAATCGATCCGGACCATATATATATATATATATATATATATATATATATAGAGTTAGGATCAAATAAGAAGTAAAATTAAAATAAGAATGATAAGAAGAAACCACAACCACTCATTTCAGATGCACCTACAAAAATAGATGCATCTCCCCTTAAATTTCTCCCTCCTATTTGAAATGTGTGGCTAGAAATTCTTCTTATCCTTCTTATTTTAGTTTTTCTTCTTACCGGATCTCTTCCCTATATATATATATATATATATATATATATATATATATATATATATATATATGTATGGGTTATTATGAAAAGATACTTAAAATGAAAAGAATACGAAGCCACCACAATGCGCCATGTGTCCCATCTCCACCTCTCCTTTTTTACTCTCAAGGGCGTTTTGGTCATTTTACCACAAAATAAAAAGTATATAAGGTTTTTTTCTTATTTTTCATGGTTCTTCTCATCTATGACCTATCCCCTCCGTTCTTCTCCCTCTGAAACCATTTTTCCCAACCGTTCTCCACCGTCATAACACCGTTCTCCACTATCATCACCACTGTGATCTCCACCGTGATCAACACCGTTCTCCACCGTGATCTCCACAACAATGAATAACGATTGTTCATCTTCAAGCAATACCGAGTGTTCATCTTCAATAATGTGTTATCATCATCAACAATTAGTTCAATATCAATGAATATTGATAGTAAGATTTTAACTTTTTGTTTTTTATAATTTTGCTTTATATTATTTTAATTTAATTTTGATATGCTTTCTCTTATAATGTTAATGGTTTAAAATTGATTATTATGATTACTAGACATACTAGTAGTTTTAGTTGATAAATTTGTACATGATTCATGCACAACAGGTGTTTGATTTTTAGTAATAATTATGATGCAGCTGATATATAACTATGCTGCAGTATGTTCATATGAGTATACGAAACATTAACTTAAAGAGTTTGATGACTAGTTATATTTTTATGATGCAGTACATATAGGAGTATGATGCACTAGTTTTAAGTCTATGAAGAATAGATATATAATTATGATGTAGTAGTTTGTGCCTTAGATTATAATCTTATGAGGCAGTAGTTTTATGATTAGTTATAAGTTTATGATGCACTAGTTTTAAGACTATGATGAATAGATATATAAATATGATGTAGTAGTTTGTGCAGTAGATTATAAGATTATGATGTAGTAGTTTTAAGATTAGTTATAAGTTTATGATGCAGTACATATAGGAGTATGATGCACTAGTTTTAAGACTATGATGAATAGATATATAAGTATGATGTAGTAGTTTGTGCAGTAGATTATAAGATTATGATGTGGTAGTTTTAAGATTAGTTATAAGTTTATGATGTAGTACATATAGGAGTATGATGCACTAGTTTTAAGACTATGATGAATAGTTATATAAGTATGATGTAGTAGTTTGTGCAGTAGATTATAAGATTATGATGTAGTAGTTTTATGATTAGTTATAAGTTTATGATGCAGTACATATAGGAGTATGATGCACTAGTTTTAGGACTATGATGAATAGATATATAAGTATGATGTAGTATTTTGTGCAATAGATTATAAGATTATGATGCATTAGTTTTAAGATTAGTTATAAGATTATGATGCAGTAGATATAGGACTGTATCAACACTGCGTAGATTATGATGCAGTAGATAACTACGCTGCAGTAGATTCATATGAGTAGGATTACTAGTGTTTTAGGAGTAGTTTCAGTTGATATATACGTATGCTTCAGTAGTGTTTGATGACTAGTATAAATATGAGTATGATTATTAGAGTTTTAGGAGTTTGTTGCAGTAGATTCATGTCTATACGAAACATTAACTCAAAGTGTTTGATTACTAGTTATAAGGTTATGATGCGTTACATATAGGGGTATGATTCATGTAGTAGTTTTTGCAGAAGATTTTAAGATTATGATGCAGTAGCTTTACACATAGCCTAACCTAAACTCATATGCCACAGAGAAGTCTCTACTGCATTAATACATTAAAACAGTTGCATTGATAGCACATAAACACACGCAAAAACAGTTTTCAAAAACTAAAACACTAAAAAGATACTAAAAACATTCAAAGACCATCATCATAAACTACTTTTTAGTTCCAGAGCTCTCTCCCTTGCTTTGCTACTTTGCTTTGAGTCGTTGAAACAGATTTTCAAGACTAGTAATCCTATTTTCCAAATTATAAATATCTTCAAATCCTGTAGCATTATCCACTTGTTGCTCCACTTCATTTTTATCATCCTCCTCACTTTGCTGCACCAGCTCGCTTTTCTGCATCACCTCACTTTCAACCTCTTCCTCCACCTGATTTTGCTGCACCATCTTACCTTGCTGCACCATCTCACCTTGCTGCACCACCTCACTTTCAGCCTCCTCCTCATTCTCTAGATCTTCCTCATCCTCATCTTCCTCATCCTTATCCCCATTAAGTCCATAACTCTCATCCCAATAGAAGTCTTGGCGACGCAGCCAATTAAGGGTATTTGTCGTCATCCACACACTCAGTTGCCTATACGAACCATATTCTGAAATCGGTTCTTCCCCAAAAGCATCTAACACTATGTCAGAAAGCAAATAGTTGTTTAAGACGAACTCATACTCTTCTTCATCATTTTGAAAGTTTCCATTTGGTGCTGCCATTGTTCTTGAGTGAGAATAAGAGAGCAAAAAGTGAGGGGGGTGTGATAATAAGAGAGCATAAACTAGGAAAATTTTATGTAGTAGGATATGGAGTAGAGAGTAGATTATATAAGCAATAAAAAGAATCTTATCTTTTACAATGTGCTGTACTTGTGTGAGAATAAAACACTGTCTCAAAGAATACTGTCAAAAAGTAAATTATATAACCTAGTAACAAGAATCTTATCATTAAATTCTGTGCTTCAGTTGATATAATTATTAATAAGAACATGTCTTGAGTAATTTTTAAACATTTTACACAAGTTTTTTTTGATGAACTTGTGATTTATAATTTGGATGTTCAGACATTTAAATGGCAATGTTTAGATTCTGTGAACTTGTGTGTTTGAATTGATATTCTTTAAAGTGTTTAGGGACTGAGCAGATTGGAATGAAATAAGTTAAAAGTGTAGTGAGACATAGGTTTATATCTAGTGAAGCGAATAGAAATTTATTTGATTGCTAATGCTAACTGAAAACGGTAGTGTCAATTTGTAATTTAAATAATAGTATCGCTAGTGATGCTCTATTTTATATATGTGATGCACTATTTTTTAAGACTGTGATGTACTAATTTTATCACATTCTTTGTGTTAAACGTACAAGTGCAGATGTTGAAAGTGTTCGAATTAGAGATCATGTTGGTTTTTATGTTTGTGGTAAAGATGGAACTAGGACTTGGTATCCTGATTGCCTTGAAAAACCTATAGAAGGATGTCAGTTTATTTCAGTTGATCAGGCCTATAATTTTTATGTGGCGTATGGTAAAAAGGGCGATTTTGATTGTAGAAGAGGTGGCTAGTACAAGGCAAAAGGTTTTTCAGATGCAACGTTGAAATATTTCTATTGTTCTAGAAAAGGGTTAAATCAAGATTCTAACAGTAAATC
This sequence comes from Chrysanthemum seticuspe, assembly GCA_019973895.1. NCBI lineage: Eukaryota > Viridiplantae > Streptophyta > Magnoliopsida > Asterales > Asteraceae > Chrysanthemum > Chrysanthemum seticuspe. The sequence goes on along the minus strand of BPTQ01000005.1, from coordinate 194,635,997 downwards.
TGATGATAGTAATGCTGATAATCATATAAATGAACAAAGTGAAATCAGTGATGATTCTCATAGGTTTAGTGATGTTAAGAAAAAGCAAACCGGGAAGAGGACTTCATTTAGGTGTAGTTGTTCAGCATCACTTACAATTAAGAAAATAGGAAACATTTTTGAAGTTACGAAGTTTGAAGATGGACATAACCACACCCTAGTATCTAAAAAAGATATGATTTTTTTGAAGAATTCAAGGAAGATGGGTTATACAAAGCAACATTTTCTTTATCAAGTTTCAAATGCAAATTTTGGTCCTGCTGTTAGGTTTAGATTGATGAAACAAGTCTACGGTGGCTTTGACAGAGTTGGTACAACAGTTATTGACTGTAAGAATCAGAAGAAGAGAATTAGTGTTTTTATTGGGGATCGAGATGCTAAAATGGCTGTTGAGAAGTTGTTGAGTCGAAAACTTCATTCTCCTGGTTTCTATGTCAATTATTATAAAGGTGATGCATATATTCTCTACTTCATTAAATTTTTAATATCTGGTGCATCAAAATTATTTTTTAGGTGCGTCACGTTTTAAATATTTGGTGCATCATAGTGTCAATATTTGGTGCATCACATTATTAAAGTTCACATTATTATAGTTTTATTTTTTTGGTTTAGGTGATGATGATAAGTTGGTCGGGCTTTTTTGGGCTGATGCAGAAGCTATTAGAGACTATGCTTCTTTTGGTGATATAGTTTCTTTTGATGCGACATTTCGATCAAACAAGTATAATCTTTTGCTTATGATAAAAATTAGTTTAAACATTTTTCTAATTTAAATAGATTCTGATTAAATAAGTATAATTTTTTACAGGTATAAGATGGTATTTGTTCCCTTTACTGGTATCAACCATCATAACCGTTGCCTTACATTTGCCTCGGGTTTGCTTGCCGATGAGAGTGTCGATGTTTACATATGGTTACTTGATCAATTCAAAGAAGCTTTTGGGAAACATCCAGATGTTGTTATTACTGATCAAGATCCATCAATGAAAATTGCTATTGAAGAGTGCTTCCCAAATACGAGGCATCGTTTGTGTATGTGGCATATTGATGAGTGTGTAAATACTCATCATTTTTAGTCAAATCTGAACTGCAAAACGTTTAAAAATGCTCAGAAATGCATCAAAACACTGAAAATATTCCAAAATTGCATTTTATATGTTTCAGATGCAAAATGTTCAAAATCAGATGAAAAATGAGCAAAGTTTGCATAATTGGCAGTTTCAGTCCCCCAAGTTTCAAAAATTGTCAAAAATAGTCCCTGAGCCTTAATTTCAAAAGTAAAATCACCAAAGGTCCTTTTAATATCATAACTTGTCGAAATTAGTCCTTTGGTGAAAAATATAAAAAGTTTTGAGAAAATTACAAATTGGTCCTTCAAGTTTAAGAATTGGCAGAAATGGTCCCTGGAAAATCTGAAAATGGCAACTTTGGTCCTTGTAATATTAACACTTGTCAATTTCAGTCCTTGGAGCAACTTTGAGATTTGGCAGAACAGGTCCCTGAAGTTTCAGAAATTGCATACTTAGTCCTTTGATTATTATTAACCTTTTATACACTTTGGACCAAGTCAAAAGCCAAATTGGACCCTGCCACCCTTTTGGACCCCTGTCATTAACACATTTGGACCCCCTGTTATTTAATAATCCTCAGTCAAACACCCTTTGACTGCCCACTTTCCCTCCCTCACGTGTTAACCACCTCCATCATCACTCCCCTGCACACGCATGCCTGCAAGCCTTCCCCCTCCTCCACCATCATCTCCCTACTCTACCCTCCACCTCACACTCAAAGCCAAGGTGCATTTAATGCACCTTTGTACCTAACACTCAACCCAGCTGGCTCAGAACCAAAAATGGCGCCAAAAACCTTTAAACGGCCAAGATTAAATTGAGTAATCCAAAGGTCAGTTTTATTAGTGGGATTTGAAGAGAGAGGTGAGAGAAGGACATTGGGTGTATAAAAAGACCAAGAGGAAGCAACAAGAAGGAGTTAGTTTTATTTTTGTTTAAGTGTATGTCATTTTTTAGCTTGTAATATCTAAAATAGTTTTCAGTTGTGTTTTTAAGCTTTATTGTATCAAACAAAGGTATTCAGGTCTTTTGTAACTTATTTTAACTATCAATTCAAGTTAATGTTAAATTTCCATTTTGGTATGTCCACTGTTGAAGTTTCTATGCTCAAAATCTTATGCAAAAGCTGTTAGTCACTTGTTTTTAAGCTTAAGCATGCTCATTCAAGCTTATTTAAGCTTTCCATAAGCTCACATTTCAGTTTCACTCACTTTTGGACCTTGGTCAATAAAAGTCAAACTTGGAGCAAATCTGATGAAAGAAGGGAATGGGTTGGTTCAGACATGACTGTGGGTTGATTTGGAAGCAGTGGGGTGGATAAAATAGGTTAGAGGTCCTTGGGTTCACTGTTGGCAAGCCATAGTGGCTTTGGACCTTTGTAAGTGATTTTCACAAGTTCTTATCATAATCAGTATTTGTAATCATAATATGTTAAAACCTGTTCTAATAGTAGTATTTAAGTTAATTAGAGTTAGTTTGATCATTGAAACATGTTGGATCAGTAGTTAGATCAGTTCTAACTTGCTTATCAATAGTTAAAGGTGTGTTTGGTTTAAAGCTTATTCTGTCTTTAAGGTGTATGCAGTGGTAAATGTCTGTTGGTTCATGTTTATTAAGCCTATTTGAGCACATATCAGTTGATAATTTGGGTCTGCAAACATTAAAAGTCAACATCACACTAGAATCTGTCTCACTGCTCCACTGTTGAGATTTTTGATGAGTAATCTCTTGATTTGTGTTTAAATATCATAGAGATAGATTACATTAGCTTTATTTGATCATAACACTTCATAATCAGTGCTTAAATTGTGTCTAAAATTCACAAAAGTCAAATTTCAATCTGTTTCAAAAAGTCAAAATGGGGTCAAAAACAGATTTATGCAGAACTTGCAGCATCTGCACAGGGTTCATTAAAGCTTTTTAGGGTCTGATTTTTGGTGTATAAGCAGTCTACTAGGTGGTCTTCTAGACCTCATATCTGTTTTTGGCTAAAGATCTTTTGAGAAGCCAGTGCATAAGCTCAAAGTTGAGGCCTGTTCACTGTTTTTGCTTGAATTCAGTTAGCTCATAATCTAGTGTATCTGCTTATTTAAGGTTAGGAGTAGCTTAATTTAGTTGGTTATAGCTTATTGTAGTGTAATATTGCTTTTGTAGAAGTTTGGTTGCTTTATGTGCTTGTTTGCTTATTTCTTAGTGCTTATTTGTTATCAAATTACACTACAGCCTCTGAATTTTTATACATAAGCACTACATTTGATATTTTTCATAGAACCAGAATATCATTTTAGCATTATCCTGAATTTTTCATTAATTTTGGTAACTGTTTGCTATTTTTCTAGATTTAAAATAGTTTTTAATCACTTTTAATTAGCTTTTATTACAATTAATTAAGAAAATGTTCAAAAAAATATCTTTTCATTTTTCTTAGGTTTAGATAAATATAAAAAGTAAAAAAAGTAATTTTCCAGATTTTTCATAGTTTATTTTCTAATTTTTAGCCATTTAAGTAGATTTTAATAGTTTAAAATTCATAAAAAATAGAAAAATAATCAGAAAAATACAAAAATAGTTTTGAAAATTCTATTTTGATATTTTAGATTTTTCTAAGTCTTACTTTTATTTTTCTAGCTTTATTTCCTAATTTCTTGTATTTTAGGCTATTATTTATTAGTTAAAAATAGTTTTTAATTAATAATAATTAGATAATTAGTTATAAAAATAATTTTCTTTTTCTAAAAATCTTCTTTTATCATTAGGTTTGTAAAATTATCATTTTCATATTTTTAGGGTTAATATTGTGTAAGTTTCACGTTTTTATTTGTACGTCGCGTAGTTTTATTTCAGTTTTATAAAAACATAAAAACAAAAACATCATTTTAAATTTAGTGATAGCGTTTATTTAATAGTTTTTATCTTTTTAATTTCCTTTATTTTGCATTTAAGCCATTGTAATTTGTTGGCTTTTTCCGTAGTTATAATCATATTCAGATCCCTTTTTCGTTCAAATTCCTCGATCACTATTCGTTTGATAATCCATTGCATAGCTCGCTGGGACATAACGACCCGGGGAAACACTATACTCCTCAGATCTTCATTGCATTCGTGCTTGAGCAGTTTTAAGCTGATTACGGTCTGCCATTCACAAGTGGCAGGCTTGAGTGATTTAGCTTAACTGTTTGGCACGCATCACATATTATGCAGAAATTGACTACAAAGGTATTTTTTTTATATCCATGTTTGAGAGGCACTTGATTTAAAATTCTAATGCAGTTAAATTTTTTATATTCCATTCCAATGTTGCCTAAGCTGCACTAATATTTTACAAACTGATGCAGTAGAATTTTATATTAACATTTTTATGTTTTTATAGGTTGGTACTGCGCTTTGTAATAGGACAGATTTTAAACAACGAATTTGCGATATTGTGTGGACAGACCAAATATTGACGGAAGTATTTGAGAGAGAGTGGGATAGGATGCTTAATGATTTTGAACTATCTGATAACAAATGGTTAGGTGATATGTTTAATATGAGGGAATGATGGATACCTGCGTATTTACGTGATGTGCATATGCCAGGACTTATGCGTACTATTTCATGATCAGAAAGTGAGAACCATTTTTTTGGTAAATGGACCAGCCCTCACCTTACTCTAGTTGAATTCTTAAGTCATTACGATACAACTATTGAATATCAAAGGTACATTGAGCGTAAGATGACCATGATTCAAGATATAAAACTCCACAATTCAAAACAGATCTTCCTATGGAGAAAGAAGCATGTAAGCTATATACTAGGACACTATTCTTTGACGTTCAGGATGAGATATTTGCTTCTTATAAGTATTGTATTGGAGTGAGTGTTGTTCAAGCTGAGAATATGGAGAAATATGCAATCCGTGATAGTGAGTTTGGGAATGGAAAGAGTGGTGACAATGATTTTGCTGTTTATCAGGTATGTAATGCACTAAAATTAACATTGTGATGCACTAGAAACAGTAATATTATATACTGTAACGCACTAGTAATTTTAACATTATGATGCAGTATTTTTATATACTTTAATGCACTAGTATTTTTATATACATTTATGTACTAGTGCATCACAACATCATATCTAGTGCATCTCATTATCTTAATTTATTGTATCATATTGTAAATATTTCTTTATTTGTTTTCATTTATTTTTTGTAGGTTGATTTTTGTAAGTGTGAGATGATTGTTCAATGTAGTTGTAATCGGTATGAGTCGTATGGGCTTTTATGTCGTCATGCATTCTATGTTCTAAGGATGAACAATGTCAAGGAGTTTCCTCGAAAGTACTTAAAAAAGGTGGTTAAAGAATACCAAGCCTTCAAGATCTGCTCTTCCAAGAATAATTGGTGCATCAGATTTAGTATGGAATGAAGTTCTAGATATGTACGAGATTTTTGAATTACTGTTGATCAATTGGTACATGATGTGAGCAAGATGCATATATACAAAGACAAGTTGGAAGAGTTATTGAATCAAGCTGTAATTGATATTCCAACAGTTCCAAAGTGTGATGGGAAAGTTGTGATGAGTTCTATGCTAGGTGTGGAAGAACCTGAAAAAAAGTTATTAAACAATCCAGGCAAGAGTAAAACTAAAGGAACTGGTTGTTTTTCAAGGTTTAAGCCTATAGCTGAAGTATCTGCTGAAGAACTATCAAAAAGAAGGGTGTGTAAGGTATGAGGACAAAAGGAAGGCCATAATTCTAGGACTTGTACAAGGCAAATGGCAGAAACTCCACCATCAAAGAAAAAAAAAGCAACAAGAACAGCCAAGAAGAGATGGTTTGAGATAATCTACACGCAAATAAAGCATTGTTTTGAATTGTATAGAAAGAAAGGTATAGCATACAGTTTTAATTGAAGATTATATTAGTTTAAAATATTTTTTTTGTGCAGTAAATTTTACTTTGTGATGCAATAGATTTTACACTAAGATGCAGTATTTTTCATTATGATGCACTATGCATACATATAATAATGCTGTATTTTTCTAATGTCGTTTTATACACATAATTTTTATATATTCTTTTATTTCGTTCTTATCTTCAAATACTGTCATACATTTCAATTTTCCATCCACACCCCATAATCTTATCTTTTTTATTTCTTTCTTATCTTTGATTTGATTCATGAGTATCAAAAAGCATCTGATAGATATTTAAAGCTGGTGCAGTGGTTTTATACCCTTAATGCACTTAGTGCATCAGAGTTTAACTATATTTGTTTTCAATATTTTATTTGGTGTTTATCAATTTTCTGTTATTGTTTAGTGCATCATTAGTATTTTTTATTTTGTGATGCAATAGATTTAACACTATGATGCAATAGATTTTACATTATCATGCAATACATTTTTAACTTATCCTCTCCTCGTGGTTCTGACCAGTTTACGGAATGCAAGCAATTGTATCAAGTTTTTTTTTTGTGTTACAATGAATGAAATATGCAGTTTTAACTTGATGTTTATGACACTGTGTTACAAAATAGTGCAAGCATTATTTCATTAAAAACTAGTTGCATACATAGATGCATATTTCATTACATTTAAAGATCATACATAGATGCAGTAGACATAGTTCAAGAAACATTAAAAGATAAAGACATACATATTAAACTAAAAACAGTAGACATAGTACAAGCAACATCAAAAGCTAAAACATGCTCCTTTTCCCTTTGCCTTTGTTGTCTGCATTTGGTCCTAGTCCAGTTGTTGGTTTTTTGACCCCAAAATGTTTCCCTTTGATTGCTTCCCAAGTGTGCTTATTTGCAAGGCCTAGGACTTGAATCCTTTTTTCAGGGATGGAGAGAGTTTAGGTTTGAACCTGCTTAGCTTTAACATTCTTAGCTTTCCAAGTGTGCTTATCAAATGTTTGTGGTATTCTACTATTATGTTTATGTTTTCTTGTAGCCTTTTTTGATTGTGGTTGATCATCTTCAGAGGTAGAGACATAGCTTGAAATTGAACTTGAATCTGAGCTTGAATCATTGTATGGTAAATTCCATGGCGGAGGACACATTAGCTCATCAGATGAGCTTGAAGATGATGAAATGTTTATTATTTCTGGATTGTTTTTGGAAGTCATGGTAGAGATATTTGGAGAAAGTGCTATTGTTTTTTACAGATTATATGGTTGTATTGTTGTTATTTTATAAGTGAAACCGAATGTAAATGCAATTAATTGTGAAGTGTAGGCAAATTGATAGTGAAGTCAGTTAATAGTGAAGTTGTAGGTGAAAGATGGTAAATGCAATTCAATGCAATTCTGTGTTTCTAGCAATGTGTGTTTGAATTTTACACATTCAAATTTTCCATCCACGTCATAGAATTTTATATTTTTTCTTATCTTCAAATGCATCAACCTTATTTAATATTCAATAACAAGTAAGCATTGATACAATATATTTAAAAATATGATGCATTAACAGATAAATGTTGATGCAATAGCAGAATAACAGTAGAGTATGAACTATGATGCAGTAACAGATAAATATTGATGCAGTAACTATTAAATATAATTACAAGTATAAGTTACTGCATCACTATGTTATTCTACTGCATCGCATAATTATTTTTATTGCATCACAGTTACTTGATAAATATAATCAAACTCAAACCATAGATAAAAGCAATAACAAAGACTGATCATTAGAAGTAAAAGTACTTAGTTTTCAACATCCACTAACCAAAAGTAAAATTACCATAGAAACATTATCTAAATTTCAAAGTACCATACAATTACTGGTCATTCATTAAAACATATCCAAAAGATTTCAGTTTTTGAGTAATCTCAACGAAAATTTCCCATCAGCCTTCAGTTGTCTTTTCCAGAGTTTCGTTAAACTTTTCATCAAATTTTGATCCATTCTGACATCAACATGATATAAGATCTTAAAGCTTTTTCCTTGCTTCTTCGCAAATGCTTCAGCTGCTTTCATTACTTCCTTCTTTTTGAGATTTAGATCTTTCAGTAATATCTTTGCCAAGTACTTTGCGCGAAGCATTTTTAGTTGTCCTCTTAGAGCTCTAGCTTCCCTATTTAGTTCATGCAAAAATACTTCTTGACCTGTGACAACTCGTAATTTCAGGTCATTTTTACAAACTTTGGAAGTTTCACTATTTCATCATTTATCGTAAATTACGTTTACGAGTATCAAATTCGCGTAACCTTAGTGGTTTAGCTGCGAATTCATGAACATTTTATCAAGGACATTTCATATAGACTAGACTTAGCCTACACAACATTAATAACATCATTTCATATCAATATTATGCATGGGTTTGCATTTTTCATTAAACGTTTATTTTCCTATTAAATAAACGCTATCGCGTAAACATTTATTTTGAACATTTAATCCGACACTTCCAAAAATATTCCTAATATATTTTTATACTCAATTTAAGACTATAAAAATTATATTATTAATTTACCCGATGTTTTCAATTTATTTCGTATATAAATTGTTATGTTTATATAATTACGACGGTTTTCGTAAATTCAACCCGATAAATATTTATTCACTCAATTTTTGTGAGAAATGTATTTTTACAATTTTTATGACCTCAATATATTTTATCTTGACCCGTGAAAATTTATTTTTAACTAACGCTACCCTATATACTCAAAAGTGACTACAACTTATCATTTAACTTCAATTAACTTACTAAACATTACACATTATACATTTAAAAAAAAAGTATTAAGTAAGTGACTAAACCTCCTTGTCGACACAAGGAGGGTGAGTCATGTGGTTTTTGGCTAAATATCTCAAGTATATGTATATTATACTAAAATCTAATACAAACATTCACTTATTCATTTTCACAAGTAATAAAAGATCAAACTATCTCTTGCTCTTTCTCTCTTCCAAAACCGGCAGCCAACCAAGGATCAAGAAGGAAGCATCATAAAAATTTTCAAGACAAAGATTATTATACTCTAGTATCACTCTTTGTATAGGTTTTGAAATAAAAAACCTAGGGTGATTAGGAAAACCCTTTGTTCTCATAAACCTCATCAAGTTACTTGTAAGCTTTTCATTTTCATGATCATATTTCATATTCATTTTCATATTCATTACATCATATTTGAGAAAACATGCAAGTCATATGATGTTTGTACCACTTTTACATTGATTTTTAAAAGCTATGTATATATAAGTCATCCAATAATTACTCCTTGTTATATATTATTTTTGGTGATGTCTAAGAACCCATGACACCCTAAGAAGGTGTATGGTAGGATTAGAATAGCTTCGGAGTTGTTTTGAATGGGTTAGAATAGGTTTGGCGCGAGAAAAACTCATTTCGACAAGTTTTAAAAAGGGTCTGTCCATATTTTTTAAATCTGGAAAATCCGACAGTTTGTAAAATATTTTGGGCTAGATATTTAGAAAATACACTTTAAAACGAAAACGTGGCCGCTTGAACGGATTAAAACGGAGCTATAACGAAGAAGTTATGAATTTTTCAAGTTTGACGACGAAAGATATTTGGTACAGAAAATTCAGCTTGTAATCTCGCCTTTTTACGAGTCAAAAATGAGTCTTAAGCGTTATAAAATGTGTTGACTTATCAAAAATATATTAGTATATATTATCACGATTCTGAGGACATATAAAACGTAGAAAACGGACTTGTAACGATTAAATCACACGTGATTTAACAAAGTTGCCGTAACTTTATTATATAAGAAAAACTAATATATTTCTATTAGACAAGTATTACGGAAAACAAGTGACCATGTTGAGGGTCGTTTTTAACATTGATGGAGTACTTTTTATAAAATGATGTCTTCTAGTAAAAGTAAGTTCGCCTGGTCTATTTTCCAAAGTGTTCAACCGTTCGTCAAACGGAGTTGTAATGCATAATATACGGTCGCTTAAACTTTTCCGAAAAACCACCCTTAAACAATATGTTGGACACAAGTACCATACTTTAACTACATTTCTCTCCATGATCGAGACCTCTAGGATGAAAACTTAAATGCCAAAACTTTGAGATAATGATACAAGCTTCCCAAAACCGTTGAGTTTGTTTCCTAACGCTCGACGTGCACCATTTTACGACTAGTTTTTAGAGGCCGTTTTAGTCACTTTCATGGATATTTCAACGATATTATTTTACGACGAAAAGTTATAATTTCATAATAAATCACTAAATGATTATCGTAGGATATCATTTCAACGTAAATACTTGTAAAGTATTTTATAACATGACGAGATGTCATAAACATATATTTCGACGATAAACATTATTTTCAAACGTACAAGTGGTATAGATTACATATGGATTTGCATGCACGACATTGTTTCATGATTTACATTAGAACATATCATTCATAATAGGTCACGGTCAGAGGTTGCGCCTCATTTCAGCATTGCCATTATATCATCATTATCATTGCAACAGGTGAGTTTTCATAGCCCCGATTTATTCAAGTTTTTACTTATTTCAAACCTACGGGGAAGAATACATTGCACATCATTTTTATTACGATACCAAGTATATCAAATTCATTTACATTGCTTAAGTTACCTCATGCCAATTGAATGTCCCCATTATATAACATGAGCCGTTAATTTCATAGAAGCGAGGGTGAGTGGATAGATCTATCGAGGGTGACTCCTCCATCCGGGTTGGTGGATTCCAACTGGTTAAACGGATGCATTTCATTTAATAACATTATTTGAGTTGTTTGGCAAACACTCTGTTGGGGCGAACATCATGATCAGTCTAGTTTCGGTGTCATGAACTTATAGCAATTGTATCATTTTTGTGACGACATTGTCATACATAATTTATACTTGTGGTAGTCGTATTGAACATTTTCAACAACTCTATGAACTCACTCAACCTTTGTGTTGACACTTTTAGCAATGTATTTTCAGGTAACTAAGGCATTCACTTCATGGCATGCATGTGGACACATCATAGAGTCGCGGTGACGACGCGTCTCACATGGGATTTATATACTTTAAAAACATCGTTTGACTTGTACCAATCTTATTTTCCGCACATAGTAACTTTCATTTGGGACCTATCTTTGTAACTCTGAATGTTTTTATTAAATCAAGCGATGTATTTTCCAAACGACACTTTAGGTCGTTCAATATAACTATGATTGTGATGCTATGACAGTCAATCCCCAGGAATTCCATTCCGCTGCAAAACAGGTAATTTGGGGGTGTGACAGATTGGCATCAGAGCTTCGGTTATAGAGAACTAGGTTGCATCATTGACCCTAGACTATAACTACATCATCATAGCATCTCATCATTTCATCATAAGTGCATAGTCACTATACATGCGGTTTCATACGCACATTTTGCGAGTTATTTACTTTCATTTCAAATCGATTGTCTCATTGATGCCTTCAGATACCCATCCCATCACTTTGACATGGAGAATGCCCTGTCATTCCCTATCATAATTTTAACATCAGTTGACTCAACACCGATAACATCAGATGATGAGACTGAACCCTTTTAGGAGGACGAAGTTGCACCTACACCATCACGATCATCATTGGTTCACTGTAGGATCAGGACAATTTTTATCATTCTGTTGAGACAGATCATACCATTTGGTAGGACTTACAAGCTTAGTCCTAGAGGACCTATTATTCATACATTTGATTTGCCACTTGGGAAGCGTGCATGATTTGACACACCACTACTATCTATCACTAAGACTACAGAAACTACACTATCTTATAGAATTTGAGGACTATGAGAGTTTCAAAGTTGTTGTTGCTAGACAGCCTACTACTTCTACACTTGAGGCATGATTAGAGCACCGACAGGAACCGACAATAAGTACCTTTCTAGCTAATGTAATCCTTATTATTTATCATATTCACGATAATCACAATCTTTGTTTATTTCATTCCGTATTCCAATTGCCCAATTTTCAATCTTTTCGCGATGATACCTCACTATCTTACTAGGGGTTAGGCCAAATTTATTCTTGACCAATTAAGAGACTATTACCACTCTATGAGGTTCTCCCATGTATCCTAGAAATCATTCAACAAATTGTATTTCAAGTTATTTTGCTACCACTTCATAACATTATTTCACTTAATTTTATTTCAAGCTGTTCTACACTATCTTAGAAACATTGTTTCATAAAGTTTTAAAACAAAGTTGCTTAGTTACCACCCTATCAATTGGCTTTCAGTTATCTCATCAATTATTTAATACTATCATTACGCGAAACGATTTTCATGTTACTCTGAAAAATTATTGAGCCATTATCTTACAAAACAAAACGTTGAATACCATCTAAAACTTCGGAGGAACATAATACCATTTCAACAAAACCAAGCATCACATCATTTGTCCTTGATTATACATAGCCTGATCACCTATGTATAATTCAGGAAGAATTATGTCATGAAAGTAACAAGCATCATTTCAAATCTCTTAAAACAATCTTCACTCAAAAGCAAAGCTTTGTAATCAGATAAATTGTTCATAAACGTTTCTTTTGTTAACACTCTATAGAAGCCCACGCCATTCATCCCTCACTCAACCGATAAGTTAGAATTTGATGAGTTACTTTTTTTTAGGAAAGGCTTTCTATACCATCCGTGTGAGGATTCCTCGATACAAGAAAACAATGAAAGGATTTCGGAATTTCCAACAAGGACTAGAAGTAGGTAGCGAGATCTTTCAAAACTCAATAAAAATCTTAAGACATGACGAGACATTCCGAACCACTATTTTAGACTAGAAGTCAAATTATATCATTTCAAAAGTACTAGCTAGACCGAGTTACAAGATTTAGTACGAAGCGAATACACACTAAGCAACATTATAAGGAGAAACCAAATCTTCTAACTGGGACTACAGAACATTTCACTAAACATGGCCTCAACAATATTTGAACTTCCCTACAATGAGTTTCCTTTAAAGGAAAATGTGGTTAAATTAAGGTTATTGATATAAACTTCCCCTAAGGCATTGTGTTCCCTAGAAATTCCAAGTAACCTCACTTCTATATCCAGAGATGCAACAGGTTTGAACATATCGGACAATAGATGACTTTCCATCTACAAGTGAGATTAGAACAAACATTCCTCGGTATAGTATCACCTGATATCTATGTTTTGCGGACATGATGACAATCTAGTGATGAACTATTTTAGAAGCACTCAATATCGGAACGAGTCTTGAAAACCAATCACAATACTACATCACTTAAATATTTAAGGTTTTGTGACTTTACAACATAGAGCATGGAAACACTTCGATAATCAAACCATAAACATTTTAGTCATGGGGACTAAATGCCTTAGGCAAGTAAGATTCAAATCATGACATTCGCTGGAACGAGAAACGCGAGGAATCACAATTGTTACCCATAATCTATTCTTTTCAATAAGGTCCTTTTCGACAGACTTAACATTTTGAACTATTACATGAGGCACGTGATATCAATTCCAGTTTTACCTATCATAAGCTATTCGATTCACCTTAGACTTCTCATAATCATTTCACTCTTCCCATGGAATCTATTAGAACATGAGTACCACCTATTATCCTCAGCTCAATGGTTAGAGCGAGAGAACAATTCCCACATTAGACTCATTATACAACATTGAATTAGCTAATGGTAACTTAATTAGCACTGACACCATTGTCCGTGGTTGTACACTCAATTTTCTAAATCATCCCTTCAATATAGACCTTATGCCCGTAGAACTTGGTAGTTTCGACGTCATTATCGGCATGGATTGGTTATCCAAACATCGTGCAAGAATCATTTGTGATGAAAAAGTTGTTCATCTTCCTTACAACAGCGAAACTTTGATCATTCATGGGGAACGAAGTGGAACTAGACTCAGTATTATATCATGCATCAAGACGGAGAAGTACATAAAAAAAAGGTTGTTATGCTTTCTTAGCACATATAACCGACAAGAGGTCGGGAGAGAAACGACTTGAGGATGTACCAATTGTTCAAGAATTTCCTGAAGTCTTTCCCGAAGACTTGCCAAGACTTCCACCGGCACGTCAAGTAGAATTTCATATTGACTTAGTGCCCGGAGCTGCACCAATTGCGCGAGCACCTTACCGATTAGCACCATCGGAGATGCAAGAGTTGTCTAATCAGTTGCAAGAACTTTTAGACAAAGGATTCATTAGGCCAAGTTCCTCGCCTTGGGGAGCACCGGTCTTGTTTGTGAAGAAGAAAGATGGATCCTTCAGAATGTGTATAGATTATAGAGAGCTGAACAAGTTAACGGTGAAGAATCATTACCCACTCCCCAGAATCGACGACTTGTTCGATCAGTTGCAAGGCTCTAGTATCTACTCAAAGATTGATCTAAGGTCAGGTTATCATCAACTTAGAGTTCGGGAGGAGGATATCCCGAAAACAGCGTTTAGAACACGTTATGGACATTATGAGTTTCAAGTAATGCCGTTCGGATTAACTAATGCACCTGCAGTATTCATGGATCTCATGAATAGGGTATGCAAACCGTATTTGGACAAGTTTGTCATAGTGTTCATCGACGACATATTGATTTACTCAAAGAGCAAAGAAGAGCACGAAGGACATTTAAGAACGATTTTAGGACTACTCAAGAATGAGGAGTTGTATGCCAAATTTTCGAAGTGTGATTTTTGGAACCGTAAAGTACAATTTCTTGGTCATGTCATTGATAGTCAAGGATTACAAGTAGACCCTGCAAAGATTGAAGCTGTAAAAGATTGGGCTACTCCAACAAATCCTACAGAAATCCGACAATTTCTAGGACTTGCCGGGTATTACCGAAGATTCATCGAAGGTTTTTCAAAGATAGCTAAAGCTTTGACCAAGTTGACACAGAAAAACAAGAAGTACGAATGGGGAAAGAAACAAGAAGCTGTTTTCAGTTGCTGAAGCAAAAGCTTTGCAGTGCGCCAATTTTGGCACTACCCGAAGGAATTGAGAACTTCGTTGTATACTGCGATGCTTCACATAAAGGGCTTGGAGCTGTCTTAATGCAAAACGAGAAGGTGATAGCTTATGCTTCTCGACAACTTAAAGTCCATGAGAAGAATTACACCACTCATGATCTTGAGTTGGGGGCCGTAGTTTTTGCACTCAAAATTTGGAGACACTACCTTTACGGAACAAAGTGCACAGTGTTTACGGACCACAAGAGTTTACAATATGTTCTTGATCAGAAGGAACTTAACATGAGGCAACGTCGTTGGTTGGAATTACTCAGCGATTATGATTGTGAAATCAAGTATCACCCGGGAAAAGCAAATGTTGTGGCTGATGCTCTTAGTCAGAAAGAAAGACCCAAACCTTTAAAAGTAAGATCATTAGGAATGACGATCAGTTCACCTTTACCATCAAAAATACTGGAGGCACAGATCGAGGCACTTAAGGAGGAAAACCGACCAAGTGAAAAGCTTTATGGTATGCCCGAAAATGCAAATGGCTTTGTAAAGAGAGTAGATGGAGTATTATGCTTCAAGGATAGAATGTGGGTACAATTTTATGGTAGGATACGAGAATTGATTATGCATGAGTCGCATAAGTCAAAGTATTCTATTCACCTAGGTTCTGATAAGATGTATCAGGATCTCAAGAAACTTTATTGATGGCCGAACATGAAAGCGGAAATTGCCACGTACATTAGAAGATGCCTTATTTGCTCTAAGGTAAAAGTCAAATATCAAAAACCTTCAGGATTACTCCAACAACCAGAAATTCCTCAATGGAAATGGGAACACATTACGATGGACTTCGTCACGAAACTTCCTAAGACATCAGGAGGTTATCACGCTATATGGGTAATCGTTGATCGTCTTACCAAATCAGCCCATTTCATACCAATTAGAGAGACTTATTCCATGGAACAACTCACTAGACCTTATGTCAAGGAAATAGTCTCGAGGCATGGAGCACCAATTTCTATCATTTCTGACAGAGATAGTCGATTCACTTCAAATTTCTGGAAATCTTTACAAGATTCATTTGGAACCAAATTAGAGATGAGCACAGCATATCATCCACAAACCGATGGTCAAAGTGAAAGGACAATTCAAACATTAGATAATATGCTCAAGCATGTGTGACTTTCTAGAAATGATTAGGCAAGTCATACTTCATCGAACCAGTTGTTTTACAACAATAGTAATTACATAAACATATTAACGACACCATTTGAGGCACTCTCTGATTTGGGTGTCAATCACTTATTTACGGGAAAAAATCAGGAAAGTCCAACTCACTATTCAATGACTCATTCATGAAACAACAAAGTGATCGTACAGATCAAAAATCAGTTACAAGCAACAACAAATAGCTAGATAAGCTACGTCGATATACGATGCAAAATATTGGAAGTATGTTCCATAAGTCGCAAACCATTAAAATTCAAGTTGGCAACAAATTTATGTTCAAAGTCCCGTCTTGGAAAGGCGTGGTACGATTCAGAAAAACATTGGACGACCCAATGTGACTCAATTATCCTCACTTTTTCACAAGTAACATCGTAGAACCTAACATGGACTGAATTCAGGGACTGAATTCCTTTTTGGTTGGGCGAATGTGACAACTCGTAATTTCAGGTCATTTTTACAAACTTTGGAAGTTTCACTATTTCATCATTTATCGTAAATTACGTTTACGAGTATCAAATTCGCGTAACCTTAGTGGTTTAGCTGCGAATTCATGAACATTTTATCAAGGACATTTCATATAGACTAGATTTAGTCTACACAACATTAATAACATCATTTCATATCAATATTATGCATGGGTTTGCATTTTTCATTAAACGTTTATTTTCCTATTAAATAAACGCTATCGCGTAAACATTTATTTTGAACATTTAATCCGACACTTCCAAAAATATTCCTAATATATTTTTATACTCAATTTAAGACTATAAAAATTATATTATTAATTTACCCGATGTTTTCAATTTATTTCGTATATAAATTGTTATGTTTATATAATTACGACGGTTTTCGTAAATTCAACCCGATAAATATTTATTCACTCAATTTTTGTGAGAAATGTATTTTTACAATTTTTATGACCTCAATATATTTTATCTTGACCCGTGAAAATTTATTTTTAACTAACGCTACCCTATATACTCAAAAGTGACTACAACTTATCATTTAACTTCAATTAACTTACTAAACATTACACATTATACATTTAAAAAAAAAGTATTAAGTAAGTGACTAAACCTCCTTGTCGACACAAGGAGGGTGAGTCATGTGGTTTTTGGCTAAATATCTCAAGTATATGTATATTATACTAAAATCTAATACAAACATTCACTTATTCATTTTCACAAGTAATAAAAGATCAAACTATCTCTTGCTCTTTCTCTCTTCCAAAACCGGCAGCCAACCAAGGATCAAGAAGGAAGCATCATAAAAATTTTCAAGACAAGGATTATTATACTCTAGTATCACTCTTTGTATAGGTTTTGAAATAAAAAACCTAGGGTGATTAGGAAAACCCTTTGTTCTCATAAACCTCATCAAGTTACTTGTAAGCTTTTCATTTTCATGATCATATTTCATATTCATTTTCATATTCATTACATCATATTTGAGAAAACATGCAAGTCATATGATGTTTGTACCACTTTTACATTGATTTTTAAGAGCTATGTATATATAAGCCATCCTATAATTACTCCTTGTTATATATTATTTTTGGTGATGTCTAGGAACCCATGACACCCTAAGAAGGTGTATGGTAGGATTAGAATAGCTTCGGAGTTGTTTTGAATGGGTTAGAATAGGTTTGGCGCGAGAAAAACTCATTTCGACAAGTTTTAAAAAGGGTCTGTCCATATTTTTTAAATCTGGAAAATCCGACAGTTTGTAAAATATTTTGGGCTAGATATTTAGAAAATACACTTTAAAACGAAAACGTGGCCGCTTGAACGGATTAAAACGGAGCTATAACGAAGAAGTTATGAATTTTTCAAGTTTGACGACGAAAGATATTTGGTACAGAAAATTCAGCTTGTAATCTCGCCTTTTTACGAGTCAAAAATGAGTCTTAAGCGTTATAAAATGTGTTGACTTATCAAAAATATATTAGTATATATTATCACGATTCTGAGGACATATAAAACGTAGAAAACGGACTTGTAACGATTAAATCACACGTGATTTAACAAAGTTGCCGTAACTTTATTATATAAGAAAAACTAATATATTTCTATTAGACAAGTATTACGGCAAACAAGTGACCATGTTGAGGGTCGTTTTTAACATTGATGGAGTACTTTTTATAAAATGATGTCTTCTAGTAAAAGTAAGTTCGCCTGGTCTATTTTCCAAAGTGTTCAACCGTTCGTCAAACGGAGTTGTAATGAATAATATACGGTCGCTTAAACTTTGCCGAAAAACCACCCTTAAACAATATGTTGGACACAAGTACCATACTTTAACTACATTTCTCTCCATGATCGAGACCTCTAGGATGAAAACTTAAATGCCAAAACTTTGAGATAATGATACAAGCTTCCCAAAACCATTGAGTTTGTTTCCTAACGCTCGACGTGCACCATTTTACGACTAGTTTTTAGAGGCCGTTTTAGTCACTTTCATGGATATTTCAACGATATTATTTTACGACGAAAAGTTATAATTTCATAATAAATCACTAAATGATTATCGTAGGATATCATTTCAACGTAAATACTTGTAAATTATTTTATAACATGACGAGATGTCATAAACATATATTTCGACGATAAACATTATTTTCAAACGTACAAGTGGTATATATTACATATGGATTTGCATGCACGACATTGTTTCATGATTTACATTAGAACATATCATTCATAATAGGTCACGGTCAGAGGTTGCGCCTCATTTCAGCATTGCCATTATATCATCATTATCATTGCAACAGGTGAGTTTTCATAGCCCCGATTTATTCAAGTTTTTACTTATTTCAAACCTACGGGGGAGAATACATTGCACATCATTTTTATTACGATACCAAGTATATCAAATTCATTTACATTGCTTAAGTTACCTCATGCCAATTGAATGTCCCCATTATATAACATGAGCCGTTAATTTCATAGAAGCGAGGGTGAGTGGATAGATCTATCGAGGGTGACTCCTCCATCCGGGTTGGTGGATTCCAACTGGTTAAACGGATGCATTTCATTTAATAACATTATTTGAGTTGTTTGGCAAACACTCTGTTGGGGCGAACATCATGATCAGTCTAGTTTCGGTGTCATGGACTTATAGCTATTGTATCATTTTTGTGACGACATTGTCATACATAATTTATACTTGTGGTAGTCGTATTGAACATTTTCAACAACTCTATGAACTCACTCAACCTTTTTGTTGACACTTTTAGCAATGTATTTTCAGGTAACTAAGACATTCACTTCATGGCATGCATGTGGACACATCATAGAGTCGCGGTGACGACGCGTCTCACATGGGATTTATATACTTTAAAAACATCGTTTGACTTGTACCAATCTTATTTTCCGCACATAGTAACTTTCATTTGGGACCTATCTTTGTAACTGTGAATGTTTTTATTAAATCAAGCGATGTATTTTCCAAACGACACTTTAGGTCGTTCAATATAACTGTGATTGTGATGCTATGACAGTCAATCCCCAGGAATTCCATTCCGCTGCAAAACAGGTAATTTGGGGGTGTGACTGACCAATATATGTTTCCATATGCCTCATGACAAAGATACCACAGTCTACACTATTGTAGATTGTCTTCCATTTTATCTGCACTAACCTTTGGTTCGCCAATAAAATCTCTGCGATTTTTGGGTGGATTTTCCTTTCTAGGTAATTGATAAATGAATCAATCTGTGAAAATAATACGATACAGTTACATTAGTTTTAGTTTCTTACATGCTCAATATATATAACTATGATGCAGTAAAAACTTTAAAATTTAGTAGTTTATAACACTTTGATGCAGTAGAAAAACATTCTTTGTATTTTTAGTTATACTTACCACATCATTTGCATAATCCCCATATCTATCTGAGATACTTTTGATACCTTTGTCGATGTTGGCAAGGATGTCTATATCACCTTTTTTCAGATTAAAGCAGATGAGATGGTAATGATTTGATCCATTTTCAATCATCTTTATACAAGGAAGAAAACCTGTAGTCATTTTAATGCATTAACATCATTGAAATTCATGATAAGAATCAAATCACTGAAACTTGCAATAATAAATCTATTTTTTTTCTTACCAAACTAACATCATTGAAATCCTTCACTCTTGCAGTTTCTAAAACACTTTTAACATTTTCATCAAAAACTTTATTTCTTTTCTCCACATCATTTCCATCTTCAACCATATTATGAGGCTATTTTCATAAACATGAAATGTTTTATAAGCATTAAAAAGTGTCAATTAAATTTAGCTATATTGTTGGGGGTTATTCGTCCCAAAGCAGGGTAAAGACAATCAATGACAGTAGTAATACCACTAGGTGGTTACCGGATATCACTTGGAATCGTGTGATCACTTTCCAAAGTAAACTATTCGACCCTAATGCCTGGGTATCACGAATATCTACTTGGGATAAGACCAAATGCAGTTAGAGAATTAGGCACAATTCTATAACCCTTTCACTAGTAAGTGTTTACGTTTTCTGTGTGTCCTTCATGCATGATCAGACCTCCTATATATAGGAGGTTACTCTTGAGCTATTCCAATGGAATTATGAGTATTAATCGGCCCATTAATAGCCTCATAATTATCACCATTATAGCCGTTAGTGGTTACATGACCAATTAAACATGGTCATAAAGAAGTGGTAACTGCCATTTAGCAGTACTTTCCATAAGCAGTACTTTCCACTAGCAGTACTTTCACTTGCAGTGTAAGTACAGCCTATCAGTGGAAACACTGCTTATCAGTACTTTCATAGAACTATCAGTGGATACACCACTTCAGTGGAAACACTGCCTATCAGTGGAAACACTGCTTATCAGTGGAAACCACAAGCAGTACTTTCCACAAGCAGTACTTTCACCAAGCAGTACTTTCACCAGTACTACCAATACAAACCACTATAAGAGTCAGGGTGTTCATGGACCTTATGGGTGTACAATCCGTACCTCCTAACCCATTACAAGGTGTGAACTAGTCCCACAAGTGCACTAAATTTTCCAACAATCCTCCCCAAATTTAGTTCACTTCCTTTGCATGAAAAATAAACATCAATCAAAACATGTGCATAAACGAAAATGTCCTGAGGATTGAATTTCCATCTTAGTAAATTACACGTTCAAATATTCGAGAATCAGGGTGTTCTAAGAATTGAACCCTTCAACCCATTTGAATACCTGAAGATAAAATACACATAAGTTTTCAAACACTTAACAGCTCCTGACACTATACAAGCCATGTGTCCATATCCAAATTCATAAATGTTGTAAAAGCTAAAAGTCCAAAGCTTCCTGAAGCGGCAAAACTTCAACATTTACATAGGTGGTTCCTCTTTAGTCATGCTCCTGCCAAGCACTTTTTCAAAGAAAATTAACCATTAAGAAGTAAAGACTTCATCCTCCTTTCAGCAGGTTCTGAGCACAACCTTGGGATGTAAATAAAACATGTGCTCCATTCCACTGAATGTTCAGCTTTCCACATTGAACTCAGCTCCTAAGTTTCCTCAGGAGGGAGTTGGGTGTCCTAGCATTCAGTGACTAAGTTGGACTTAAACCCATCCCTTTAGCAGACTTTATAACCAAGTCTCTAGCCAGACCCTTCGTCAAGTGATCAGCTAAGTTCTGTTGAGATCTCACAAACTCTATAGATACCACCCCATTCATGATAAGCTCACGAATCATGCTATGCCTGACACCTAAGTGTCTAGACTTACCATTGTACATCTGGCTATAAGCCTTAGCCAATGTAGCTGCACTATCACACCGGATAGAAATAGGTGCTATAGGTTTAGGCCACAATGGAATCTCAAGAAGCAAGTTTTTCAACCATTCAGCTTCTTTACCAGCAGCTGCTAAAGCCACAAATTCAGATTCCATTGTTGAACTGGTGATGCAAGTTTGCTTCTTGGATGCCCAAGAAATTGCACCTCCACCAAGTAGGAATACCCAGCCACTGGTAGACGAATTGTCTTCAGTGTTACTGATCCAACTTGCATCAGTGTAACCTTCCAAAACTGATGGGTAACCAGTATATGAGAGACTATAATCCATAGTTCTCTTCAAATACTTCAGTACCCTCTGAACTGCTTGCCAGTGATGAGCACTAGGATTGCTAGTATACCTGCTCAATTTTCCCACTGCAAAACCAATATCAGGTCTTGTACAAGTCATGGCATACATCAGGCAGCCAATTACCCTAGAATACTCAAGTTGAGATACAGCCTTGCCATGATTAGGCATCAGCTTCTCACAAGTATCCATAGGAGTACTCACTGGAGTACAATCAAAGTAATTGAATTTCCTCAGTACCTTCTCAATATAATGAGACTGAGAGATAGAAATTCTATTACTTTCATGTTTAATCCTTATACCAAGGATAACATCAGCCTCCCCCATGTCTTTCATGGAGAACCTTGATGACAAAAATTCCTTTGTCAGGTCAACCTGATTTTGGTCAGTGCCAAAGATCAACATGTCATCAACATATAGACAAATGATGACTCCTTTACCAGATTCATCAAATTTGCTATATACACATTTGTCAGCTTGGTTAAGAACATAACCACTAGACAAAACCACTTCATCAAACTTTTGATGCCATTGCTTAGGTTCCTGCTTAAGTCCATAAAGAGACTTAATCAGTTTACACACCTTGTTTTCATTGCCAGGCATGATGAAGCCTTGAGGTTGGTTCATATAAACCTCCTCTTCCAATTCACCATTCAAGAAAGCTGTTTTCACATCCATCTGATGAATAACCAGATTGTGAATAGATGCCATAGCAATCAGCAGTCATATGGTACTGATACGAGCCACAGGGGAATAAGTATCAAAATAGTCTATTCCTGACTTTTGTTTAAAGCCCTGAATGACTAGTCTAGCCTTGAACTTTTCAATAGTTCCATCTACCTTCATTTTCCTTTTGAAAATCCATTTGCAACCCAAAGGTTTGCAACCTGGTGGTAGATCAACCAACACCCAAGTGTTGTTCCCCATGATGGAATCCATCTCATCATTGATTGCTTCTTTCCAGAAAGCAATATCCTGGGACTTCATTGCTTCTTCAAATGTTTTGGGGTCATCCTCAACAATGAAGCAATAGGAGTATTGGTCTGAGACCTCATCCCTGGTACCTTCAACTAAGTATAGTTGAAACTCAGGTCCAAATGACTTTGGAGTCCTGACCCTTTTGCTCTTCCTGAACACAGGTTCAGGTTGCTGAACCACAACCTCATCAGGGACCACTGATGGTTCACCATCAGGGACCTCTGATACACCAGTGTCATGAGTTCCATTAGGAATCCTCTGACTCGGTCTAGGGACTGATGAGAATCTATTCTCATCAAAATCTGCATCCCTTGATTCAATTATTGTGTTAACTGAAACATGTTCATTAGGTTCAATAACATAGAACCTAAAAGCCTTGGAATGCTCAGCATATCCAACAAAGATGCAGTCAATGCCTCTTTCACCCAAAGTATTTTGCTTTGGATCAGGGAGTCTTACAACAGCCCTACAACCCCAAACCTTGAGATAATTCAGGTTGGGTTTCCTTTTAGTCCAGAGTTCATAAGGGGTAACCTTGTTCCTTTTATTTGGAACCCTATTTAATAAATAGCAAGCTGTTAACATAACTTCACCCCAGAACCCTTGACTCAGTCCTGAATAGGACAACATGGAATTAACCATCTCCTTCAGCACCCTGTTTTTCCTTTCAGAAATACCATTTTGCTGAGGAGTATAGGGAGCAGTAGTTTCATGGATAATACCAACAGACTGAAAGTACTGAGTATCCATGTACTCACCTCCCCTATCAGTCCTTAATCTTTTGATCAAAGACCCAAGTTGTAATTCAACTTCAGTTTTAAACACTTTGAATTTATCTAATGCTTCATCCTTGGTATGTAATAAATAGACATAACAAAATCTAGAAGCATCATCAATAAGTGTCACAAAGTACTTCTTATTCCCCAAAGAAGGAGTGGCATGCAAATCACACAGGTCACTGTGAATAAGCTCCAAGATCTTAGTCTCACGACTAACACCCTGAAAGGGTTTCTTGGTTATCTTGGTCAACATGCAAGTTTTACACTTTTCAGTGTCCATGTCAAAAGCAGGGATTAAACCATCCCTAGACATATCTTGCATCCTTTTATAGTGAACATGACCAAGTCTAGCATGCCAAAGGTTAGAATCACTCTGATTATATGTGGTCACAAAAGCTGAAATAACACTGTCAGTGGTAATATTAAGTCTGAACATTTGATTACATAAATAACCAAAACCAATAAAAACACCACATTTAGAAAGAACAAATTTATCAGATTCAATAACTTGTTTATATCCATGATTATTCAAAACACTACTTGAAACCAAGTTTTTCCTTATATCAGGAACATGAATAACATTAAACAAAGTTACAATCTTTCCAGAACTAAACCTAAGATCTACACAACCACGACCATGCACCAAGGCTGTTGACTCATTTCCCATGTGAAGAATAGAACCATCATTCAGTGACTCATAAGTCTTGAACCAGCTTCTATTTTTACACACATGAATTGTTGCACCAGAGTCAACCCACCACGCAACATCATCATCCTGCACATAAAAAGATTCAGATACATATGTAACATAATAAATCTGAAAAGACTTATTAAACATATTCTGACCTTTCAGTGAGTTGGTTGAACCACCACTCCCTGAACCATTAGTGCCTGATCTATTGGCTTTACCACCAATTTTAACACCCTTGCAGTCCCTTTTAATGTGACCAGTCTTGCCACATTTCCAACAAGTAGGTGTTGCCTTCTTGTTAGGATCTGCTCTTGTGTTGTCATGATATTTGCGTTTTCCTTTGTTGTCATTGTACCTGGTAGAGTTGTTATGCTCTACCATATTGACAACAGATGGTCCAGCAGCATTGCTACTCTTTGGCTTGTTATTATCCTGCACTTTGAGAGATTCCTCAATGTGCAAATGACTGCCCAACTCAACAAGAGTTAACTCCTCTTTCATATGTTTCAAGGTATGCTTGAAATCTTTCCATGAAGGAGGGAGTTTGTCAATGACACAAGAGACTTTGATAGCCTCATCCATGTTCATTTGGTGTTGTGTAAACCTTCCAAGTATTCCAAGAAGTTCATTGTATTGTTCCATAACTGGTCTTGAATCAGTCATTTTGTAATTTGTGAAATTACTAACAAGGAACTTCTTACTTGATGCATCCTCAGCCATATATTTGGCATCCAAGGAATCCCACAGTTCTTTGGAAGATTCAAAGTTCTGATAAATATCAAACAAAGAATCAGACATACCATTCAGAATAAGACCTCTGCATATGTAGTCATCATTCTCCCACTTGCTCCTCCTCCTGATTTGATCCACAGTAGCATCATCACCATCATCAGGAATTGGAGTAGTCAGCACATAGACCACACTCATGCTTGACAGCAAGAAGTGCATCTTCTTCTGCTACCTCCTAAAGTCCACCCCTTCAAACTTGTCCAGCTTAGCAAAGTTTGAAGCCATGTGTTTCATTGCAGCAATTGCTATTGATTATCACTAAATAGTTTACTTTGATTGTTGGGGGTTATTCGTCCCAAAGCAGGGTAAAGACAATCAATGACAGTAGCAATACCACTAGGTGGTTACCGGATATCACTTGGAATCGTGTGATCATTTTCCAAAGTAAACTATTCGACCCTAATGCCTGGGTATCACGAATATCTACTTGGGATAAGACCAAATGCAGTTAGAGAATTAGGCACAATTCTATAACCCTTTCACTAGTAAGTGTTTACGTTTTCTGTGTGTCCTTCATGCATGATCAGACCTCCTATTTATAGGAGGTTACTCTTGAGCTATTCCAATGGAATTATGAGTATTAATCGGCCCATTAATAGCCTCATAATTATCACCATTATAGCCGTTAGTGGTTACATGACCAATTAAACGTGGTCATAAAGAAGTGGTAACTGCCATTTAGCAGTACTTTCCATAAGCAGTACTTTCCACTAGCAGTACTTTCACTTGCAGTGTAAGTACAGCCTATCAGTGGAAACACTGCTTATCAGTACTTTCATAGCACTATCAGTGGATACACCACTTCAGTGGAAACACTGCCTATCAGTGGAAACACTGCTTATCAGTGGAAACCACAAGCAGTACTTTCCACAAGCAGTACTTTCACCAAGCAGTACTTTCACCAGTACTACCAATACAAACCACTATAAGAGTCAGGGTGTTCATGGACCTTATGGGTGTACACTCCGTACCTCCTAACCCATTACAAGGTGTGAACTAGTCCCACAAGTGCACTAAATTTTCCAACATATATTATATAGATAAATTTCTCACCAGCATCATCGTAGTACAGTAAACATTTCTGTTTCCAGAAGGTTTGTCTCTGAGTTGCTCTTCATCGTTTAGTATAATGCTCCATACATCAATTATAATTGAAGCAACTCTAATTTCAGGATAAAGGCTCAAGAAAAATGTACATTCTAATTCTAATCCTTTTCCATGGAAAATTATATCACTGCACATTTATGATTCAGTGACATTTTAGAATTTGATGCAGTAACATATAAGTATTGATGTAGTATAATCTAAACAGTGATGAAGTAACATATAAACATTGATGCAATATCATATAAACATTGATGCAGTAACATATAAGTATTGATGCAGTATAATCTAAATAGTAATGCAGTAAGACATGAATATATATGCAGTAATTATCAAATATTTGTCTAATAAAATTTACCCTTCAGGACAGCTGTCACTCCATATGTATTCAACAAGCTTCATATCTGCTTCAGGCCATTTTCGATAAATCACTACTTTTCTATCATAGAATGGTGATACCATAGTACTAGAGAGCTTTCCTATACACTTTTCATTAATTATTTCAACCTTTTTAGCTTCTTCCATAGCTTTTGCGCTTCTTTTTTGGCCTCTTTTAGGTTTTTTTGAATCCACTTTCACTGATTTAGGCTCTGGCTTTTTTGTTGGAGCCTTTTTAGCTTTACCCATTACTTCTTTTGTTTGACCCTTTTTATCCACTGCCTTTTTTGTGGGTTTCTCATTTGTTTCTGCCTTTTTTTGCCTTTTTTGCGGGTTTCTCATTTGTTTCTGCCTTCTTTTTTTGCCTTTTTTGCTTGTTCTTTGTTTGTTGCTGCCTTTTTACCCACTTCTTTTGATTTTGTTGCAGCATCTGATGTATCACATTTCTTTGCCTTTGATTTTGCTGCAGCAACAGTTTTTTCCTTTTGATTTTTCTGAATAGGAATGTAATTTATTGGCGCAACAGATCTCACAGGAACCACATCAAGCACATTAAAAGTTGATTCCTTTGCTGCATCAAAGTTTCCAGAGCTGTTCCGTTTTAAATTTAGCTTCAAACTGTGGTAGGGTGGAGTTGCAGTGGCAGTTACTGCATCAGCAGCTAACCTTTTTGGTGCATCTATGATATCAGTAGTAGACAATAATGGCAGTTTCATCACTTTGTTAATCATCGCAGATTCGTTCAAGCTAGCTTCACCTGCAATTTCCCAACTTAGATGTGATAGTGTAACATCTTCTACAAGATTTAGTTTTCTTTTCATATTACTTGAAAAGATATTTTCAGGTTGATGAGATTCAGTTAAACTTTCAATATCTTCAAGTCCATCATATTGCATGGTGTTTGCCTCATTCTCAGCTGTTGATTGACTTCCATATTGACTTAACATTAAATCGATATCATTTGGAACAACAGCATTAAATTTCGTCCCAACTAAACCTTTCACTAGAAACTCATCCTTATTTTTCTCATTAGTTATTTTTTTTAGGAAACCATTCTGTTGAAATCACTCCTAAACTATATTTCAAGTGTTAGTAATTAATATGTAATAGTTAGCTTATTATGGCTTTTATGTTAGTAATCATGCCAAGGCTTATGTAGAAAGCCCATGAGCCTTGGCCCAAGCCCATAAAGGAAAGGAAGGGAACTTGCATGTTGCCCTAGTTCCTTCCTATAAATAATGCTTGTAAACCCTCACTTGAGGGTTGGTTGTTCAATTCACTCATTTCCTACGCATAACTCTTCCTTCATTCTTACGTGTTTGTGTGTGTTTTGTTCAACCGATCATCTTATCTTTCTTTCTTACATATTGAGGCTTGTGTTACAAATATGGGAACCTAACAGTGGTATCATTCGCCAAATAGTTGGGTGAAAAGGTTTTGTTTTTGAAGTTATTTTTGGTCTTACGCGTAACTCTCGGTTCTTAAACTTTTACACGCTTAAAAAACTCAATTTTTACACTTTTCAATCCAATATTCTTGTACGTTCAACGTTTTTAGGTGTTAAAATTTATGTTTTTGGCAAAAAGTTTTAAACTTTACGTGTAGATCATTATTTTTAAACTTGATTTTAAACGTGTGGTTACTTCTACGCATAACGTGTTTACAAGTTTTGGATCATCAAGTTTCACACTTTTGTGTTATTTTGGTGATATTGAAGCTGTTTAATCACAAAAATTTGGTTTAGAAACATCTTTGGGCAGAAATCAGTGTTGGTTGCTTTTTACGCGTAACAAAACCCTAAAGTTACGCTTAAGTCTTCCGTGGTTTGATCTTCAGTTTTCGTGGTTTTGCTCAGTGTTTTGTTGCTTGGATAAGCCTGAAAACACTTCGACTTTGGATATCGTTTACACTGTTATAGTGTAAAAGATTTTTTGGGCAAAACCCTAATTTTACGCATAAACTCAAACTTATGCGTAGAACTCTTTACGCCTAAGATTTTTCTTATGCCTAAGCCTTGTCTTACGCATAAGCTAATCCTACGCATAAGTTTTCTACGCCTAACTTTCAGTTTACGCCTAATTTTAGTGTTTCTCAATTCTTACGCGTAAGCTAATCCTACGCGTAACTATTGCTTTTACGCATAAGTTTGGTGTTTTTACTCCTAAGTGTTACTTTGCCTAAATTTGGTTTCTACGCCTAAGGATACTTCATCAACAATGTTTCATTCGACTACAAAGATCCATTTAACAACACAAGTTTTCAACATGTCACAACCACCATACTCTAGCTACTTTCCTTATACTTATACTCAACAACAACAACAAAAACTAAGTCCACAACATCAACAATTTAATCAACAACAACAAATTTATCAACAACAATTTAATCAACAACATTATCCACAACAAGGAGCAATTCAACCTCAAATGGTTCAACCACCACCTAGTCTTCAAGTACAACCTTACACAAATGTTTATAATCAACATACATCCAGGAATACTATGAAGGAACCGTCTTGGTTTGCAAAGATGTGTGAAGCTTTAAGTATCCAGCAATCCATTCATGAGGCAGGATCACTTGATAGACCTCCAATGCTCACTCCCGGAAACTACGATCAATGGGTGATTAGGTTCTTTAGGTTTTGTGATCTAAAGAAGCCACATGGAAAGTTCTTAAAGAAGGTCATCTTGGAAGGTCCATTTCAGATGCCTATTGTCGTTACACCCGGAGATCCAAATGCTATTCCACCAAGAGATGATCTCACAAACATTGCAATTCTTACTGACCTCTCTGGTGATGAACTTCTACACTCCGAAGCTGATGAGCTAGCAATGCAATATATCCTTTTAGGATTACCAAACCCAATCCTTCGAAGTGTTGATGCTCAAAAGACTGCAAAATCAATGTGGGAACATATTCATCTTCTCTTGGAAGGCACTGAACTCAATCAAGAGGATATGGAATCCAAAATTTACTTGGCTTATGAACACTTCATGATTGAACCAGGAGAGACGTTAGAGTCCTATCATCATCGATTCTCAGACATCATCAATGACTTGGAAAAACATAACATCAACATGCCAAGAATTGCAGTCAACACTAAGTTCCTGAGTAGTCTTGGTCCTGATTGGGAAAAGTATGTCATTTTCATCCGTCAAGCGAAGAATCTTCACCATGATACATACGGATTGTTGTACGACTATTTGAAGCCTCATCAAAAAGAAGTTGATAAGGAAAGGGTTATCCGTGGCCAAACTGTTTCACCTTTACTCCGGATAATCAACAACTTGCTTTGTGGGCTCAAACTAGTTATCCTCCTCAACCAGCTCCTCAACCTACTGCCACAATTACACCATATGATCCGTCACAGCAACAATCTCAACAAACTCAATTGGTTCCATACAACAACAACAATGATCAAGCACTTTACAGTGAAGCTAATGAGGACTCAGATGCTTTCGATGCATTGCAACAAGGATTTGT
Organism: Chrysanthemum seticuspe; assembly: GCA_019973895.1. Lineage (NCBI taxonomy): Eukaryota > Viridiplantae > Streptophyta > Magnoliopsida > Asterales > Asteraceae > Chrysanthemum > Chrysanthemum seticuspe. The sequence goes on along the minus strand of BPTQ01000005.1, from coordinate 194,605,419 downwards.
TATGATTGCTAAAGCTTTTGGCCGTTATACAAACAAATCCAACAATCGCATTTGTTCCTCATCAAACACAAGGAATCAGGCTGTTGTGAACAATGGACGAGTTGAAGTTCAGAATCGTGGTTATGGTCGTCAGATGGGCGGTGGTCAAGGGTTTAATTCTATGGGTAGGAATAACATGGGTGCTCCACAACAACAGAGAGCTCAAGTGGTTGAACAGGGTAATGCTCAGAATGGGATAAATGGTCTTTGTTGCTACAACTGTAATGAGAAGGGACACCTGGCTAATGCATGCCCAAAGCCGAGGACTAGGGGCAGTGCTTATCACAAGGAGGCTTTACTTTTGGCTCTTAAGGATGAAGCTGGTGGAACTCTCACAAACAAAGAACAGAGCTTTATGGCAGATGCAGACTCAGATGATGATATGGAGGACTTGCAGGCCAATGCAGCAGTTATGTTGATGGCTAATATGCACGAGCTCCACATGAGTGACACAGGCCCAGTGTATGACACTGATGGCTTGTCTCAGGTACCCGAACAAACCATATTCATCTCTAATCTAATATCTCAGCCAACATCTGAATCCGACGAGGCTCAGAATGTTCAACATGAGTCGTCCACATCTCATTCTGACGATTCTCAACTAGACCCCGTAGTTACATTTGACGATCAAGATGATCTTATGGTTACCTTTGATACTCAAATTGACTCCGTGGTTATACTTGAGGATCTGAATAGTGATCATGTTGGGACTCACGTTGAACACGCTGAACCTTTGCCTAATCCAGATATTGACCTCTTACTTAAAGATTATCAATCCCAAATGGATGAACGTCGTTCATTAAATCAGCAATTACACAGTAAAAATGCACTGTTAACCAGGGATATTGAATGCTTAAAATGGCAACTCAATTTTTTCAAAACTCAAGAAAAACGTGAAAAAGGTTTTGAAGCCGCTTTTGCTAAATCACACCAAAACGAAAAATCATTAGAACGACAGATTCGTGATCTAGACGCATCGAAGAATGCTTTGTTGTCTCAAATAGAACAACTGAAACATGAACATAAAAAGCAACTTAACGCTCTTACTTTGGAAACTCAAAAAGCCAAGGCTGAGTTGTTAACTTGTCAAAAACAGTTCTCAGCATACAAAAAGCATTCAACGAAACGAATAGATGACCATCTTGAAGAAATTGTCGGCTTACAAAACAAACTCAAAGAGTTTCGAAATGTTGTTTACAAACATGGTGAGTCAATCACAACTATTTAAAAGTTTACTTTAAAACCCAATCCAAATGGATATGGACCAAATCTTGCTGATTACAAACCAATGCTTTCAACCAAAGCATTCAAACCAAATCCTGAAGTTTCCAGTGCAGAATACAAAATTGATGACTCTGTTATGAGTGTTGTTAAATATCATCGTCAAGAGGAATTAGATGCAGAAGACGAGAGTCGATCAAAATTAGAAAATGTTGTTTACAACAAACCATTTAACTATTCAAAAGCCGTCACTTTCGTCACACCAAAGGATTCTTCTAACACACCTAGGATTATCGCAAATACGTCTGATTCTTCTAATGTTGCTCCCCAACCAAATTATGCACAAATTTATGGTCCTTTACCTTCACTCAGTGAAGTAAATTCAAAACCTGAAAATCGTCAAATTCTTAGATATTTTGACATTTTCACTTCTGACCTCAAACTTTTAGAACGTGAGATTGAATTTCATTCTGAAATAAAAGTTGAACATTTTCAATCGCCTCAGGCGCGAGAACAAAGAGATATTTTTCAGAAAAGAATTTTACCCCATATTAAAAATTTGAAAATTTTTGCATTGTATTGGGAAAGGGAATTTCATAAGGAACTTGGATTGATGAAAATCGTTTTCGAGAAAACCGAAACATCTATTTCTAATACGAAACGTAAAAAGAAAATGTTACGAAAAGATGTTGATCGACTCTTGGAAGATGTTATCTGTGCTGATATCCATAATGTTGTGTTATTGCATTCTTTTCCATATGCATCTGATTATATCTCTGCTGATTTTGTTGGTTCTGTTGAAATTTTTGAGAATACTGATAATGTGCCTCAGATCGAGTCTTTAAAAGTTGAAATGAACGACTGTTAAACGAACTTTCAAATGCAAAACGTCGTCTTCAATGGTGTCAAAAAGATTGTCAAAATCGTGAACTTGCTTTGCAAAACAAAATCAACCAGTTGCATTCCAAAACTTTTAATCCAAAATTTGAGCAACTGGATGATCAAAACGCGTCTTTGAAATGTCAAATCTCAAAATATGAACAAGAACTTGCAAAAGTTAAAAAGGAATATGGTGTCATATTTGATTTACTCAAACAGACTCGTGATGAAGCATCAAACGAACTTGATCATTATCTTGCACACACTAAAGAAGTCCTGAATTTTTCTGGAAATCTTCGTTCTGAAAATCAAGATTTGGTGCACACTATCATTAATTTAAGAGAGATGTTAGGAAAGTATGAACAAGTTCAGCCTAGCATCATTAAGAAACTTGCACCTGTAACACTTAGCAAACGTGACCCTAGAATGCCTACTGACAAACCACAAGATACTAATGTGCTTCCCTCTACTGAAATAGGAATAGTTGCCTCTTTTCCAAACGTCCGCACTTCATAGCCTAGGAGCAATACAAGGAAGAATAGGAAGTTGCGACCTAAGAAAAGAACAATAAAGAATGCTGAAGTAGAAGAACACCCTAGGACTTTGAATAAGACTCAAGTTGTACACACTTTAGATATTGCGTCTGACAAATGTAATAGAAAAAGTGATGTAACAAATGCTGAACCTTTAAGTACTTTTGATATTGAGTCTGAAGCTTCTTGTGTTATATGTCGTAAAAGTATGCTTTCTGATTGTCATGATAATTGTGTTGCTAAAGCTATCTTGTCTCGTTTACGGAAGCCTAAGAAACGGAATACCTCTAGGCCCACTACTGCTTCTAAGTCTGTGCTTGGTAAACCACCCTCCTTAGATTCTAAGAAACGCATTGATATCCCTGTAGCTCCAGTATCACCTCCAAGGAATGTAGTACCACCTAGTGCATTCACTAAGACTAAAGCAAATACTAGTTGGAGATGGCAGAAATGGATACATAACACACTAGGATTTAAATGGATGCCTAAAATCATTGATGTGTGTATTTCTACTATAACTGCTTCGGAACCCTCTAACTCATCGAGTTCCACATCTACTTCTATTCCATCTGTGTCGTCTGTGTGTAATGCAGGTGATACAGATCATCCTTTGGATTGTTGATAGCGGATGTTCCCGACACATGACAGGCAATCTTAAACTGTTATCAAACTTTATTGCAAAGTTCATTGGCACTGTCAGATTCGGGAATGATCACTTCACAGCTATCATGGGCTACGGAGATTATATCAATGGCAATATCGAAATTAGCAGGGTTTATTATGTGGAAGGCCTCGGTCATAATCTCTTTTCAGTCGGTCAATTCTGTGATGGAGATTTGGAGGTTGCTTTTCGGGAGAAAACTTGTTTCATTCGTGATCTACAAGGAAACGATCATATGTCTGGCTCTCGCAATTCTAGTCTGTACACAATCTCAATGCAAGACATGGTTGCTTCATCTCCCATTTGTCTACTTTCAAAGGCAACATCAACAAAATCTTGGCTATGGCACCGACGTCTCTCACATTTAAACTTTCAAACCATAACAACCTTGCTCGATACAAACTTGTTGAAGGTCTCCCGAGATTCCAGTATTCTAAAGATCACCTTTGCTCAGCTTGTGAACAAGGGAAAAGCACTCGTGCTCATTTTCCTTCAAAGGTGGAACACAACTCTCAGCATGTGCTTCATCTTCTGCACATGGATTTGTGTGGCCCGATGCGCGTGCAAACGATTAATGGCAAACGCTACATCTTGGTAATTGTCGATGACTACTCAAGATGGACTTGGGTCTACTTTCTTAGAAGTAAAGATCAAGCTCCACAGATGATCATCCCCTTTCTCACGAAAATTCAAGTTTAGCTCCGGAACACAGTCCGACAAATCAGAACAGACAAAGGAACTGAATTTGTGAACCAAACTCTTCCAGAATTTTATGAGAAAGTGGGAATTGAGCATCAGACATCTATTGCACGTACACCAGAACAAAACGGAGTTGTTGAAAGACGAAACCGTACGTTAGTGGAAGCTGCAAGAACAATGTTAATCAATGCTAAACTTCCAGATTACTTGTGGGCAGAAGCTGTATCAACTGCATGCTACACTCAAAATCGATCAATGATTACAAAACGCCACAACAAAACACCTTTTAAGCTTATGCACAACAGAAAACCGAATCTCAAACACTTTCATGTATTTGGATCCCTTTGCTACCCAAATAATGATCGTGATGACTTTGGAAAGCTCAAAGCCAAAGCTGACATTGGAGTCTTTATTGGATACTGTGAGAATTCTAAAGGTTACCGGATCTGGAATCGTCGTACAAAGCAGGTTATGGAAACGATTCATGCAAATTTTGATGAGCTTACTGAAATGGCTTCTGAGCATAACAGCTTGGAACCCGGTCACGACCGTTTAAACTTCCCTCAAACCCCATCATCAGCTGAACCAAGCCCCCAGCTTACTCGTCAACAAATGGAAAAGCTATTTGCTCCGCTGTTTAGTGATGACATTGATGAACGTGCTCCAGGTGTATCCGATGTTTCCGTTGCTCAACCTGATCATATTACAATACCTGATACACCTGCTACAACAACTACTGTTGAAGACGCACCACCAGTTGACTCTACAACAACAGTTGAACAAACTGCTTCCAACGACGCTGAACCAGCTAATGATGTTCTGAACAATGAAGTACCCCCACCTGCAGATTTTGATCCAAATGCGTTCTTTAACCCGTTTGCTAATGAAACTGCTGCACCTGATATTGCGGAATCATCTACAAGTTATTTGAATCCTCAAAATCTGCACAATGTATACCAACATCAACCCTCTACACACCGTTGGACAAAAGACCATCCTCTTGAAAATATTATTGGTACCCGAATCAACCAGTCGTAACGAGACAACGTCTTCACACAGATGGTGAACATTGCATTTATGCACTCACTGTCTGCCAATCTGAGCCTATAAACATTAAAGACGCAATGACCAAAGACAACTGGATTGAATCCATGCAAGAAAAACTCAATCAATTCAAACGTCTTGAAGTACGGGAACTGGTTGAAAGACCAACAGGAGTCTACGTCATTGGTCTCAAATGGATTTGGAAAAATAAATTGGATGCTAAAGGGAACGTAATCAGAAACAAGTCACGTCTGGTGGCTAAAGGTTATAGACAGGAAGAGGGTATTGACTTTGAAGAATCATTCGCTCCGGTTGCTCGTCTTGAGGCTGTTCGGATATTTCTCGCGTTCGCGGCTCATATGAATATAACGGTCTTTCAGATGGACGTCAAAACTGCTTTTCTGAATGGGCAACTGAAAGAAACGGTTTATGTCAGCCAACCAGAAGGATTCGTTGATCCTGAGTTCCCAAACCATGTCTACAAACTGAACAAAGCTCTGTAGGAACTCAAACAAGCTCCTCGGGCGTGGTACGATAAGTTATCATCCTTCCTCATTGCCAATAATTTCACCAAAGGTTCGGTTGACCCAACTCTTTTCATACAATATCACGGGGCACACATCTTAATTGTTCAAATTTACATGGATGACATCATTTTTGGGTCAACACATAAAAAGTACTCAATCGCTTTTGCAAAACTAATGAAAAAACATTTTGAAATGTCCATGATGGGTGAACTTACGTTCTTTCTAGGACTGTAAGTTCATCAATCACCCCGTGGTATTTTCTTGAGTCAATCCAAATATGCCCTTGAACTGTTAAACAAATTTGGAATGCAAAACTGTGACACCTATGCCACACCAATGGCTCATACCAAGAAGCTAGACACTGATTTACATGGGAAATTGGTGGACCCTACCAAATACCATAGTATCATTGGGTCTCTCATGTATCTAACAGCTAGCAGGCCTGATATTGTTTTTGCCGTATATCTTTGCTCCCGTTATCAGTCGAGACCAACTGAAACCCACCTCTCTGAGGCTAAAAGAATCCTCCGATACATTAAGGGAACCATTAATTTGGAGATCTGGTATCCGAAGGATTCTGGTTTTGAACTAATAGCTTTTTCAGACGCTGATCACGCAGGATGCTTAGATTCACGAAAAAGTACTTCAGGAGCATTACAATTTCTTGGTGATAAACTAGTGTCATGGCAATAGAAGAAGCAGGATTGTACATCGCTGTCCTTAACCAAAGCAGAATATGTAGCCATGTCGGCGTGTTGTGCTCAAGTCATTTGGATGAGAACACAACTCAAAGACTATGGTTATGTATTTAACAGAAGCCCGATGTACTACGACAATCGGAGTGCTATTGCGATCTCGTGCTACTCAGTTCAACATTCGAAATCAAAGCACATCGATCTTTGATATCATTTCATCAAGGAGCACGTGGAATAGGGTACTGTTGAATTATACTTTGTGGGTACTGAATACCAACTGGCAGATCTTCTCACCAAAGCCGTAGCTCCTGCTAGGTTTAATGAGTTGGTCCACCGGATTGGTATGAGGTATTTGACTCTAGAGGAACTGGATGAACTGTTAAAACATTCTTAAAATCAGTCAAACACCAAAACATATTTTGTAAATATTTTTCAAAAACAAAATACAAAAATATAAAATCTAATAAAACAACAAAAATATTCTTCTATCTTTATTTCTTTTAACATGGCAAGTACAAATATTCCGTCAACACTCTAATCTTTCAAAATTCAGTATTTTTTTGATCAAGTGTTGAGGGGGAGAAAGCAAATATTTTTCGGTTTCATAAAAACTTGTACTTGCATGTTACCTCATCCCGGTTGTTTCTTTATTAATGGTGGTCACATTTCTGGTTTACTGACACTCCTCGAACTCATATTTATAAAATTTCATTATTTCTTAAGTCGAGGGGGAGTGTCGTCAAGTTTCTTTCCAAATATCCTTCGTTTGGTAACCAAAATGGAAGTTATGGGTAGTGGTTGTAAATGGTTAAGGTGGAGGGACTAAAACTGTCAAAAGCTCAAACTCTTTTTTAACAAAGCACCTCCACCAAACTAATACTTCACATTTATTACCACATTTTTTATTTCACCAACCATCATCCTACGCATAACAATCCAACGACTAATCCGTGTATTTGATCTTCATTTTGTAAGTGTTTATGTGTTTTTAACAAGATTTTAAACAAAGGTTTTGAGTCGTTTTAAAAACTAACGGTTTAATCTTAACCTAGGAATGATTTTGTGTTCTACGCATAAGCGTATGAACACCTAATCAAGTGTGAGTGTTTGTGGTTGAAATGGTAGTGTCAAAAAGTTTGTATAATTTCTATGATACCATTTTTATCATCAAAACTCACCCAGATACACGAATTGAATGAGATTGAAATTTAGGGTTTATGCGTAAGTTTGGGGGTTTTCAAATGTGAATGTTGATACTAAAGTTGGGCATTCCTTGTTTGGGCTCCGGTTCTCGTACCAATTGATTATTGCTGCTTGAGACCTGCGCACTAAGTAAACAGAAAACACCATTAGGCTTATCGTGGGATTGTCTCCCACGATTATCCTCCGGCGTGAGAGTAAGTAATCGGTTTTAGGGTTATGGAGAGTTAGGGTTTTAGATCGTACATTTAATGAGGGATAGGGTTCCCTTTATATACACACGAAACCCTTGTTGGTTTCGTGTTCCCCAACCTTTGGCGTATCCCGCCTAAGTCGGTTGACAAACGATTATCTCCATAATTAGGAGATATCCGATATCCTATTCCATAAATAACATTGGGTTTGGGCCTTCGTGGACCCAAACACTTATCGGCTTAGCCCAGTTCGTGCTGGGCTTGTTAGTATCGGACCTTGGTCGGGCTCGTGACCCGAATATAGACTATACGTCATCATGTCCCCCCAGTCTAGTATGCGCAGTGACTAACTGCGGATGCTAGACTAATAACTGTAACCAATAAAAACTGCGAAGCGTAGCAAAGAAGCCAAAAAAAAGTTCTCGTTTTGATGGATACATGTTGTATCTAGACAAAATATTTAAAATGAATGCCTCGTAAATCGGGGGAAAGCAACTGTATCGGCGTCACGTCAAGTGATCTGATCCACACATTGGAGATAGTGGGATCCACGTGTCATTCATCGCGTGGATGAGAAAACTTATATAACCATCGACCTGCCTTTCACTGTGATTATCACAGTAAAAACTTAATCCGCCATTGTTAACAAACCTTCAACTTGCAACCCAGAAAACTACTTATTTAAAAGGTAACCGCGCGTGCGCTTAAAAACAATACCATGGTCAAAGTGTTATCTGATTTCACATCCGGCATAACTGAAGACGAACTTCTAGAGTTCGCTTCTGATTATTATATTCCTGTCGCGGTGCATCCGGAAGTTCCGGGTGCGAGGGCGACAATTACGGACTTCCCCGAAGGGAAAATAGGGGTATACACATGTTTTTTTGAGTACGCGAATCAACGTGTGCCAATATCTTTATTCCTGAGCGACGTGTTAAACTACTACCGTCTGCATATATCCCAGCTGCACTGCATAGGTGCAGCTAAAATCACCAACTTCGAGGTAAATTTCCGATTACTGGCAATTAACCCGACTATCCACCTGTTCCACGCGTTTTATCACACCAAGTGGTCACACGGGTGGGTATCATTCGCTAAGCGCGCCGGGCGCCTTCAGTGTTATACTGAAAAAGTACACGCGCTCAGGAATTGGAGAGAAACATTTTTCTGGGTAGATGAAGCGTGCTTCCCATCGCGCTTCGATTTCTACACCCAGGGTTCACTGCCGAAGGATGAGCGCCCCCTCCCTGGATCGTATAATGTGGAGGATGCGGATACAATAAATACCAATCGCATCCCCTTCAATTCCCACCCTGAGGAATTTTTGGTGCACATGGGCATTAGCCGCAACTATTTTGGTAGACCTGAGGAGGTTCCAATCTTGTTAGGCGCGGATGGCCAGGGTGGGTGCTCGTCCTTCACATTCTTTTACTTTATTAATGTAAGCTTTTCTTCCTTCATTGTATTTATAATAACTTGTGTGTTGTTGTCCTCTGTGGTGCAGAGATGGATCTATTCAGGGTCGTGCAACTGGCTAAGCCGCTTCAGGTGAATGTAGGGACACGCCCGCTGAGAGAGGGAGAAGAGCCCATACTTGATGCTACCGCAGGGTGTACCCTGGAAATGGATCTGGGAGAAACAGGGGCCAGCTCCTCTGTCGCACTGGAAGCGACGCCGCTGCAAAGCGTGCCGAGCCCTAGAGTGCCTTCTCCATTAGTGTAGCCATCACAAGTAGCAGTGGCGGAGCACATGGAGGAAGAGGAGGACCCAGGGCTGAAGCGTAAGAGATCACTTGAAAGTGATGGCGCAAGCTCGTCGAGGAAGAAGTGCCCCATTATCCTAACGGTGGAATTGTCATCGAGTCACGTTGCGTCGCCTCCCCCCTCGGCTGATACATCTGGTTCACAGTAAGTAATATCATAAAGGTTTCTTGCGCATCCCCTGTTTATGTGAGAAATTAATAATTCCCTTTTTTGTGTACAGGTTTGAACAGTCTGCGGAGTCGCCCCATAGAGATAGTTCGGTACACTCTGAGTTCTCCGAGCCAAATAGCCAAAACATTGAGCCATTGGCGGCTGGGGATGCGTCCTTGGATCAGCTGGTTGAGGAGTTGATGATGGCAGCTGCGAATCAAACATCACTAGTTGAGAAGCTAAAGGCCAAGGTTTCCGGGGAAGGCAGCCAAGGCGCGCAAATGGATCAAAAAATTGGGTCGCTAGAGGCGCAGTTGGCTAGTGCTAAGGCCGAAGCAGAGGGCCTAAGTTTGTACGCCCAAAAGCTCTCTGAAGAGAAGATGGCGCTGATGGGTCAAATTAGTCAGGAGCGTGTTGTGTCATCAGGATATAAGTCTTCGTGTCTCTGGGCACTGAAGTATCTGGAAAAGGGCAAGGAAAACTTGGTCTCACAGTTGTCTGATTTTGGTGCTACTGTGAGCAGTGCCTTGGAAACGCAGGAGATGAAGCTGCGCAAGCTTAGCCTGGAGTATGATGAGGAGTTATATCCCCAACTCCTATCTACTATCGCTGAGCGCAGGTGGCTCATTGGCCATGGTCTGCAACTTGCTGCCCTCAGCGCCTTGGAGTTACAGGAAGTAGTGGATGCTTTTGGGGGGGTTGTTCAGTGCGCATTGGCGCGAGGTAAGGCAGAAGCTGTTGAGGAGCTTCAAAAGGCTGACTTGTTGAAGGTGCCTGCTGACAAGGTACCCGGTTACAATGCGCAGTCATACAATGATCTGCTTGCTGCTATGGAGAAGATGAAGTCATTGGAGCTTCCCTTGATTTCTGAGTTAGAGCGCGTCCAGGATTATCCGATAGGGGTCATTATGGAGGGACTGACCTTAGCTCGGCATCGTGGTGAAGATGCGGAAGCGCAGCTGGACCATTTTTTGAAACCCGGTGAATCTCAACTCCAAGTGCCTGTTTTTGTTCGCCCCAAGGATATCTTGAATCCCTTCGCTCTGGAGAAGGAAGTGCCTTTGAAGCAAGTGTTGGAAGCGCATGCTACAAGACTTGCCAAAAAGGAGGGGATTAAAAGGAAGGCAGTTTTGTGCGGCATTGGCACGGCACCTCTCCCCAGATCTGACGGGATACCGGTTAGTGTTGCCACGGTATCGCGCCAAGATTCCGACCTTCTGAAGAAGCTGAGTGAGGCTGGGGACGCTGCAAGCTGTGTAGGAAATTCGTCTCTTAGACGTTGTAATAGTATGTAGAGAATAACTTGTATTGGAAACATCATTTTGTAAGCACGCATGGTACTTAATGGAACGTTATTTTTGTTGAATGTTGTTGCGACTTATAATATTTGCACTTAGTTACTTGTCTTTCCATAAAAAACGTGTATATTGTCTAAGAAACAAACTGTAATATAAGCGCAGATGATATATGAAGTTCATAATCATGTATGAGATTCATGGTATACTTAAAGCATAATTTTCAAGTATTTTTCATCATAATCGTGTATGTTGTGATATGCAGCGTACTGTAAATATCATATTAAGGAGTCAAATGTCTTGATTCCTAATTTGTTAAACGTGCACCATATGCGTCGTTGCGCACCCGTCGTGGGATGCGTACAGAACTTATTCCAACGTCTTGAGAACAAGGTGTTTAACAAGGATACATGATCCAATGTTGATGGGTTTGCAACCCTCTTACTCAACGAGTTATTTAGTAGGTTTACTCATCCTTTTACCATCGTGGGTTTACTAAGTGCATGCACGCCATGTAGGCAAAAGATAAAAAAATGTTAAGACATAAAGTATATGGAAATAATAAATTGAAATTTGTCGCGGAGTTAGCTAGAAACCGCGACGTTTTATTGATACTTGCAAGTTGTTATGAAAGAAAATAAATAGGACATTTGCCTAAGTAAAACAAAATGTAAATACACGGATATTTATTGGGCACTTCACTAAAGTGTAGGGGTGTCCGTGTGTTGGGCCGTAGCCATTCCTAGAGATAACATCGCTTAAGATTGCAGATGTTCCATGTGCGTGGTAGTTCACGGCCATCCATGTCTCGTAGTTTATACGCGCCTGTTCCTGATGCTTCAGTAACCTCATAGGGTCCTTCCCACTTTGGTCCAAGCTTACCTGTATCTTCTGCGTGGCTAGCATCGTTAGCGCGGTATACAAAGTCACCTGGTCTGAATGAAACACTTCGCACTTTAGCGTCGTAGTATCCCTTCATCTTTGACTTCGATTTTGCTTCACATATAGCTGCGCGTTCGCGTCTTTCTTCCAGCAGCTCTAAGTCGATACGCCGCTCGTCGTCATTGGTTGCCACATTGACTTCAGCAGTGCGAATAGTTGGCATTCCAATTTCGGCTTGTATGACGGCCTCTGTCCCATAGACTAGAGAAAAGGGAATGTCTCCCGTGCTGGTTTTGATTGAGGTGCGGTGTGCCCACAAAACATGCGATAGTTCTTCCAACCATATTCCTTTGTGCTTGTCCAGGCGTGCCTTAATTCCTTCACCCAGGCTTCTATTTGCACGTTCTACTAAGCCGTTGGTTTGTGGGTGTTTAACTGACGCAAAGTGCTGTGTGATTTTTAACTTCTCGCACCAGTCCTTGAAGGGGTTGTCACAGAATTGTTTCCCGTTGTCCGAGATGATTTCCCCAGGTAGCCCGAAGCGGCATACAATATTTTCCCAGACAAAGCGTTTTACCTGATTGCCAGTGATTGTTACAACTTCCTTTGCTTCGATCCACTTGGTGAAGTAGTCTATGGCTACTATGAGGAACTTTAATCCTCCTGCTGCAACAGGAAAAGGACCTGCAATATCGATGCCCCACTTGTAGAATGGCCATGGTGCCGTAATTTGTGTTAGCTCCTGTTGTGGTTGGCGTGGAACGGGTCTGTGAACTTGGCAGTCGCCGCACTTTCTTATTAAGTCCCGCGCATCGCGGTGCATGGTAAGCCAATAGTATCCTGACCGTAAAGCGCGCGCCACCACGGACCGTGGTCCTGAATACATGCTGCATGAACCTTCGTGGATTTCTCGCAGTACGTAATTTGCTTGTAGGGAGCCAACACAGCGGAGCCATGGTTGCAGGAAGGAGCGTCGATATAGTATGTTGTCCCGAAGTTCAAACCTCTGTGCTGTACGCCGTATTCTTCGGGCTTCCTTCTGCTCTTGGGGTAATATGCCCTTGCTTATGAATTCCGTTATGGGTGTCATCCACGTAGGACCTTCCTCCTCGATTACCGTGGATATTTCCATCTCTGAGATGGATTTGCTCTTCAACGTTTCCACCAACACTTGTTTTGACAGGTGTGCAAAGCTTGTGGATGCAATCTTGCTTAGTGCATCCGCCTTTCGATTTTCCCCTCTAGGAACCTGCTTGATGGTAAACCTGTCAAAGCCTTGGATTAGTGCCTTTGTCTTGTCGAGGTATTGGATCATGTTTTCCTCTTTAGCCATGTACTCGCCCAACACATGGTTAGCTACTAGCCGGGAATCCACATTTGCTTCCAGGTTGCGTACACCCATTCGAGCTGCAATGCGTAGTCCGGCGATTAGGGCTTCTTACTCTGCCTCATTGTTTGTCGTTGTGAATTCAAAACGCAGTGCGTAAGTGAATTCCATCCCTTCCGGACTTGTAAGGATAAGACCTGCTCCTGACCCATCCACGCATGAAGATCCATCCATGAACAAGATCCATGGATCTTGTAGTTCCTTTTTGCTTGGTGCAGGTGTATCATCAGCGTCTTGTTTTTCGATGATGAAATCTGCTAGTATCTGCCCTTTTACTGCGGTACGCGGTCTGTAGGAGATGTTGTGTTCACCGAGCAACACGCTCCACTTCTGTAGTCGTCCTGATGCATCTGGTTTGGAGATGATTTGTTTGATAGGTTGGTCTGTAATTACCGCAATTTGATGCGCTTGGAAATATCTACGCAGTCTTTTGGCGGCGAATACCAATGCTAAGACCAACTTTTCCATTGCGCTGTAATTAATCTCCGTTTTCTTAAGCGCTTTGCTTACAAAATACACCGGTGTTCGTACTGACTCCTTGTCCGTCAGCAGCACCGCGCTGACTGCTCCATGTGTCGCAGATAAGTACATAATTAATTCTTCCTCTGGTCGGGGTGCGACTAGTGTTGGGAGCGCTGCCAGGTGTTGTTTAAGCTGTGTAAAGGCTTCTTCTGCCTCCGTAGTCCAGCGAAAATCTCCCTTTTTTATGCACTTCTTGAGTGTCTTGAATAGAGGTAGTGACTTGTCTGCTGACTTGGACAAGAATCTATTTAGACCGGCCAGTTTTCCATTGAGAGATTGGACTTCCTTCAACGTGCGCGGTGAAGGGAGTTCGATGACAGCCTTAGTTTTTTCTGGAAATGGTTTGATGCCATCAGGTTCTATCAGGTATCCGGGAAACATGCCTTTTGTAGCGCCAAAGGTGCACTTTTTAGGGTTTAGCTTCATGTTGATCTCTTTGAGTGTATTGAATGTTTCCTCAATGTCGCGCACCAACTCATCTTCAGTATGGCTTTTTATGACTAGGTCGTCAACGTAAACCTCTAAGTTGCGGCCCACCTGTTTTTCAAATGCATTATCTACTAACCGCTGATAGGTAGAGCCTGCGTTCTTCAAGCCAAAGGGCATTTTTGTATAGCAGTAGACGCCTTGGCTTGTATGAAAGGCCGTTTTTTCCTCATCTTCCTTAGCCATTTGGATTTGGCTGTATCCTTTGTATGCATCTAGGAAACACTTGAGTGGGTATCCACACAAAGATTCTACCTTCCAGTCTATCTCCGGTAGTGGGTAGCAGTCTTGTGGACATGCCTTGTTGAGATCTGTGAAGTCCACGCACATTCGCCAGCTACCGTCGCTCTTCTTGACCATTACTGGGTTAGAAAGCCAGTCATGGTAGTAGACTTCTCGCATGATTCCTGCCTCCACAATTTTGTGTACCTCTGCCAGAATTGCTTGCGCGCGCTCTGGGCTTGGCCGCGCTTCTTCTAGCGTATTGGCGAGTATCCTTGTCGGATTTTCAGCTTGTGTTCTATGATTGAACGTGGTACTCCAGTCATGTGCTTTGGCTCCCATGCAAAGATGTCCAGGTTCTTTTGCAAGAGTGCGCACACAGCTGCTTTGCCGTTGTCCGACAGCGATCCTCCGATCGATATTTCTTGTTCTGGGTAATCAGGGTGGATTGCGACCTTCAGGTTTGGAACTTTGGTTGTGGCCTGTTCTGGAGTGGGTGTCGTCTCGCATGTAATCGTGTTACATTCTCTATGTGGTACAGTGGCGTTGTAGAGAGTAACAATACCACCTTCCACTGGGAATTTGAGCATCCCATGTGTTGTAGATGGTACTGCGCGCATGGCTGATATCCCTGGTCTTCCGATAATGCCATTGTATGGCGAAGGGGATTTGATCACCATAAAATTAATCCAGGCCGTCGCGGAGTGTTCCTTATTGCCCACACTGACTAGTAGGCGTATTTGCCCCATGGGCGATATCTTTTCTCCTATAAAACCAGTCAACATTGTCATGACCGGGCTTAACTGACTGCGTATCTCAGGTCGCAGTCGCTTAAAACAGTGTTCGTACATTATGTCTGCAAATGCTCCTCCATCAACATACATGCGGTGGATATCGTGACCCCCCGCATTAATTTCAATGGTGAGCGGCTCTACCACTGCATTGTCCGCAGTCAAGGTGGGGAAAGAGATTTCACTGCCATGGGAAAATTTCTGGCTGACCTTCTGCCTAGTTACTCGCTGCCATGATTGTATCATGTAGATGGTGTCAGCCTTATCTTTGGGTCCCTCTTTCTTGTTCCCACTCTTCTGCCTATCTTTTCCTTCTTTGATGTTCTTGACCAAATGGTCCAATCTGCCTTCTTTTACTAATTTATCAATGAGTTGGCATAGTTGGACACATTCATTGGTGGTGTGGCCCTTCTATCCATGATAGTCACAGTATCCACTCCCCACGCGCCGATCCTCTGGAGTGCGCATTTGTGGTGGTCTTGGAAAGTTCGCGCCTTCTGTTGCGAGTATTTCCTTTGGAGTCTTGGTAGCGGGGTATATCTGTCGTTATCCCGTCCGCTCCCCTGGCCGTGGTAGTTCTTGTTACGGTTGTTACTCCGGTCAGTGGATTGTCTCCCAGGTTGTTCCTGTGACCGGTAGTTTGAGTAGCCTTTCTTGCTATCCGCCGCGGCGGCTTCTCCTTGGACGAAGGACCTTGTGTGTTTCATAAGTTCATAAAAGGTTTGGGGGGACCTTGTCATTCAAGTTTTTGATGAGTTCTGGGTTATTGATCCCGTTCATGAACCCTGAGATTTTCAGCACTTCGGGGCATGCCTTAACCTGTATGCACTCATCTTCGAAGCGCTCTCTTTGAAGCGCTCCATATAAGCGCTTGTAGATTCCCCCTGGCGTTGTTTGACCCTGGCGAGTTCGACAGGGTTTTTGGCGCACTTCTTTCGTTGAGTGAAGTTTAGGCGAAACGCCTTTCTCAACTCTTCAAAGCCATCAATGCTTCTGCGTGGAAGCTTACTGAACCAGTTCCGCGCGTTTCCCACTAGTGTGGAATTGAACATGTGGCACCACACAGGTTTTGCCAGTTTTCGATAGTAGCGGCTGATTCAAAAATTTTTAGGTGATCATCAGGATCACCTGTTCCATCATAGGTTTTGACATTAGCGGGCATGCGCCTTCTCTTATCTTCTGAGAAATTACTGATACGTCGAGTGAACGCATCCACCTTTTGGCGGCGCCATGGAAGAGACATGTCTTCCTCCTCCTGGTCACGGTATTTCCTCCTGGATTTCCTGTCACACCCCCAAATTATCGCAGCGGAACGATAGTGTCATTGGGGTATAACGTCATAGCACAAAGTATGGATACAGAAAACGACCTCTATAATGAGACGTTTTGAAAAGTTTACCATTCGATAAATAAGTTAAAGTTTACACAACAAGAAATCACAAGGTTTGATAATACATAAAGAGTTTACAAAAACATGTCGAATGGTAATTGTTAAAAGCACGAGACTCCAATGTATGCCATGTGACCCAAAAGCTCCATGAAATGCTATCACCTTAAGACCTGAGATAAACATGCTAAAAAGTGTCAACACAAAGGTTGGTGAGTTCATAAGTTTGTAACAAAATGATTTGAAATACTTTGAGAAATGTTCACACAGCAAAGGCATTGTAAATCCACTCAGTTCCAAGTTCCGCCCATACAAAACTTGCAACCTGTGTGTTCACAACCCATTGCCAAAATATAGTATGTCAATCATGTATGCATGTATCATAGTAGTTAAAAGTATAATTGTCACCACAAGAGTCTTCCAACAACTCGTGTTGGGATGTTTGTAAATTAATAGCCTTCCAACAACTTAATTTGGAGCCACTAATTCTTGTATGTTTGTAAATTAATAGCCTTCCAACAACTTAATTTGGAGCCACTAATTCTTGTATGTTTGTTCCAAGTATACATAGGAAATCAAGTATAACCCAATCAAGTATAAAACGCAATCAAGTCTAAAGTATAGGTAATGTTGTTTGGCAAAATAGTTTAAGTGTTTTGATAAATAAGCATGTATCTCGCCCCAAATAGTTTATAGGAATTTAACGAGTAAAAGCGGGGTATGAACTCACCTGGTGTGATTGATATGCTAACAAAATGAAGTGCACGAAAGTGAGGCTCGGAAACTATCCCCAGCCTAAAATGAATGTTATGATATGTAATGAGTTATGATGTAATGTTATGCATGCATTTCGTATGTTATTTATACCATTTGAGAGTTTTGAAAATAATACTTATCGTCGAAAAATACTCTCTTGACGTCTTGACCATTCTTAAATCACTTTACAAGTTTTTACGTCAAAATGTCATCCTACAATGGTTTCGTAATGATTTATTGTGAAATTATCACTTTTCGTCGCAAAATAATGACGTCGGAAATTTCATGAAAGTGACAAAAATGGCTTTGAAAAACTAGTCGTAAAATAGTGTACGTCGAACGTTAGGAAACAAACTTGACGGTTTTGGAAAGCTTGTATCAAAATCTAGAAGTTTCAGTTCAGGAGTTTTCGACATAAAGGTCTCGAACATAAAGATAATAAGGGTTAAAGATGGTGAGTTTGTCTAAAATGTTGTTTAAAAATGAGTTTCGGCAAAGTTTAAGCATCCGTAAGTAAGTTATTACAACTTCGCTATACAAACGGTTGGTTGTTTTGAAAAATATGCTTGGTGATCTTGATTTTACTAGAAGACATTTCGTTCCAAAAAGTTCTACATCATAGTTAAAAACAGCCTTCAACATGGTCGTTTTAGTTACCTTAACACTTGTCTCGTAAAAATAATATAGTTTTTCTGAAAATAATAGTTACGGCAATTTTATGAAAACGTGCATATCTTAGTCGTTTCAAATCCGTTTTCTACGTATTATACGTCCTTAGCTTCGTATCAAAGTATACTAATATATTTTTGATAAGTCGAAATAATTTGTAAAGCTTAAGGCTCGTTTTTGACTCGAATAAAATAAAATAGGTTGCTGAATTTTCTGAAAAATATATATTTCGTCGTCAAACTTTAAAAATTCATAACTTCTTCGTTATAACTCCGTTTTAATCCGTTCAAGCGGCCACGGATTCGTTTTAAAGTATATTTTCTAAATATCAAGGCCAAAAATTCGAGCCTACTGTCGGATTTTCCAGAAAAACAAAATAAGGACAGAACACTTTTATATACTTGTCGAAAATAGTTTTTCTCGTACTAAACCTATTCTAATCCCTTCAAATCAACTCCAAAGCTAATCTAATCCTACCATACACCTTCTTAGGGTGTCATGGGTTCCTAAACATCATCAAGACCAATATATACCAAGGGAATAATTATAGGATGACCTTTATATATATATAACTCTAAAATCAATGGAAAAGTGGTATAAATAAACATAAGTCATGCATGCTTGCTCCAAAAATGAAGAGATAAATATGAAATGAAGATGAAATATGTAAAATGAAAGAAATATGCTTACAAGCTACTATGATGAGGTGCAAAGAACAAAGGTTAGCCTAAACACTCTAGGTTTTTTATTTCAAAACCTTAATGAGAGTGTTATCTAGATTGTAATTACTTGATCTTGCAAAATTTGATGATCCCTTGCTAAAAAAACTTCTATGGCCGGTTTGAGGATGATGAAACAAGAGAAGAGAGAAAATTTGACTAGAACTTGAATTATTAGTGTGAATGAATGAATGAAATGTATAAGTTTGTATATAAATCTTTCTAGGTAAGAAAATCTACCAAACCATTAAATGCAACCCCATAGGGCCGGTTTTTAGGGGGGTTGTATCTCAAATATATATATATATATATTTTTATAATGTATATGTATAAAATGTGTAAGTCAAAATGTAAGTGTATTTGAGATAAATGGTAACTTGTATACATTTGTGAAACTATAGTAGTTTTAGTTAAAATAAATTTTAATGGATCAAAGTAAATTATATTAAGATCATAAAAATTGTAAAAATATATTTCTTGCATAATTTGGGTGATAATATAATTATCGTGTAGTTTTTTTTAGAAAAGCGTCGTAATAATATACATTTAACGATTTATACACAAAATAAATTTAAAACACTAGGTAAACTCAAAATATTGTTTTTATAAACTAAATGTAAGTATAAAAATATATTGGGATCATTTTTGGAAGTATTGAATCATTTGTTCAAAATATTTAATTACGCGATAGTGTTTATTTAATATAAAATTTACGCGTTTAATGTGAAATGCAATGTCATGAGTGAACTAACATGATGCAAATGATGTTAATGAAACGTAGACTAAACTTAGTCCATATGAAATGTTCGTGATCATATGATCATGAATTCGCCGCTAAACCATAAAGGTTACGCGAATTTGGAACACGTAAACCTAGTTTACGATAAATGTTGAAATTGTAAGGCATGAATTGTTTCGAGAAATGACTGGAAATTGAGAATTGTGACATTTCCAGTGTCCAGTTTCGCTATCCTCGTTGTCCGAGGAATTACCAGAAGACGAATTTTCCCTTCTTCGGCGTTTGCGCCGACTCTCCTCAGAATCTGCACTTGAAGGGCTTTCGCTTGGGGAGTACCTTCGCCCCAGTCTGTCCTGGACTCTGCGGCTACCAAGCCTGGCGTGGACATTGGTACGCCGTTCATCCTCCTCACTTCCTTCCAAATGCTGCGAGTTAGATGTCTCATCATTCTCAACTCTCCTCCCAATTCTGTTAAACACCGGGGGTCGGCGACTATCCCTCCCGCGCTTCTCCTTCTGACGGCGCGGTGGGGATGTTTCGTATTCTGAGTCGAAATTAAGTCGGGCATGCAGGCTCCGACTCGACCTCTTTTTTGCTTCCTCTTACATGAGAGCGGCCAAAGTTTCGTATTTTTGAGATACGAAATCTCCCGGTGCTAGTTCCGGTGCGACCCCTTCTAGAGCGAGGGTGCCTGTTTCTACTACTGGGCCCTTGTTTCTGTCAGGTGCATCTGGTGCCTTTGAGTGGTCAGTTTCTAATACTGATTGAAGGGGAGTAGCAAAAAGGGTGTGCAGCAGATCTCCTGCGTTGGTGGTGGTTGTAGTGGCATGGGTTGTCCCCGAGCGTTGTTCCACCGTAGGGAAGACTAGGTCTGGGCCCAATCCTTGATTTTTAGCGACACTGGTTGTCCCAGAAGTCTGCTTAGAAGCTGATCCGCTTTGCAGCTTCTTTCCTGTAAGGTCTGCTTGCGATCGCTGATTTCCGTGCTTCGTCATTCTAGTTTTTAGTTCTTAGTGATGGTCCCACGGATGGCGCCACTTGTTGATACAAAAGTTGGGCGTTCCTTGTTTGGGCTCCGGTTCTCATACCAATTGATTATTGCTGCTTGAGACCTGCGCACTAAGTAAACAGAAAACACCGTTAGGCTTATCGTGGGATTGTCTCCCACGATTATCCTCCAGCGTGAGAGTAAGTAATCGGTTTTAGGGTTATGGAGAGTTAGGGTTTTAGATCGTACCTTTAATGAGGGATAGGGTTCCATTTATATACACACGAAACCCTTGTTGGTTTCATGTTCCCCAACCTTCGGCGTATCCCGATTAAGTCGGTTGGCAAACGATTATCTCCATAATTAGGAGATATCCGATATCCTATTCCATAAATAAGATTGGGTTTGGGCCTTCGTGGACCCAAACACTTATCGGCTTAGCCCAGTTCGTGCTGGGCTTGTTAGTATCGGACCTTGGTCGGGCTCGTGACCCGAATATAGACTATACGTCATTAGTGGATGTTTTTGGTTAAAAAGATAGTTAAATGATGTTGTTTACGTGATGAATTAACCAAATCTAGGGCTAGAACTTACCCAGAAACACTAATTGCGTTCAAATTGAAAGTTAGGGTTTATGTTCTTAGCATTTGGGTACTTTTGATCCACTTAGGTTTTGATGTTAAAACTTGCATAAAACAACTCACTAGCCTTCTTAGACATCCCAGAAAAACTTTGGTGCAATTCCTATGGCTAAAACTCTTACACGTAGAAATTGAACTTTGGGGTTTATAACTTACGCGTAAATCTGTTTCTACGCATAACTGTTTGATTGAGTATTCGTGTTTAAAACTGATAAGGATTGAATGTAGGTGTTAATATTGGTGTTATGATGAATTTATTTCAAGTTTCTACGCATGAAAAATTCAGAATCAAGGTTACTTGAACATCTACGCATAAGGATCACCTTACGCGTAGAATGTTATGCGTAAGAGAAATCTTACGCGTAAGGTTCTACAATGGGGACTACGCGTATCCTGTGAAGGATATGCGTAAACAGTAACCTTTACGCATAAGGTTCACTCTTACGAGTAAGCCTTACGCGTAAGGTTCCATATACGCTTACTCGTAAGCTTTACGCAAAAGGCCCTCTTTTCTTACGCGTAATATTTCTTACGCATAAGTCAAGAACCTACGCATAAGCTTACGTTTATGCGTATAATCACTCCTGTATTGAGGAATCCTCCTCATAGATGGTATAGAAAGTCTTTCCTAAAAAGGTCACTGGTAAAATTTTAGCTTATCGGTTGAGTGAGTGATGAATGACGTAGGTATCTATAGAGTGTTAACAAAAGAGATGTTTATGAACCATTTATCTAATTACAAAGCTTTGCTTTTGAGTGAAGATTGTTTTAGGAAGTTTGAAAAGATGCTTGTTTATTTCATGACATAATCTTTCCTGAATTATACATAGGTGATCAGGCTATGTATAATTGAGGACAAATGATGTGATGATTGGTTTTGTTGAAATGATATTATGTTTATCCGAAGTTTTAGATGGTATTCAACGTGTTGTTATGTAAAATAATGGCTCAAACAATTTTTCAGAGTAACATGAAAATCGTTTCGCGTAATGATAGTAAATAGTTGATAGAATGACTGAAAATCAATTTATAGGGTGGTAACAAAACAACTTGTTTTAGAACTTTGCGAAACAACTTTCCTAAGATGGTAGTAAAATATCTTGAAATAAAATTAAGTGAAATAATTTTATAAAGTGGTAGCAAATTAACTTGAAATAAGATTTGTTGAATGGTTTGTAGGATACATGGAAGAACCTCATAGAATGGTAATAGTCTCCTAATTGGTCAAGAATAAAGTTGGCTTAATCCCTAGTAAGATAGTGGTATATTGTTGCGAAGTGATTGAAAATTTTGGGCAATTGGAATAGGGAATGAAATAAACAAAGATTGTGATTATCGTGGAGATAATAAAGGATAAAGATTTCATTAGATAGAAAGGTACTTATTATCTGTTCCTGTTGATGGTCTAATCGTGTCTCAAGTGTAGGAGCAGTAGGCTGTCTAGCAGAAAAAACTCTAAAACTTTCACAATTCTCAAACCTATAAGATGGTATGTCAAATCACGCACGCTTCCCTAGCTGCAAGTCAGATGTATGAGTATCGTGTATGAGATGTGATGGTACGGATGGTGCTCTAGATGATAATGATGATGGAAATCCTAGTGGTAAGTTAGGAGATGATGGTAGATGAAATACTACTCTCTTTCGTGTTGTCTCGCGACGTTTCAGAGGTAAAACTAGAGTATGCACTATTGGACAACTTATAGCGGTATGAGTAGCTTATGGTGGTTGTATTACATGAGTAACAAGTGATCTAAGAGTGAGGGTAAGAGAATGTACTCTCATCCTTATAATAAACATACTAATAGGTCCATTAGGACTAAGTCTATAAGTCTTACCAAATGGTATGATCTGTCCCGACTAAATAATAGAAACTGTCCTGATCCTACAGTGAATCAATGGTGATCATGATGGTGTAGGTGCAACTTTGCCCTCCTCAAAGGGTTCCGTCTCCATATCGGATAATATGTGTGGTAAGTCTGGTGTAGAGTCAACTGATGTTAAAATTGTTATAGGGAATGACAAGGCATCCTCCATGTCAAAGTCTGATGTGAGTATGATGGGATGGGTATCTGAAGGCATTAATGTGACAATCGATTTGAAATGAAAGTAAATAACTCGCAAAATGTGCGTATAAAACCGTATGTATAATGAATATGCCCTTATGATGAAATGATGAGATGCTATGATGATGTAGTTATAGTCTAGGGTCAATGATACAACCTAGTTCTCTATAACCGAAGCTCTGATGCCAATCTGTCACACCCCTAAATTACCTGTTTTGCAGCGGAATGGAATACCTGGGGGATGACTGTCATAGCATCACAATCACAGTTATATTGAGCGACCTAAAGTGTCGTTTGAAAAACACATCGTTTGATATATTAAAAACATTCAGAGTTACAAAAGATAGGTCCCAAAAAGGTAGTCAACATTTGCGGAAATAAGTTTGTTACGATCCAAACGATGTTTTAAAGTGCATAAATTCCATGTGAGACGCGTCGTCACCGCGACTCTATGATAAGTCCTTAGGCATGCAATGAAGTATATGCCTTAGATACCTGAAAATACATTGCTAAAAGTGTCAACACAAAGGTTGAGTGAGTTCATAGAGTTTATGTAAATGTTTTATACGACCACCACAAGTATAAGTTATGTATGACAAATATGTCACATAAAAATGATACAATTGCTATAAGCACATGACACCGAAGCTTGACTGATTATGATGTTCGCCCCAACAGAGTGTTTTGCCAAACAACTCAAATAATGATAATGATATGAAATGCATCCGTTTGACCACTTGGGACCACCAACCCGGATGGAGGAGTCACCTTCAATAGATCTATCCACTCACCCTGGCTTTTTCCGGAATTAACGGTTCATGATTATGAAATGAGGACATTCAATTGGCAATGAGGTAACTTAAACAATGTAATGAATTTGAATATACTTGGGCTCGTAATAAAATGATGTGCAATGTATTCTCCCCCGTAGGTTTGAAATAATGTATAAACTTGAATAAAACGGGGCTATGAAAACTCACTTGGACAATGATGCGATGGCAAAAGTAAGTACACTGAAATGAAGCGCAAATCTCTAACCGTGACCTATTATGAATGATATGATCTATAATAAGTTATGATGTAATGTTATGCATGCAATTCGTATGATATCTATACCACTTGTGAATTTTGAAAATAATGTTTATCGTCGAAAAATACATTTTTGACGTCTCATTAAGTTAATAAATACTTTTCATGTAAATATGTTGAAACGGTATTCCACGATCCTCGTTTGGTGTTTTATTGGTAAATATAATGTTTTCGTTGTAAAATGACACTTTTCATACTTTGAAAATATGCCCAAAATGGCCTCGTAAAACTAGTCGTGAAATATTGTACGTTAAGGGTTAGTGATGAAACTCGGCGTTTTTGAAAACCTTGCAACAATGTCTAGAAGTCGTATCATTTAACTTTTGACCATACGGGTCTCGATCAATGAGAAAAATGGCTCTCAACATGACGTATTACAAAAACTGTTTTAGACTTGGGTTTATTTTGCTATTAGAAGCTGTCAAAATAAATAGAGTTTCGTCGGGTTTCAAACGTGTATATCTTGGTCGTTATAAGCTTGTTTTCTACGTTCTTTATATCCACGGTTTCGTATTAACCTATACTAATATATTTTTGATAAATCGACTCTTTTAGATAACGCTTGAGACTCATTTTTTACCCGTAAAAATCTGGACAACATGCTGAATTTTCCGGAAAAATAGTTTTCGTCGTTAAACTTGAAAATAGCATAACTTCTTCGTTATAACTCCGTTTTAACCCGTTCAAGCGACCAAGTTTTCGTTTTAAAGTATATTTTCTGAATATCTAGCCCAAAATATTTTGTAAAATGTCAAAATTTCCAGAATTAGCAAAAATGATCAGACCCTTATATATTGTTGTCGAAAGTGATTTTTCTCGCGTGATACTTATTCTAACCACTTCAAATCAACGCTAAAGCTATTCTAAACCTACCATACACCTTCTTAGGGTGTCATGGGTTCTTAGACATCATCAAAAATGATATGTTTCAAGGGATACTTATAGGATGATATATATTCATTATAAGTACTTAAAAACAAATAAAGTGGTATAGATAATCATATAACTTGCATATTTTCTTCAAGCATGATAAAATGACCAAAGTATGAATATGAAAGATTGAAAATAATTATGAAATGCTTACTAGTAAAGTGATGAGGTTTAAAGAACAAGGTTTTTCCTAATTACCCTAGGTTTTTATTTCAAAACCTTGATTAAGAGCATACTAGTGTTGATAATTAAGCTTGATCTTGCAAAATTTCTTGAGTTTCTTCTTGTTCTTCCTATGTCCAGTTTTTAGAGGATGGAAATGAGAGAATATATTGATTTTTCACCTTAGATAATAATGTAAGTATGTGTTATTATTAGTATATACTTAAAATAAGCATGTATAATGTATCTAGTTGATATTTTGGTACCCAAATATGTTGTGTCATCCTATATGTCGACAAGCCAAAAAAAAATAAAAGGGTAATGCATTTTTGTATGATATAATGTTTAAATGTATTATTATAGTTGGTAATTTTGTATATAATTAAGTATTTAGGGTAGCGTTAGCTAAAAATAAATTTTAACGGAACAAAATAAAATATATCAAAGTCATAAAAATTATAAAAATACATCTCTTACAAAAATTGAGTGAAATAATAATTATCGAGTAGTATTTACGAAAACCATCGTAATTATATAAATATAACAATTTATATACAAAATAAATTTAAAACACCGGGTAAACTAATAATATTATTTTTATAATCTTAATATGAGTATAAAAATATATCAGAATAACTTTTGGAAGTGTCGGATCAAATGTTCAAAATAAATGATTACGCGATAGCGTTTATTTAATAGGAAATTATACGTTTAATGAAAAATGCAAAACCATGCATGAACCAATATGATGATGATGTTACTAATGATATGTAGACTAATCCTAGTCTATATGAAATGTCCTCGATGATTGCTCATGAATTCGCAGCTAAACCATTAAGGTTACGCGAATTTGATACTCATAAAGCTAGTTTATGGAAAACGATGAATAGCGAATCATGAATAGTGATTTTTCTCCGGGAATGAATAGTGTTTCATGAATAGTAAAATTTTGAATTACGTTCTCAGAATATTAAATCGACTTCGAAAACGATGAATAATAAAATGATGAATAGTAACTGATGAATAGTAAATTCCCAAGATGAATAGTAAAATTTTCAAAGTTTGTAAAATGACCTGAAATTACGAGTTGTCACAAGAGGTCGTTCTACAATTCATGGTCGACATTGGCTATGACGAAGCTGAAGGAGTAATCACAAAGCATTCATCCGTGGATCTTAAGAATATTCCCCAGCCATGGAGAACCCTCTACATTATGATTGTTAAATCCGTTTCTAGACGTGATAGTGGTTATGAGCATCCCAAGCTCATGGAACTACAGATCTTTTGGGCTTTGGTCAACATGAAACACATTGAAGTTGAAGCTCTGATATGGGACGACATGATGTCTTTCCTCAAAAAGCTTGGCACCAAAATCCCGTATATCAAATACACCAAACTGTGATCCAAAGAGCTCTAGGGTATAATCCTGATATTCCCTTGAGACTTAATGACCCAAAACAACACTCCGCGTTGTATGAGCCCACACTCACTGTCAGATTTAAGGGCTCGACAACAAAGAAACAAGGTGTAGTGTTGCCAGATCATCTTCTTACCGAAGACATCAAATAATTGTATTCGTACAAAAGATATCTGGTAGCAGTTGATGAAGGAAAAGTAGGTTTCCTTGATGAAAAATCCTCTGGTACACCTACTAGGAAAACCAGGAGAGGCAGTGCAGGAAGCATTACGAGCACTAAGAGTCGGAGGAAGTTTCCCAAGAGATCACATACTCTCAAAAGGAAAATTCCATCTAAAGAAGCCATCCCAATTCCCAAGCCTGAACCACAACAAAAGCTAGTGGATGAAAGCTCTGAGGAAACTGAATCAGACAAAGAGATCATCTACTCTGAAACTCCAACCGATGACACTCAAACATTAGCAAAACTTCCTAGTCCAAAAGCTGATAAAGGAAAATGGAAAACTCCAGTGCTTGAGCATGAAGTGGAAAGCTCAGAAGAAGAACCACTAGACGAAGAAAATGAATATCAAAAGATGTTGAAGAACCTCAGACTCAAACATCTCGCCGATGAATTCGTACTGGATAAACTTGTGGCCCCGGAGGGTCAAGTGGTGGAACTCAAGCTACACCAATTTCCGATGCGGTTAATAAACCCGATAAGGGAACTGGTACCACCACCCATGATCAACAACAAAGGCAGATTGAGGATTCGATCAACTACGAATTTGAGGAACCAGACATGGAAAAGACTGAGAAAACTCCTGGTGATGATACTAAGGCTGATGAAACGGCTAAGTCTGGAAATGATGAAGATCTTGATTATGATAATTTTCTTCTAGATAGTCCTGCACGCTCCAAGGAGGAAACTTCTGAGCCACCTAAGGACCCTGAGCCACCTCACGTCTCCTCATCATCAGACTCATCTTCTCACTCTTCAACTCCACCATCCAAAGGAACAACCAGATCCACATCTAAATCTGTGAAGAAACCAACTGACTCTTGGATATCCCGGCTAAAACAAGGATTTCAAAAGCTGTCAAACAAGTTAGGAAGAAAGACGTGATCAACAAAAAGCTTAATCAACTTGCTGACAATATCATTCTTCTTCATGACGAGATAGACAAGATGTCTAGTGAAAGGGAGTATGTCCAGAAATTCATGAAACGTGATCTTCAAGGGGAAATGAATGAGATGATCAAGGGATATACTCACAAGTTCCTTCTCGACACCGTTCCTGGCGTGACAAGGGAGATGTTTACCAGACAGCTCTATCCAAATCTAATGAAATTGGTCAAGCAAACAATGCAATCCACTCTGGTAACAATGACGAACAATCCAATGGAGCCTGCAGTTCTCTCTGATGCAGAGTTGATTTCCAAGCTGGTGCTACAATTGTCTAAACGATCTGCAACTTTCACCTCTGACGAACGTAAACTATTTGAGGCATTACTGGAATATCAACTCAAGACTTCACGCAAGGAGCAAGCTGAAAGGCCAAAGCGTCCAAGAGATGATGATGATAAGGATAAAGATAAAGATAAAGAGCCTAAACGTCCAAAGAAGTCTGGTGATCATTTCGAATACACTGGTGGTGACGATGAGGAAGTCCTTGGGCCCTAACAACAACCCATCTCTCCCGCTTCAGCAAAGAAACCAGCATCCTCATCTAGGCCAAAGAAGAAGAAGAAGACGCCTAAGGCTGATGTCGTCTCATGGCTAGACGAAGATGACACCGAATATGACTGGTTTTCTACACTTGTTGATGCTACTCCCTACCCACCTGAAGGTCAAGATATGATAGAAGGTCGAACATTGGAGCATGCTAAGTTACTTCAAGAACATTTTCGGGTGAAGAAGATGACCAAGTCTAAATTAAAACGCATCAAGAATGAAGCTTTTCAACTGCTCAAAGACAGCTCGGAAAGTGCTGTTGAAGTTGAATACCATCTTGAAAACATAGCACGATCCATGTCTAACAACATTGATTGGCTCAACCCTGAAGCAAACATTGACTTCACCAGAAAAGACAAGGCTCCATACTACACCGACTGGTCTAGACCTCTACCAACGATTGGCCAACCTGATCAACCAAAGATTCCATTTCGCTACTTCTTCAACAAAGACCTGGAATTTCTTCTACACGGTAGCGATGAATCAAAGAAATACGCTACATCACTTACACTTCCGTTCCCGGCAGCCATATACTCCAACTGCATAGCCATCGAAGAAAAGGCTACTCACATGTTCAACAAAAGCATGGAACAGTATGACATTGATGCAATGTATGGGATTCACCATTGGCCGGAACGCCGACGAATCTACTACAAAAGCTGCCAGGTTCGAAAGTCTAAACCTGAAGTGCACAGTGATAAAGGGATCGTTGCTGTTAAGCATGTAGCTCTTTCGTCTAAATGGGACTACACTTTCCTCCAGAAAATCATGGTCAAAAGACAAGACGAAAGGGACTATGATTTCTGTGAAGCGGACTTCCAGAATTTGTCTCTCAACGACATTGAAGATCTGTATCTTGCCAAGGTACAGGGAAGAATGAGACAATTCTCGACTGAAATCCAATGTGAATACATCAAGTCCTTGCTCATCTTCATCAGAAGCATAGTGATCCAGGAACGTGTAGAAGATTTACAACTTGCCGTTGAATCGTATCAGACACGTGTCAACCTCACCAAAACTCAGCTCGAACTCCCCGACATCAATCATCTTCCTCAATACACTCTCATCAGCAAACCGTTTGGAGTAGTCTACCGTAGTGAACTACATCGCAACTGCTTGATGGCGTGTAAAGATCTTCATAAATTTGGAGATCACACACTGAAGAAAGTCAGGGACGACTTAGCTTATAGGTTGAAGGCGATACATGAAGGCATTGGGTCACCAAAGCGATGGAATTCTCAGGAGAGACGGGATGTTAAGAGGATCATTACTCGTATCGATGAAAGGTTGTACAGAAGGGACCAGTTCAGAACTTTGGAGAGCTTCATAGGTGGTCGTCCCAGGATTACTCTCACAGGCTATCAACGCCCTGTTCGCATTCTTGGAGATATTGTTGGACTACCTGAATCCCCTGGTACCCCTTAAGCTGTTTCATTTTCAATATTGATTTGGATGTGTGATTATTTAATGACCATGGCTTGTGCACACATAACAGTGTACAACTCGTACTTGTAGTGAAAGGACCCTGTGGTACGCTTCAGTGACACAATCCTTATAAAAGGAGCGAAAGCTTCTTACTTTTCAGTAAAACTTATCAAACCTTTCACTTTTAAAAGGTTTTGCTCAAAAGAACAAGTACTTCCCCTTATGATTTTCAAAACCTCAAACGCTAATATCACTTGTTGAGGGGGAGTATTTGCTTTAAAAACTTTGTTCACAAATTTTTCTTCGTGATAATCTTCCCGCAAAACTTGAAATGGACATATTCGATATCAAAATTTCGTCAAAAATAACATTTATATGCCATTTTTGAGG
This sequence comes from Chrysanthemum seticuspe, assembly GCA_019973895.1. Classification (NCBI taxonomy): domain Eukaryota; kingdom Viridiplantae; phylum Streptophyta; class Magnoliopsida; order Asterales; family Asteraceae; genus Chrysanthemum; species Chrysanthemum seticuspe. The sequence goes on along the minus strand of BPTQ01000005.1, from coordinate 194,575,139 downwards.
GGGAGAAAAATTATGTGATAAGAAATATGTTGTGAAATTGCAAATGAATCTTTGTGCTATAGACTTAACCAACGAATTGATGATATCTTAAATGTTAGTAACTCGAAAAGACTTGTCCGGGACGGGTAATAATTTCAAGCTAGCTCGCTAGTGATGTAAACGTGTCTCGCAAAGGACTTGTCCGAGTAGAATGTACCATTCGAGAAACTCTTGGTAGACATGAACTTTGACGGGTTTAACAACCTTTCGAGGCTTGTCCACACCTTCAAGGTAGTTATTAGAGCTAGTTGTCACCTAAAAACTGACAATGTAACTCTTTAACTATGCAACGTAACCGTGTCTGGCGGGGGATTGTCTATCTTGAGTTGATCAATTCAAAAGTGTGCGCTCTTCTCTCACCATGCAAATTTCTGTCAAAACACTTAAGCATATGTGGAGGGGGAGTATTTCTGCAAAATAAAACTCTCGAAGTGTTTCAAAATGTTTCTTATTCATAAACACTTTGAGAAATTTTCAAGAAATCGGTTTTATGGCAATGGAGTTATAAGGTGATTAAGGTTAGGAAATAACCGCCCTATGATCCGCCAGAGCCGGAGGGATCTACCCAAGGACACCACCAATAGTTAGAACTAGAAGTCCTTAGGTATGATTATAAAAACGGAGAAAATGATAATCGGAGAAAGAAGGAGTTGAAGAATTAAAAAGAAAAGGAAGGAAAAGGGTGAAAATAAATAGCCCTCCAGATTATTCAACTTAGGGCAGACACCGGGTTTAATTCATATGCTACTGGTTGTCACTTGATGACGCCGGTATTGAAGTTTAAAATTCATCATGGACCCAGTGACGCATGCACTAAACCTTCTTAGCCACTCAAGTTTCTCTCAACAGAAGCTTGTTTCATTCTCACAGGGAACCCTACGTAAACTATCAGCTTTCTCTTAGAGATTGCTGGTATTGAAGAAGGAGACCCTCTCCCTAGTCTCCGCTCAGGAAAACCAAAACGCACTATTGAGTCTAGAGCCACGAGATTCATCAAAAGATCTCTTAGGTACACTTGACATTTTATCACTTGTCGTTCAACAATAAGGACGCAAGTGATACATTATCGTGTCCTTCACAGATCTTAGCAATCTGTCGAGAACATTTATGAGAGGTTCACACATGTGATCCTTAGTGATTGAATGGAAACTCCTGCCAGGGTCAACATCAAACAGCCCTGACAGCAGGTCACTTCGGTAACTCCCCGTGGATTACGCTTAGTGCATCTCAAACGGTCTACAGTCATGAGGTGATGCTTCGGTGTACCTCAGCGACTCATCTGAACTATAGGTGTACTTCGGTACATCGCGTTATCTCACTTGTGGGACTCCAGTTCAGGAACAGCCTTTGTGAGAATTAGAGTTGTGTTTTCACACTATGCTGTTAACACACTCGAAGTTCAAACTTGTAAGTGCTGGAATCCGCTTATCACTAACCTTTCTTATGTTTTCTTCTTATGGAAGCTCTGGAGCGGACTGATCGTGCAAATTCTTAACATGCTCATACCAACAACATCACTAATGGAAGTTCTCTCAAAAGGCAACACAAAGTCAGAATGATTCTTCGTCAAGTCAAAGAATCTACAAAGTTTAAAGACTAAGAGAACTACACCAGTACCGAAATCCAACGTTAAAGAGCGTGTGAGCATGTTGAAGAAAGACGCGGAGACACTGGAGCAACGGAGCAGACCTGATGCAGACAACAGCAACATACTATCACTACCATCACAAAGAACAAAGATCAAAGAACAAAGAAAATGATGACGTCAAAGCAGAACTTTTCAAAGGAAACAATTTCTCAACATTGGGAAGATTGTTCGAATCAAGGCAATTCTTCTCACAAGAAAGAAGAATGGCAGAAGACGTCAAAGCTACTGTTACACCAGCACCTTCAACGTTTATATTATCAATCACTAACACTTAGGGTGAGATTGTTGGAATCACTCCTAAACTATATTTCAAGTGTTAGTAATTAATATGTAATAGTTAGCTTATTATGGCTTTTATGTTAGTAATCATGCCAAGGCTTATGTAGAAAGCCCATGAGCCTTGGCCCAAGCCCATAAAGGAAATGAATGGAACTTACATGTTGCCCTAGTTCCTTCCTATAAATAATGCTTGTAAACCCTCACTTGAGGGTTGGTTGTTCAATTCACTCATTTCCTACGCATAGCTCTTCCTTCATTCTTACGTGTTTGTGTGTGTTTTGTTCAACCGATCATCTTATCTTTCTTTCTTACATATTGAGGCTTGTGTTACAAATATGGGAACCTAACACATTCAAATCAATCAAATCATGCTTCTGTTTCTCTTCATCGCTAGTTTTGCCCCCAACAAATCTTCTCAAAGCCATCGTTTTTGTTGGTGTTTCCTTCAATTCATCATTCTTTTCATGTTCAGTTCTTCCTTTGTCCCCATTGTTATCATTATTTCCACCATCTTCATTTTTTTGTCCACCCATTTTATCATTCTGATCATTTTCATCATCTCGATCATTATGATTATCCCCACCATTTCCATCGTTCTCGTCATTTTCATCATCATCATCATTATCATTATCATTATCCTCACCATTGTCATTGTTCTCATCTTCTCCACTATCACCACCTTTATCCCCATCGTTCTCATCATTTTATCCCCATCTTTATCCCCATCTTCCTCATCTTTATCACTATCTTCCTCATTTTTTTTACCACCTTCATCAACATTATCCCCATCTTTATCCTCATCTTCCTCATCTTTATCACCATGTTCCTCATTTTTTTTACTTCCTTCATCAACATTTTCCTTATCAAAGCTATCTTCTTTATAGGAATTAGCAAACAAATCCTCTCTTATTTGAAGCATTTTCTTCATCTCCTCGTCCTTAGGGTTTAATCTCAAAGCTATCCTCAACTTGTAATCAGTATGCAACATCAACTGATTACACAATACAAGACTGTCTCTTATATCCTCCTTCATTTCCTAAATATTTACAAGAAGCAAAATTAGCTAAATGCATTACAGTTTTTTTTAATGTATTACTACTCATAGAGGATATTTTTTTAATTTAATTATAGTGCACCAAAGTGTATTAGTGTATTGCATGTTAATTTACTACTAGTGCATCACCGTTCATAAATTACTGCATCATATTTCTTAAAGTTTAAATGAATTACATCTCAGATCAAAATCTAGTGCATCACAGGGTATAATGCTTTTTAATTAATAATACCTCAAAAGATTTTGCTTGGAATTCTCTATTTGCTTCATCTATATCAATTGTTCCATATAGTCCTGTTAATACATCAACATAGAATTCAATTAGAAATAAACAACTTTTACAAAATTAAATAAATTTTTATTTAATATACATGTTTCACTCTTCTTCGGTTTTTTAATCAATTTCTTCTTTTTCAAAGACTTTTCTATCGATGGTTCAATCACCTCCACACCTTCCGCAATTGGTAGACAACCAAAACCCAGTTTAAGCTCCTCTTTTTGTCTTTTTTACAACAATCTTGAACTCCATGCTTTGAAAGCTGGAACAGTTTTCTCAAATTTTATGGTCACAGATTTCGTTGAATTAATGTATATGATCTGCAAAAAATAAATGAGTATTAAAAATATAATAGAAAGTGTATTTTTTTTTTTGTTTAATATGTATTGCATCACAGTTTAACATTTAGTGCATGATAGTGTCAAATATAGTGCATCAATGTTTTATGTCTACTGCATCATAGTGTCATAATCAGTCAATTAGAGGTTTATATTTAGTGCATCCCTTTATCAAACCTATTGCATCACAGTTTTATATTTACTGCATCCTAGTATCATAATCAGTAGATAATACTTTTTTATTACTAGTGCATCAGAGTGTAATTAAAGATAAAAAACTTACAGCCATCAAAAGTAATGGTCCACTAAAATATGAGGTTGGTTTAAACCCGGTACACTCCTTCACCATACACTCTAAAACATACGAGCACCAATCCATCTTTAAAACATGATCAGTTGTAGAGAGAATTGGTTTAATTCTCTCATTTACCTGCCCATCTTTGTTTCCTTGGCCAAAAATAGAGAAGAAAAGGACAAGGAAACAAACTTGAAATTCCCAATCAACTTCTTTTAGATCACACAAATGTTCCTCCAACTTTTGTATATAAATTTTGTTTTTAACAACAATACTATCCAACATTTCTCTCCAATTTGTAGTAGTCTCTTCTAATAGATTTTTCTCTTCAAGTGCTTCAACTTTTATCTCCCCCATTGGAATTCCAAGCATATCCCTGATCAGTTCTCGAGTAATTTTGATCTTTCTTCCATTTTTCATTTTTATCGAGCAAGTTTCTGAATCAAAATTTCTAACAACCCACATTCCTAATTGTGACGGTGTTGAATCAAAATGGAAATTATTATGAAAATCGCCAAACCCCATTTTTTCTAATTCCTTCACCTGAGGAGTCCTCAATTTCTCAAGAACTTTTTGTAAATATTTAGGTGACATTCTGTTCATGATAGATATGGGTTCATTTTTTTTAACCACTTCTTTTATATCTTCATCCTCCTTTTTAACCTTCTTTCTCTTTTTACCTGGAGTTGTATCAGAATCTGAATCCATCTCTGCTGTGGATCTTTTACCCTTAAACTTCTTTTTACTTGTGCTGCATTCTGTAACAAAAATGGGATTCTTCTTCTTAACAGTTTTCCCTTTACGTGCAACACCTTTAGAATTCTTTCCCTGATGTTCTAGAACAAGACTTTGTAATATTTCCTTCCATTTTGCTTCAGCAGCCTTTTTTAAAGCAGGATTAATTACTGTGGTGTCTTCTTCATCTGTTTCTTGCTCATCTGTTTCAATATGATCGATCGTAACTCAGTTCAACCACTAGTACATCACAGAAACCATCAAGCATACAAAATCTCTTTCTTACATCACATAGCAAGCTACATTTTTACTATCTTACGCACACATGCTGCAAATTAAAGCTACTGCATCTCAGTTCAACCACTAGTACATCACAGAAATTGACAAGCATACAAAATCTCTTTCGTACATCACATAGGCTACATTTATTATATATTACGCACACACGCCGTTAATTAAACATTCTTGTATCTCAGTTCAACCACTAGTACATCACAGAAACTGTCAAGCATTCAAAATCTCTTTCGTACATCAAGTAGGCTACATTTATCCTATCTTTACGCACACACGCTGCAAATTAAAATCTAATGCATCACAGTTCAACCACTAGTACATCACAGAAACTGTCAAGCATACAAAATTTCTTTCGCACTTCACATATGCTACATTTATCGTATATTATGCAGACATTCTGCAAAATTAAAAGCTACTGCATCTCAGTTCAACTACATTTAACCAAAATTAAAAGTTACTGCAGATTAAAATCTATTGCATCACAGTTCAATCACTAGTGCATCACATAAGCTACATTTAACCAAAATTATGCTCATATTGCTCAAAATATAAGTTACTGCATCTCATATCAACAACTAGTACATCATAAAAACTATCAGACATATAAAATCTAATTCCCCAAAATCAAAGCTACTATATCTCATTTCAACAGCTATTGCATCATAATTATAAGTAACTTAAAAACAACTACATCTTATTTAAAATTAAAACTTACTTGATGTTTCCGTAATTGATTTTTCTGCTTCAACTTGTTTTTTATCTTTTTTTCTTTTTTCACCAGCATCAGTCATCTTTCTGCTCTTTTTATTTTCTAAATTTATAAAAAAATAAACTATTTTAGAAATTTAAATAACATATTTGATGAAGTAAATCATGATTATCGATTAATATACACTTACTTGGTGGTGAATTATCTGTTGATTTCTTTTTCCCCATTGAAAATGCAGTAATTTTAATATACTTTTTAGGGTTTTGATTTTTTAGAGAGAGTAATGAGAGGAAGTGGAAGAGAGAGAGAGAGAGAGAGAGAGAGAGAGAGAGAGAGAGAGAGAGAGAGAGAGAGAGAGAGAGAGAGAAAGTGATCGGGGTTTTTGGTGAAATGGAAAGGAACGAGTTTGATATTAGCGCCTTTTGATATTTAAGATACTGCATCTTTGACCCTCAAGTTTCCAATATTTACAAAATTATGTTGCTTATGCAGTGGTTTATACCTTAATGCACTAGTATTCCCCTCAAGTTTACAATATTTTACAAAATTATTTTGCTCATTCAGTGGTTTATACCTTAATGCACTAGTATTCCCCTCAAGTTTACAATATTTAAAAAAATATGTTGCTCATGCAGTAGTTTATACCTTAATCCACTAGTATTCATAATTCTCTTTATTTGCAGATAGGGCCTGCAATCTTTTTAATAAGACAAATTTCATTGTGATGCAGCACTTTTTTGAACTGTGTTGCACTTGATATAAGCAGTAAACAACATTATTTAAAAGTAATAAATATTAAACAAGGACTTTCTTCATTAAGAAGTATTATACTTGATATTTAAAATTTAGTGATCCAAAGTATTACAATCAAGAATTTAAAACATCCAATAGTATTTTATCAAAATTACTTAATAATCTAAGATCTTTAATACACGTTCATTCATTGTTTTGAACATCTTTGAGAAACTTTGACTTTATCGTCCATTATGATTTTAAAGATCTTTGGTTGTTTCTTCACGTATTCTTCTGCTTCTTTCAAAGCTTTTGCCTTTTCTTCAATAAAATCCATAAGAATTATCTTCACCAAGTACTTTGCTCGCAACAGCTTGAGTTGTACTTTTTGACCAATGCTTTCCTTCTTTAACTCGTGCAAAAAAATGCCACGGGCGACATATGTTTCCATATGTCTCATCACAAATAGGCCACATTCCGAACCATTGTATGTCGTTCTCCAATGCATATTTAAATTGTAGGTACAGCCATTAAGAAATCGACATATCTGGGGTGGTCTACTCTTCTCAGGTAGTCAACAAATAAGTATATCTGTAAGAATTATAAAAAGAATATAAAGTCAATGATGCACTAAATTTATAACAGTGATGCAGTGATTTTCAATAAGTTGCAGTAACTTAATAACTTTTGTTGCACTAACTGTAATACAATAACATTTTTTATAGCTGTGATTCAGTGACTTGAAAATGTGATGCAGAAATGTTATGTAATAGATTTTTACACAACGAGCACTGAAAAAGTCATTGTTACAACTCTGATTGAATAAGAAAAAGAATTGTATTATACTTACCACATATTTTGCATAACCACCATATATTACGTCTAAATCATCAAGATCATTATCTATGTTGTCAATGATATCTATTTCCACAGTCTTCAAATTAAAGCAGATCAGATAGAAATGATGTGAGTCTTTCGACATCTTTATCATAGGGAAGAAAACCTGTAGATATTTTAAGCGCATCAACATTTTTTAAAACTCATAATTACTATAATGTCTGTATCAAATTAATAAGAATACTTACCAAATCAACATCACTTAAACTCTTGTGTGGCGATTGTTTCAAAACAGTATATATGTTTTCATCTATTAATCTTGTTATCTTCTCTTTTGTCGTTCCAATTTCAATCAGGTTATGAGGCTGCTTTAATCAATAAATTATTATGAAACACAAGTATGGGATATAATAATAAGGGTCTTAAAATAGGAATATTAAAAAGTCTATGATGCACTAACTTTATAACTGAGATGCAGTTACTTACAGTGTGATCCAGTGACTTACAAATGTTATGCAATGACTTGTATATGTAATGTTGTACATATAAGTTTTAACCAATATTATAAATTTGATGCAGTTACTAAAAAGATAATCTCTTCAATAGGAAATGGCTAAAGTTAAAGTTTCCAATTACTTATATAGTGTATTTGAATCACTCACCAACATTCCGTAATGACAATATACATTTGCACCTCGTGAAATCTTGTCTCTGTATCGCTCTTCATGGTTTAGTACAAGGCTCCATATGTCAAGTAGATTTGCAGCAACTTGAACATCAGGATAAAATCTTTTGAAAAATGTCCACTCCATTTCAATTTCTTTTGTATTAAAAACAATTTCACTGTGATTCAAGTAAAAAATGAGTAGTTATGAAGTAACAAATAAAGTTATTCTGCATTCAACAAATTGAGATGCAGAACATTAATAATAGTATGCAGTAACAACTATGCAGTGATGCAGTAGTACATTAACTGTGATGCAGTGCGAATTGTGAAATTTATTATACCTCCATCATTACTTGTGCTCCATAGGTATTCAAGTACTCTCTTTTCTTCTTCAGAAAATGGTTTGTTCAAAATAACTTTCCTTTCATAAAATGGAGAAATTAAATCACCAGAAGGCTTTACTTCACGTTTTTCCCTTTGAATACCAAGTGCAGGAGGAACGGATCTTATTGGAGATGCATGAACAAATTCTTCATTCTCAATAGTTTATGTGTTTTTCCATTTTTCAGTAGGATTTTTAACTTTGGCTGATTTAGAATTTCCTTCCTTCGATTTTGAATTTTTTATAGAAGTTGCTTTTTTTGCACATTTGGCTTCTGTCTTTTCCACATTTGGATTTTCAGCTTGTTTCTTTTTGACTTCTGTCATTTTAGCTCCTACCTTTTCCACATTTGGCTTTTCAGCTTGTTTCTTTTCGGCCCGTGGCTTTTTAGCTTTTGCTTTCTTCCTTTGGCTTTTCTTCTTGTTGCTTTTTAGCTTCTCTTTTTTTAGCCTGTGGCTTTTTAACCTCTTCGCTTTTATTAGTTGATGGTCTACCATGTGCTTCATCAGTTTTCTCTTTAGGTTCATTAGTAAACTTTTGTTTCACGCTTTCAAAGATTCCTTCATTGTTTTTCACTAACCTTAATTTGGTACCATTAGATGTTTCTGTAGTGCCTTCTCTCTGTATTTCAGAAGATATCAGAATTTCACTTGCTAAATCTTCTTGTCTCTGTTTTTGAATAGGTACGACTGATTTCATAGTATGTTCTTCACACACTCTAGATATGTTTCTGTCCAACTTCAAATTTATACTATGAAACGATTTTATGATTCCTTGTTTTTGTGTGACAACCCGTACTTTCAGGTCATTTCTCGAAACAATTCATGCTTCACTATTTCAACATTTATCGTAAACTAGGTTTACGTGTTCCAAATTCGCGTAACCTTTATGGGTTAGCGGCGAATTCATGATCATATCATCACGAACATTTCATATGGACTAAGTTTAGTCTACATTTCATTAGCATCATTTGCATCATGTTAGTTCATTCATGACTTTACATTTCACCTTAAACGCGTAAATTTTATATTAAATAAACGTTATCGCGTGAGTTATTATTTTGAACCTTTAATCCGTTACTTCCAAAAATGATCCCGATACATTATTATACTTACATTTAGTTTATAAAAACTATATTTTGAGTTTACCTAGTGTTTTAAATTCATTTTGTATATAAATCGTTAAATTTATATTATTACGACGTTTTTCTTAAAAACTACACGATAATTATTTTAGCACTCAAATTTTACACGAAATGTATTTTTACAATTTTTATAACTACAATATATTTTACTTTGATCCCTTAAAACTTATTTTAGTCCATACTACTTTAACTTCACAACTATGTACAAGTTACAACACTTCTTACTTAACTATACATTCTACTTATATTTTTTTTAACAACTTTACACATTATAAAAGAAAAAAATATATATATATATATATTGATGAAACATATCCCCCCTAAAACCGGCCCTATGGGGAGGGTGGCATTAATTGTTGGTGAAACTTTTTCTTTGATAGTATAAACTTATACTCAACTTCATTTACTTCACATCTCATTCATCTCATTTCACAAGTCAAGAAAAGTTACTCTTTTGTTTTTCATCTCTCAAAAACCGGTTCTACAAGGAGTTAGCAAGGGATCATCAAAAATTTTGCAAGCTCAAGTTTAACAATCTAGATCACACTCTTATTAAGGTTTTGAAATAAAAACCTAGAGTGTTTAGGTTAAACCTTTGTTCTAATCACCTCATCATAGTTTACTTGTAAGCATATTACTATCATTTTACATATTTCATCTTCATTTCATATTTATTTCTTCATATATTGAGCAAACATGCAAGACTTGTGTTAGTTATACCATTTTACATTTGATTTTAAGAGTTTGATATATATAAGGTCATCCTATAATTATTCCCTTGGTATATATTGGTCTTGATGATGTTTAGGAACCCATGACACCCTAAGAAGGTGTATGGTAGGATTAGATTAGCTTTGGAGTTGATTTGAAGGGATTGGAATAGGTTTAGTACGAGAAAAACTATTTTCGACAAGTATATAAAAGTGTTCTGTCCTTATTTTGTTTTTCTGGAAAATCCGACAGTAGGCACGAAATTTTGGCCTTGTATTTAGAAAATATACTTTAAAACGAATCCGTGGCCGCTTGAACGGATTAAAACGGAGTTATAACGAAGAAGTTATGAATTTTTCAAGTTTGACGACGAAATATATAATTTCTGAAATTTTCAGCAAAGTGTTTTTGTTTTGTACGAGTCAAAAACGAGTCCTAAGCTTCATAAATTATTTCGACTTATCAAAAATATATTAGTATACTTTGATACGAAGCTAAGGACATATAATACGTAGAAAACGGATTTGAAACGACTAAGATATACACGTTTTCATAAAATTGCCGTAACTATTATTTTTAGAAAAACTATATTACTTTTACGAGACAAGTGTTACGGTAACTAAAACGACCATGTTGAAGGCTGTTTTTAACTATGATGTAGAACTTTTTGTAACGAGATGTCTTCTAATGAAAATAAGATCACCAAGCATATTTTCCAAAACGACCAACCGTTTGTTTAGCGGAGTTGTAATAAATTATTTACGGATGCTTAAACTTTGCCGAAACTCATTTTTAAACAACATTTTGGACAAAATCACCATCTTTAACCTTTATTATCTTTATGTTCGAGACCTTTATGTCGAAAACTCCTGAACTGAAACTTCTAGATTTTGATACAAACTTTCCAAAAACGTCGAGTTCGTTTCCTAACGTTCGACGTACACCATTTTACGACTAGTTTTTCGAATCCATTTTTGTCTCTTTCATGAAATTTCCGACGACATTATTTTACGACGAAAAGTGATAATTTCACAATAAATCATTACGAAACCATTGTAGGATGACATTTTGACGTAAATACTTGTAAAGTAATTTTTGAATGGTCAAGACGTCAAAAGAGTATTTTTCGACGATAAGTATTATTTTCAAAATTCGCAAATGGTATAAATAACATAAGAAATGCATGCATATCATTACATCATAACTCATTACATATCATATCATTCGTAATAGGTCCAGATTAAAGCATCACATTATACCTCGGTGTACTCACTCTTGTCATCATACCAGTTTACCAAGTGAGTTTTCATAGCCCCGTCGTACATGCTTTTAATTATTTTCAAACCTACGGGGGAGAATACATTGCACAACATTTTTATTACGATACCAAGTATGTTAAATTCATTTACATTGCTTAAGTTACCGCATTTGCCAATTGAAAGTCCCCATTACCTGAACATGAACCGTTAATCTTAGAAGCGAGGGTGAGTGGATAGATCTATCGAGGGTGACGCCTCCATCCGGGTTGGTGAATCCCAACTAGTAATACGGATGCATTTCATTTAATAACATTATTGAGTTGTCTGGCAAACACTCTTTTGGGGCCTACATTATGAACAGTCTAGTTTCGGTGTCATGGGCTTAAAGCAATTGTAACATTTTTATGTGACATGATTGTCATACCTGTAACATTTTTATGTGACATGATTGTCATACCTGTAACATTTTTATGTGACATGATTGTCATACCTGATCTATACTTGCGTAGTGGTATAAAACATTTACATAAACCTATGATTTCTCACCAACATTATTGTTGACCGTTTTAGCAATGTATTTTCAGGTAACTAAGGCATACTCATCATGGCATGGTTAAGGAACCCCTTTTGAGTCGCGGCGTCGACTTACATCATTGTACATTATGGCACTTTCTTTCAAAAACATCGTTTGACTTGTACTAAACTTATTTTCTGTGCATAGTAACTTTCATTTGGGACCTATCTTTGTAACTCTGAATGTTTTTATTAAATCAAGCGATGTATTTTCCAAACGACACTTTAGGTCGTTCAATATAACTGTGATTGTGATGCTATGACAGTCAGTCCCCAGGAATTCCATTCCGCTGCAAAACAGGTAAATTGGGGGTGTGACATTTTGTTTTTCAACAACTTTTCGCATCTCACTGACTAATCCTTGTGTTTGCAGATTTTCTTGGTACACAAAAATGGGCCTTCTTTTTGCAGATTTTCTTGAGTAAAAAACGGTGGTAGCTGCAGAAGAGAATCTACTAGTTCCATTTGAAATCTTGTCATTGAAGAATCTTTCATTTTTGGAATTTCCATTGAAGCTTCTTCAGTAAGGATTTGATTCAAAATTCCGTCAATGTTATTTGAAACTAAATCATAGTCGCAATCTTCTAGAAATCCATCATCTGTTTCAAAAGAATCACCGTTAACAGTAGGTTTTGATACAATAAATAGTATACTGCATGACAATGTGGTTGACTAAGTATAGTTTTGATGCAATAAATAGGTTTGATGCAGTAACCAAGTATATGTGATGCAGCAAATATTATGATAAACAGAACAAGTATATGTGTTGCATCAAAGATTATGATAAATAAATAGAATAAAGTATATGTGATACAGCAAAGATTATGATAAATAGTATGCAATAACCAAGTATATGTGATGCAGTAACCAAGTATATGATAAATAAATAGGTTTGATGCAGTAACCAAGTATATGTGATGCAATAAATAGTTTTGAAATTAACATATAACAAGTGATGCTGTAAAAGTTTAAATTTTCATAAAATTTTATTCAGTACTAATCTAATTGTGATGCACTTCTTTTAATCTTTCTTTTTTACTGTGATGCAGTAAATAAGTAACTGTGATTCAAAAAAGATTATAATAGTACTGCATCATATCTAAATTCACTGCATCACAGTTAAAGTTTAAAGCCTAACAGTTTATTTATCCTAAAAATTTAAACAGAATTCATATATCCAAAATTAGAATTCTGGTTTTTATTCCAGAATTCAAATAGTTAAATTAGAATTAGTTAAGTTATTACACATATTCAAATAGTTAGATAAGCATTTGTTAAGTTATTACACATTACTACATATTTATAATTGTCTTTGATGAAGTGAAATTATTTCACTTCTTGGGTTTGAATTTCCTTACTTTGATCTTTGATCCCACCTTCATCAGACCCGATCTTTTCTTGATTTTTATCTGACCCAATCAATTCTTGACTGCTCTCTTGCGATGTCTGAGATAGAACCAGAAGAGTTTCATCAAACACCACAATAGCAGGATTTTTGCCAGCTTCCTTATAGTCTTGCACTTCTTTTTGTTTGATTCCTTCTGTTTGTTTGTCTCCTTCTGTTTGATTTTCAGCTCCCATCTGCTTGTTTTTCTCCTTCTGCTTCCGAGCAAAAAAAGCTTTTAGGAATGACTAATCTTTCTTTTTCAAGTTCTTCTTTTGCTTTATCATTTCCTTCATCTATATATGTGCCAAAAGTTGATTATTATACAAGTAATTAGTCATATATTAAATTTATTATAATGCAAGTAGACATACATTATAATACCTAGGATAATATTCTCACCTTGATCAGTATTTTCATCATCTCTTGTAACCTTTTCTGCTTCATCATTATCTTCCGTATCATCTTGAACATTATCAGTTTCATCATCATATCCATTCTTACCTCCATCGGTATCTTCTGCCAACTTATTTTCTTCATTTATGTTGTTTTTAAAAGTATACGACTCATCAAGCAATTTGTTGATGAGTGTATTTCCCTCTTCAAGCATTTTGTTGAACTCCTCATCATCTGGGTATGTTGTCAATGCTATATTCAGCTTGTCATGGGAACGCATCATCAAATCTTTGCTCTCTGCCAAAAAATCTTTTAAGCAATCTTTCATTTGCTGCATGTTAAACAATTTTATAGTTTAGTGCATCACAATGTATAAATTTACTGCATCAGTAATTATAAATCTATTGCATCGCAATGTATAAATTTACTGCATCAGTACTTATAAATCAATTTTATTGAAACACACATTCAAACACTTTTTTATCTTAAAATGCTACATGCTTAAGATTATATGCATTTATATGTATTGCATCACACATTCAAATATACACCAAACACTTTTTTTAGCTTAAGTACGTACTTAGCCCAATCTAGTCATATATGTCAGATACCATACACTACTGCATTACTTTATAACATGTATTGCATCTCATAATAAAAATCTAACACAAACATTTTTCAATAAAATTATAGACTATATGCCACTGTTAAAAATTGAATTCAATGCATCACAATGTTTTTAATTCTACCTGCTGCATCACAACTTGTTTTATATGTATTGCATCATAATATATTCAAATTACCTTTATCGATTTTGTTAGGAATTGGAAATTCCATAAGGAAGTGTCGATCACCCCAATTATAGTCTAGCATATGTTAGCTCGTAAACATATCGTTATTTACTTGTTTATTAGTTAGTTATTAGCATAGTTTAGTTTAGAGCAACACCGTGGAGGAAGGACGGGTCTTTACCCATTGTATACCTGATCCACAGCCCGACAGGAGGGCGTATTGTCTGTAACTATAAATACCACTTCCATCCTTGGAAAGGGTGGAACTTCTTAATCTAACCTTGCATTTTCTTGTTTATCTATCTCTCTAGAATTCCCTCTCTACTCTCTTCATCTCTCTAAACATGGCACTCTTGTATCATCATAATCCTAGACCACCCGAATCATCAAACAACATAAAAAGTGTGATCCTAACAATTGGCATCAGAGCCCAGGTTGTGTTGTTTTGATGATTCGCTTCATTTTTGAAGCTGTTTTGTATGCGGTTTGTTTGATTCTTGTATGCGGTTTGTTACGATTCATTGATGTTGTTTGATGTAGTTGTGTGATGTGTTGCTGCTGCTATGATGCTGTTGGAGTATTTGTTGTGTTTATTGGTTGATTGATATGATACTCTAAGCTGTTTGATTGATATTGAATCTGCTGTTTGATTTGATGTTCTAAACTGTCTGATTATAAATCTGGTTTTAAACAGTTTTGATGTTTGTTTTTCGATGCGGTTTGATGCTGGTGATGTTTGTTCTCAGATGCGGTTTGTCTTACTCAAGCAGTTTGACGTTATTCATATGTGCGGTTTGATATCATAAGCTGTCCAGATACAATGTATCCTGAATGCGGTTTGACTATTGAGTCAACTGCGATTTGACTTACTCTATGCTTTTTGTCATAAAATTCAAGTGTGGTTTGTCACTTCAGATATGGATGCGTTTTGTCACAAAAGTCAACTGCGGTTTGTTTAAAGTCAAATGCGTTTTGTTGAAAATGCGGTTTGTCTGTTTTGAAAAATGAAGAGGTTTGTGTTAAAATAGGGTTTGTGGATGCGGTTTGTGGTCGAAAGCGATTTGGTAAAACAAGATGCGTTTTGATTAACCAGGTCTAAAAGTTGGAAAAGTTAAAAGTACGTTTTGATTAAAAAGTCAACAAGCGGTTTGATAAATTTTTTGAAGAGACCTGTATTTTTGACTCAAGGTTGAAAAGGTGCTAATAGAAACTGCTATTTGAAGACAAACAAGACTGCGGCTTGTTGACCCATCTCAAGACCATATTATCACTACTCTTCTATCAAATATGTATAATCTCAACACAATCAAACATCATATACATGAACATCTTAAATCATAGTTCATCAAACATCGTTATCAACATGCATCTACAACCACAACTAATTTACAAAGATCAAAGTTCATCAATATCAATCGACATCATACAACATCTTTCATCATCGACTTAATGAAAATCATTCATACAAGATCAACCGTTGGTTTTTCAACAAAGATACTGAGATAAAAAGAACTATGGCAAGGAATGATCTCAGTTTTATCTTGTAGTGGACTTATTGAACCGTTCATAAGAACATTTCCACAAGATAGTTCATTATAGATCGGTCTTTAGAAGATCATCTTCTAGTTAATGTCCGAATCTTATCATTAAAACAAGAAACCAATCGGGTTTCTTTCTTTATTATGTTCGGGTGAAAAACGAATACTACAAACAAAAACATTCATTGATCTCAGTTTGATCTCATTTCATGATTTAATCCTTGTTATAAACATTCAAAACTAAAAGAGACATTTGTTGGGTTTCTTGATTTGATGATACAAAACAATAAAGAGTGAAACATCAAGGGCTTAAAGTGACAAGAAGGAAATCTACAAAAAGATGGAGGGACTTGCTTGCAAAAGAAGATTTATTATTTAGTCCTTAGTAGAGATTTGTAAACCCTAATCCTCTAGTATATAAAGAGGACATGAGGTGTAGGTTTTATATACAAGTCTTCCAATATGTAGTCATTAAAGTGTGTGTGTGTAACCTAGACGTGTTCCTATAAACGTCTAGGGTTAGAGTTTGTTTAGTTTAGCCTCAAGGATCTTCGATCACTGTTACAAGTTAAGTGTAATCGTATTATTCTGATCAAATAATATTTGAGGTTTGGAGTGATTATTAAACATAAACCTTGTGTCAATAACAATTAATGTTTTGTTCTATGTTCCGCTGCGTATAACCATTGTTATTGTTAAACCCTAAGGCTCTAAACGATCTCAAAGAGTCTATTAAACTCCACAATTGGTATCAGAGCGTGGGGAGCTCATTACCTAGGGATTCGCAAGGTTTTATTGGTCGAAGAATGGCGAAAAAGAAGAAAAATTCGAATCACAACAATTTTCGTAATGCTTCTGCAACACTGTTTTGAAACAACGATAACTTTTTCGTTAACCGTTGGATCGTGACGAAATTTTTGATGGACGTTCTCTATATATGCATCTAACTTTTCACCGGAGGGATCGTTAATTGAAGCTTTTATGTGAGAGATATAGGCTGTCGAAACAGGCTGCTGAGGAAGGTATCATGATGATCGAATTTTGAAAGGCTTCGAATATTCTGTTTTGTAGCAACAAAAAGGCAACAAAGGTATCTCGTACTAACATTAAGATGTGAATCAGTAATACTATTCTTTCTTAATTGTTGTATTTTTTCACAATTAATAAACCTTGTACGAAAACAAATCATGGATTGGTGGATTCTCATTAAATTCCTTTGCAAGATTTGCAAAGAGAATATATGCACACCAAGGTAAATAGTATATTTGTACACATTAGCTACTTGTTGCTTTGCAACTGATTGGTTGACATACTCACATGGGATATCTACAAGTGATTATTTTCATGGACTGTTGATCTATGCATTATATACAAGTGATGATCTCAAGTGTTGGATACGTTATTCGAGAAGAAGAAGCAATGGAGAACATACGATTACTTAACGAGTGTTACAGGTTTATCCTACTGCGCATGGATATTATCATTGATGCTACTTTGATCGTATACTACTGCTCACAAAGTTCATGATATCTACTGCTCATTGTAACCTAACTGCTACGAGTTTGATCTAAGTGCTAGCTTCTTGGTTACTACTGCTCCCTTGATGTTACTAATGCTCTCACATGTTACTACACTCGCGAGTTACGACGGCTATTTTACTTGTTTCCACTGCTAGTGTTTCTTGGTAACCACTGCTACATTTCTCGAAACCACTGCTAGTGTAATCGGTTTCCAACACGATATCGATTCCACTGCTAGTTATGCGTTTAAACCTACTGCTGCGATTACATGTTTCTACTGCTCTTTATCATGAATATTCTGCCGATATGCTCCTTGTATCTGCTGCTGCGCTTCATGAAAAGGTGTCCAGTGAATGGGACGATTGTGTTCACATCATCACATGGGAGTATTTTATTTGTTTAATATATTCTAATTGATTGGTGTCATGCAAAACTAATATGGTAAACATGTTGAATTAATGATATAGCAAGATTGCATAAAGATTAACCTTGTACTGATTGGTTGTACTTGGTGTCGATGGTAAAGTACAAGTTTGCGTATGGTTGATAGGATCTTTGTGATAGTGGGACGCTGCTATAAAATACTTTAATCTATAACCTGTCATCATGGGTCTGGATATTCATATGATAAAAGGTCTTTGCATGTTTCTGATTTAAGATACAAATAAATGAGTTTGCTCACATGGGATCACGTACATGATTAAAGAATTAGATTGAGTTGTTGCGGGATCTAAAAAGAAAAAGGTAGGTTAACTGTTATTGGATTATCAAAGTATATGGGCAACGGATTTCGTCAATGGAAAGAATTTTGAGATGAAAGCTTATTGGTCGATTGAGATATATGATCGAATTTGGTTTAATGTAAAGAATAATAAATTCAATGTGGTACTGGTTGACCTTTGAAAGTTATTTGTACTACTTGGTTTAACTATTTGTACTGCTTGATTTGTCCGAGAAGTATGTTTATACTGCTTGTTTTGATCGATATCGGATGGAACATACTTTTTGGTTCTCGGCTAAAGTTTGGAGTTTGGATGGTTTACACACACAGGAGATTGGTTCACACACACAAGGAGTTTGGTTTTTGGAAGTTGTTCTTAAAAGATTTAAAAAGCTCGTATTTGGTTTATTGGATTAGTTGATTACGAAGATAATTGATCATAACGTATTTGATATTGTAGTTGAGTTACACAGATTCGTGATTTTATCATATCTTAAAGTGGGTGTTACACTTTGGAGATAACTTGTCTGTGCTTAAAGGATGTTGACGAAGACTTGCAAAATCTAGTTTTCATAGGTCAAGGGGTGGATGGATGAAGACCTAGTTAACTATCACTTAAAGGAGTTACATTGTAGTGCTCAGTGTCTCATTGAAGATGAGGATTTTGTAAAGAGATTGTGGTCTACTTATATGGTGTTAGTATGAGTTCAACGTCACGTGGATAAACAAGACATAAGACACAAGTTTGGGTTATTCTACTTCTTTATCAAGTTAGTTATATTTGGTTTTCTTCACAAGTGATCATTACAAGGAGCTTACATATTTGAAAAATCATTTAATGTTCATGCACCACTCAAGAGGAAGTTTCTACTGTTTATATTTCCTATTTGTTGATAACAAAAAGGGGAAGAGATGTTGGAGTGGCGTGGCATGGATTAAGGGGAAGACAAAGGAAGACAAGAATGTTTCATTCATGGTGAGATTTTATTATCTCAACTTCTGCTACTTCGTCTAGGGGAGTTCGTACAAGAACCGTGTTTGTTTTGTCATCATCAAATAGGGGAAGATTGTTGGGTTTCTTGATTTGATGATACAAAACAATAAAGAGTGAAACATCAAGGGCTTAAAGTGACAAGAAGGAAATCTACAAAAAGATGGAGGGACTTGCTTGCAAAAGAAGATTTATTATTTAGTCCTTAGTAGAGATTTGTAAACCCTAATCCTCTAGTATATAAAGAGGACATGAGGTGTAGGTTTTATATACAAGTCTTCCAATATGTAGTCATTAAAGTGTGTGTGTGTAACCTAGACGTGTTCCTATAAACGTCTAGGGTTAGAGTTTGTTTAGTTTAGCCTCAAGGATCTTCGATCACTGTTACAAGTTAAGTGTAATCGTATTATTCTGATCAAATAATACTTGAGGTTTGGAGTGATTATTAAACATAAACCTTGTGTCAATAACAATTAATGTTTTGTTCTATGTTCCGCTGCGTATAACCATTGTTATTGTTACACCCTAAGGCTCTAAACGATCTCAAAGAGTCTATTAAACTCCACAATATTCACATCATTGATCTAAGTGAGAAGCTCATCACTTAGTTTGATATTCGAAACTTATAAAGAAGGAACAAAACTCGTTAGTTTCATCCATCCTTTCGTTCGGTGTATAACATATCAATTAAAAATTCGATAAACGAACCTACTTGTGAACCCATTTAGAACGGATCAAGAAGACGAATCAAAAGAGGTTCAAGCCATCCCTGTGCCGCAGATTATTGCTCATGCCATCCCTGTGACATGGTTATTACGAGAAACAAAATGAGAGAATACAGTTATAGTGATGGGCAGATTATGGTTGATTAAGATTGATTAATACTTCTCATGTGTTTGTGTCGTTGAGAGGGTATTTAGAATAGAGGCGCAGGTTTTTGAGATTATATTTAGGGTTGCTAAAGTTTAGGACCTTAAGTGTTGATGGTGCGTTTTTATACTTCCCAAATATTAGGATTGCATTATTCAGACATGGGCTTTTGATACATACTCGTAAACGGGTCTCATGTAATATATGGATATGGGCTTTTGAAACACTGTGGTATTTACAAGTTTTGAATTTAGGCCGTATATTGTTATATCACGTGGGCCGTATGTTGTGCGTTCTTATCAAAAGTGAACAATATATGCCACATTCTGTATTTGTATTTGTATTTGTTTCTAAATACCACTAAAACAAATACATGGATTTCTTTGATTTTGGAATGGGGTCATGTGGTATACTAGAATGAATCGCTATGTGCAATTTATTAATGGGTCATGTGGTATAATTTTTGATGTATGAAAGATGTGATCAATGGGCTTCTCTAAATTGGATCAAATATATAAGATGTGACAAATATGAGATTTGATTACGCGATTTGGGGTATGAGTCTTGATGATAAGAGTTGATGTTGAGATTTGTTGTGGTGTGCGGGATAATTCTTTGAGTTATACATTTTCACGGAAGATACTATGTCACGGCTTGAAGTGTTTATTGAACAAAGTTGACTATGGGGATGTTTGTACGGTATTTCTTATTTGGATTTGAAGTGAAGTTTTCCGGGCACGTTTACTTATTTTCGTCTTCTTTCTTTCTACCCTTTTGCGAAGATGACTTGTTTGGGCATTTATAGAGTGTGATAAAGACTTGGCTATTTAGTTACTTTTAAGATTCTTTCTTGCTTAACCCACAACGTAACTATCACTTCGGTGTCTCACGTAGCTGAGGATACGTCAAGAGGTTTTGTACATTGGGTACACCGTTTCTTTTTCACAAGGATTAGTACAAGCTTAAGTAACAAATCTGGGGAATTCTACTTCATGTTCTAGTTTGGCATATCGGGTTTACTTCTCCATGCGGTCATTGCTATAGCCGACAGAAATCATGAATGATATGTTAGCCGAAGTGTTCAAAGGTTGGGATGTGATCAACAATTCTCATGATATATTCGTCGACATAAAATGTCAATGATACTTCACAGTCTAAGCAAAATTTTTCAAGAATCTTCAAACGTCAGTCATGATTTTTCAAGATGTTTTCTTATGACAAGAACTTTTCGTGCAGATGGTCGTACACGTTAATGATGCTTTCGAAAGTTCGAAACCATCATGGGGGAGAAGCGTGTACTTTGATGTTTTACGGTCAACCTCCAGGGGGAAGTAGTATATACTACTTTACTTAGTATGGTTTGTGAGGTACTCTACATATGGGATAAGAATTGTTGATGATAGCGAAGAATCACTGATGAACCGCTGCATGTTCCCCTAAAAACAAATATTCACCAAAACCAAAGTTGTCATAACACGTTCAAGCTGACATTGTTTACGGTTTTGTCTTGATTTTGTAAAATCCCACGAAAGAATCTATTTCTCGGTTTAAATCATAGATTTGTGAAAATCACGTGACAATGGAAACATCCTGGTAATAGTAAAGGGCATGTCCAGATCTATCTTACGGTTTATTCTTGGTTTTGTAAAATCCCGCGAAAGAAACTATTTCTCTGTTTAAACCATAGAATTGTAAAATCCCGTAATGATGGAACCATCCTGGAGAAAGGAAAGTGTATTTCGAGATCTTATCTGATGTTGGTGCTACAGTTTCTGCTTCGAAAAAGGGATAAAAGGGTGTTCTTCATGAATTGGGTGTTTGTTTGGATTGTCTTCATGGCAGTTTGGTAATTACATGGTTTTACAGGGTAATATGTGTTTGACCAAGGTCGGGATGAAACCATTATCAAAGTTCATTTAAAACGTCAATGGAGGCTAGAACTGAGCTTTAAACCACAAGATGTGATAACGGCGTTAATTCAGTATTATCTATTTGAGGTTGAAGTGAAATGTCACGGGCAAGTGTACTTAGTATCTGAAGGTATTGGGGATGGTTGGATGAAGATTCTTCGAGATCCTTGTTCGAGCTTTTCATATTTTCAAAAACGAAGACATGGAAATCTAGTTACTTTTGGGTGATTTTTCCTTTTCTTTTTACCACTTGGGGGAATTGGTCTCTTACCACCACAAAATAACTATCACTTTAAGGAGTTACATTGTAGTGCTCAGTGTCACATTAAATTGTGGATTTTCAAGAGGTGATGTACGTCTTATACTTGATGGTTGGTTGGATGAAGAGTATAGAGTACTTAGGGATTCAAAGGGGGATGAACTCTCGGCACCGTTCTTTGTTACATGTGTGCAAGTTTAAGTCACGAGTTCGGGTAAATTCACTTCAGGGTCAAATTCATCATATTGGGTTTTTCTCCATCAACTGTCACAACAAAGAGCCTACTGAATGATAATGGGGTTAATTACAAGTTTACCAAGAGAGGTAGAAAAGAGAGAGATTATGACGTTTGAACACGACAGTTCAAGCCTCGTTCCTCAAAGAAAAGAAATGTGTACGCTTCAGTGCGCATTATCTTCTGAAGAAGAGAAATCTTCTCACTTATGACCATTCTCATCAACATGCTTCAGACTTTTTCCATGCGCGTTCAGTTATCAAGTGAACAGAACTACCGTTTCTAGTATTCTTCTTCCACTTGCTCAATTAAAATGACGATGGCGACATCATGTGCAACCTTTGAGGGGGAGAAGTGTGAAAAGATTACATTTGGATGATTTCACTTGTTTAATCAAGAATGGCATCACCGTATGCAATTCTTGAGGGGGAGAAGAAGTGTGAATGTTCTGAATGTTGATTGATATATGAGAATAAATGGTCAAACGGCTCCAAACTCATGTAAGAACCGAGTTTCTTCTTATTGGGTCATCTTTACATGGAGTTTCTTCTTAGAGCCGTTGGTTGACATCTTCATACGGACTGATGAGTTTAATGACAAAGTGCTTCTTGTTGCGAGGCTGATTTCCTTGATGAACATCCTTCTTTTTTTGTTTGATTGGGAGGGATTTAAATTAAGGGGATTTGCTATATATATAAGTTTACGGGAATGCATTTGGTGAGAAGAAGATGTTAACCTTTTGATCCCCAACTGGACAATCTTGAAGAAGGTCGAGTCTACAGTATATTATACATTTTCTGTTGCATGTTAGAAGACTAAAAGACGAATTGCATTTAATGATCTAAAGACTTCTTCTTATTTCGGGCATTTATCAGAAAGATTGTCAGATTAGGGGAGAGCACTAATAGGGGGAGAGTGAAATGTAAGATTTAATCCCGAATTAAATTTGCTCACACTATACTTCAGCAAGTTGATTCTCACAAAGATTTCAAGCGATCTTCTCAAAAGATTTCAAGTATTTGGGCTTATAATATGTTGCTGATTCTGAAATGTCAAAACCAGCAAGGGGGAAGGAGACACGCATATAAACGCGAGTAAACTTGATGAAATTAATACTTCTAAGTGATTGAAGAAATCCCGGGAAGACTAATGTCATTACCGCAGAGAAACTCAAGGTTTGACTCATGGCGTTTAGTGTTCTTATTCAAACTATGTGGGGGAAGAGATGGAAGAGTTAGTTTAGGTACACAAGTGTGTGATGATTTCGATGTTATCGCAATCATCAAGGGAGAGAGATTGTGTACATTGGGGACGCTCAGTTGTTTCACTTGAGAGCTTAATCAGTGATTCTGTGATAATCATTTATTTCGGAGTTGACATCCGCAGAGATAATCAGTGATTCAACATGCTTCTTCAATGTTATCGATTATTCTTTCTTTGGACATTTGGGTACTTCGGGTTCTTGAGCTTCATACACGTTCTTCATGGGAGAGAAAAGTATACTTCGGGGTTATTCTTTGCATATCGGACTTAATCTGCTACTTTGATGTTATAAGTTTATCTGTCTTTAGGTATATGTGTATTCGGGTTCTTGAGCTTTATTCCCAGAGGCTGACTGCATCAATTCAACTACTTGGGGGAATTGGTCTCTTGACTACTTATGGTTTTCTTCGCTTCAGACTTTAGTGGAAAGAAATATGAAAAGATTCTATTCAAGTGTGGGATGAAACGTTGTTGTTCTTCTACTTGATGATTGATTTGCGCTGAACCGTCAAGTCTAATCACACAAGCTGGCCACTTGTGAATGGCCAACCGTAACAGACTTAAAACAGTTCAGACACAAATGCAATGAAGTCCTGGAGAATACAGTGGATTCCCGGGTCGTTAAGTCCCACGGAGACTCAATGGTGTGTTAAACACTTGATCAGACGATAGAATGACCACTAATGATAGTGATCAGAAAGGATTAGATTGAATATTACACTACTGAAAAAGTTTATAAATTAAAGCGACTTAAATACAAATTAAGAAAATAAAAAAGATAAAAGATATTAAATAAACGCTATCACTATATTTAAAGTGATGAACGTTTAAAACCTAAAACGTACGTTTAAATTAAAAACTACGTAACGTACAAACTAAAACGTGAAAATAAAGAAGGAAAATACCTATGTATATAGAAAATACATTTTTACAATCCTAATTATATAAGAAAATTATTAGAAAAAGAAAATTATTTTTACAACTATTATTCTAATTATTATTAATTAAAAACTATTTATTAAGTATTTAAAATACACTAAAATATAAGAAAATACAAATTTAACCTAGAAAAATGAAATTATAACTTAGAAAAATCTAAAATATGATAAAACTTATTTTAAAACTGAAAATATATTTTTTAGACTTTTTATGTATTTATTATTAATTTAAAACTATTTAGAACTAATTTAAATTGTGAAAAATACCAAATAAAAGGTGAAAAATAAGGAAAAATCTTTTTTAAGCTTTTTATATTTTTCTTAAACTGGGAAAATTGAAAAATTATTTTTTGGAACTTTTTCTTAATTGATTGTATTTAAAGCTATTTAAAAATGCTTAAAAACTAATTTAAATTAAGAAAAATAGCAAACAAGCTTAGAAAAATATGAAAATTTCAGGAAAACTCTAAAATAATATTAGGAATCTAAGAAAATTAGAAAAACAAGGGCTTATGTGGATGGATTTGAAACTGATGTAGCAAGTGCTTGTGAAATAAGCACTAAAATAAGCAAATGGAGTCCAAAAGCCACCAACCCAAAACAGAAGTTATGAAATACTAAAAGAACCAAAATGGAACAAGTTCCAACAAGCCCTAATCACTGAAACAACAAGCTCAACAGATTTGATGTTGTGAGCTTTTGGCTAAAAACAGTTAAAGGGTACCAAGTTTGGGCTTAAGCACAAGCTTCTAGATAAGCTAAAATTGAAAACCAGATATGGAACTCTATACTAGACCTAGCCAACTACTTATGAACCAAATTAGAGCCAACAACAAGCTCAAATGAGCTCTGTGCAATGCTGCACAAAACCACCTGTACACACTCAGTATACAATGAGTGTGTACAGGGCATTTACCACCTTTTTAATAAGCATTTTTGAAACCTTTAAAAAATTCACAAAAATTTATAAAAATGATGAAAAGAAAGTAGACCAATTGGAGATTTTAAAGCAACAAGCTTCACTAAGTTTGGTCCAGAAATAAGTGAATGAAAATTCCTCTCAGTTGGCTCAAAACAAGGTTTTGCCAAATTGACTTTTGAAGTAAAACTGAAAGTTTGACTTATCTTGATTTTGATCATGATTTAAAGACTGGAAATGAAATATTATGATGAAATAAACTTAATGCAAGCAATGTTTAAGGAATCTAAACACAAAACAAGGTGTTGCTAATCCAAAATTCTAACAGATAAACAATGAGACAAGTTTGATGAGGTGTTTGACTTTCAGTGGTTGCAGACTTAGTTTAATGACTCAAATGAGTTAGTAGGGACCTAACAAGCATGAACCAACAGACAATGATCACTGAATAGACCCTTAGGATAGTTATGCAGTCAAATCCAAACACCCTAGCTAAAACTGATATGGAAGTTTAATGAGACAAACAACTGATTTAGCTAATACCAATGATTAAACTGAGTTTAAATGACCATAATATAATTATATTAACAGGTTAGAACTACCATTGATCACAGATACACCTATAACCATAAAATGCAATAACTGACTTGAAACTTGAAAAGGAAACAGGTACTCACTTGTGTCCAGCTATGTTGCAGGCCAAAACCAAAACTAGAACTACTCTAACCTAACTAAATCCAAACCAAAGAACCCTCTGCAACACCCTTTATCAGCTTCCATTCCAATTTGAGCCTCAGTTGACTTTTATTGACCAAGGTACAAGATTGCTTAAAACTGATTCAACAGGCTTGCCAAAGACTATAAAGAGCTTATTTAAGCCTTTTTTGATCTCAACAAGTGCTTATGAGAAGCTTAAACATAGAATTTGAAACTGAATCTTTCAACAGTAAACATTAAACTTAGAACTTTTATAAAAACTTGAGATTTATGCTCAAAAGCACCCACAATGATAACCTAACTTGAATGTTATACAAAGCAGCTTAAATTACAACATTTGTCATAAACTAAAACATTAATTTTAAAAATACGACATTAAGGAAAAAAAATAAAAAAACTAACTACCCCTCTCAAGCCTTCCTCTTGCTCTTTTTATACCTCCAAACTGCTTCTCCACTTGACTTTAGCATTTCCCACCTTTATTTCAGACCCTTGGATGATTTTAAGTGAATCTTGGCCTTTCATTGTTTTTGGCGGGAAAATTGGATTTGACAATTGGTGAGATTGAGTGTTAGGAGAGGGAAGAATTAATGATTCTTGGATGTAGTGTTTGGAGGGGGGACATGGTGAATGGATAGGTGAGGAGGGGGGATGGCTTGGAAGTGTGTTGCAGGTTAGCAGGTAGGAGGGTGAGACTTTGGCGGGTTGGGATTTTTGACCAAGGTTTGACCAGAAGTATTAATAATAGAAGGGGGTCAAAAATGTATAGTGACAGGGGTCCAAAAGGTTAGGCAGGGTCCAAGGTGGTTATGACCAGGCCAAAATGGGTTTAAGGGTTTTAATTCATAAGGACCTTTGTGTAATTTTCTAAAAATGTAAGGACCATTTCTGCCAATTCATCAAAGTTGATCCAAGGGTTAAAAGTGACAAGTTTCAATAATGCAAGGACCAATCTTGACACTTTCCAATTTTCCAGGGACCATTTATGTCATTTTTCAAACTTGAGGGACCAAAGTTGTAATTTTGCAAATTTTATTTTGAAGTGTTTGTTTTAACAACTTTTGAATCTCATGGACCTTAAATGACATTTTTCTTTATTTAGATATACCAGGGACTGTTTTTGACAACTTTTGAAACTTGGGGGACTAAAACTGCCAATTATGCAAATTTGATACGTTTTTCATCTGATTTTGATCTTTTTGCATTTAAAACATATAAAACACTGATTTGTGATATTTTCATCATTTTGATGCATTTTTGAGTGTTTTCAAATGTTTTTGCAGTTTATATAGTACAAAAATAATGAGTATTTAGACACTCATCAATCCCCCACACTAAGATATTGCTAGTCCCTAGCAATGATTTATGAACTTTAATAGATTTTAAAAACTCTTTACCAAAAGCCATCACTTCTGGAGTAGCCAAATGTTTCAGTTCAAGTAAGAACCATGGTACACCGATAACCATGTGATTTTGAGCAAACCACCAGCTTTCAACGGATTTGATTTTGTCTTTACCAGAAGCCGTACCCTTCTGGACTAGCCAACTCTTAGATAAATTATCAGAATTATCTTTGGTGAGCTGATTACCAATTATGGATTTTCCACTGCCTTTACCACAAGCCATAATCTTGTGGGCTAGCCAACTCTTCACTTTTTAGGATATGGTGAGCTGAGAACCATACAATTTTGGGCAAATTGCAAGCCATATAAACGGATTTGAGAAATCTTTACCAAGAGCCGTTTGCTCCTGGATTAGCCAATCCTTTTATCTTACAGACAAGGCGGACTGATAACCAAGCTGAGTAAGTGTAGAACACTTACTCCAAAAAAAAATTTTTGGCCAAAAACGGGGGAATTGAGTAAATAATACATGAAATTCGTGAGAATTCCCCCCCACACTTAGAAATGAATATTGCCCTCAATATTCAAAGTACCGGTGGTTATGCAGAAACAAAGAACGTAAAAGGGAAATACTACGGCCATTATTTTAAAAGATTTTTTTTTTTTTTTTTTTTTTTTTTTTTGGAAATATATATATATATATAATATGTGGGGCATCACCCCCACACTTAGGTGGTAGAAAGGGGTAAGAAGTCAGAAATATGGGTGAAAACCCATATGGTGTGTGCTACTGTTTTTGATTTCCGAGTCGCTAGCTTGACTCGACCCCGAATTCATTGGTTCATGGGGAAGCAAAGTGGAAGAAACAATCTCCATCGGACTTTCATTCAAGATGTTTGGACAAACATTTGAAGCACGTGAAAGTTCCACACCGATGAGATATACAGAGAAAGACCCGGCTCACAGATGATAAATGAAAATGCCGGGGTCAAAGATAGTGTCCTCACTCCCGAAGGAGTGAAGAAGAGAGGAAGTCACATCATATGTGAGGAATGGAAGAAAGATGTTTATAACAATTAGGATCCATTCGTCATCCTCAAATGTAGACACATCGGGAGGAAGGGTGAAGGTAGTATCATCAATAAGCAAACTCTTATGATAGAGTACACCTTCCTCCGAGCCAATATCATCCTCAAGATCAAAATGGAAATGATCATATTCCGGAGGAGATATGTCATGAGAGAGTTCACCGGAGAACTCTTCATGAAGAGAATCATTGGAAAAAGCCTCAAGCTCGGGCTTGTCCAATGTAGAGTCACTATCCACAACGGGGATAGGAGATGAAGCTGACTTAGCACAAAATGATTCGATCTTAGAAACGAGGAGATTTATATTGAACAATTGTTCACGAAGTATCTCGTCCTCAATTTCCAGATCATCAGAATTTCTCACCTCTTCTAAGCTAACTAGCTCAGAAGGTAGCTCCTCGACATAATCGATGTCTCCATAGGATAAAGAATCGTCAAACGAAGTACAATCGTTATCAGAATCGGAGAACATCTCGACATGATCATATGGAATGTCAAGAGGAGGAGAAGAATCATCATTAAGAGGCTCATCACACATATTACCGGAGATAACCTCGGACTCACTTGGGGTTGGGACAAGGCTCTCAACACTAGACGATTCCATTTCTGGAATAGTGCTAGAAGGCTCGTCCCCCATTATGAGAGAGTCTTTGGAAGCTTCGGGTGTGATTTCAGTTGACAAGCTCTCATAATATTCCTTCACTTGAATAGAATCCTCATCATCATCGTCATTATATCTGATTCTTATATTCATCTGCTGAAGCTTACACACCATTCGTTTCATTTGTAGTTTCTTTCGAATGCGTATTTCTTCAGAACTTTGAGGAAGATTACACTCCTCGTGATCAGTGAAATGCTGTGAAGGCTCAGAAGTCTGATGACTGATGGAATACTGTGGGGGTTGGAAATTGTCAAAACCGGGAGAATTGGAATTTTGAAAATTTTGATTCATCGGTTGACATTCAAAAGTCGCATGAGGACCCCCGCAATTCTCACAACAGAGATAATTGGGAAAATAACTTTCACCAAAGTTCTGATTGTAACACGGTTCCGGCTCATAGACAAGCGGAACCTGTGGTGGACAATCAAAACCGTAATGAGAATCATTCCCACAAAACTCGCATGAGTAGGATTCGTATTGGGGTTGTGTAGGTAGGTAGGAAAAATCGGGTGTTTCATTTGAAATGGGATCGGGATTACCGACAAATTTGTCTCCGAAACTCACATTGGTACATCGCCGACAATTTCCACCGTTAAATGGACCTCCACACCAGGAACATGTCAAATACCATGACATAGAGAATTAAACATATAAGAGGGATAAGAGATGAAGAATTAAACGGTTAAAGAAGATAAGGAATGAAGAATTAAACAGGTTAGAGGGTAAAGGAATGTAGAATCAAAAGATGCGAGAGGGTAAAGATGGATATTTTTGGATTTTTGAAAAACAGGCTATAAAAACAAAGAATGAAAATATTTTTTTGGTGTTGCTAACACTTCAGGAAAAGTGTTAATGAACTTTTTGGGTTTTCTTATAACTTTACAAAAACTTTTTACAAATGATGGGTTATGTGCAAGAATGGGTCTGAAAATGGTTAAACACACGCTAAAGCCTCCCCGGCAGCGGCGCCAAAATTTGATTTGCGCTGAACCGTCAAGTCTAATCACACAAGCTGGCCACTTGTGAATGGCCAACCGTAACAGACTTAAAACAGTTCAGACACAAATGCAATGAAGTCCTGGAGAATACAGTGGATTCCCGGGTCGTTAAGTCCCACGGAGACTCAATGGTGTGTTAAACACTTGATCAGACGATAGAATGACCACTAATGATAGTGATCAGAAAGGATTAGATTGAATATTACACTACTGAAAAAGTTTATAAATTAAAGCGACTTAAATACAAATTAAGAAAATTAAAAAGATAAAAGATATTAAATAAACGCTATCACTATATTTAAAGTGATGAACGTTTAAAACCTAAAACGTACGTTTAAATTAAAAACTACGTAACGTACAAACTAAAACGTGAAAATAAAGAAGGAAAATACCTATGTATATAGAAAATACATTTTTACAATCCTAATTATATAAGAAAATTATTAGAAAAAGAAAATTATTTTTACAACTATTATTCTAATTATTATTAATTAAAAACTATTTATTAAGTATTTAAAATACACTAAAATATAAGAAAATACAAATTTAACCTAGAAAAATGAAATTATAACTTAGAAAAATCTAAAATATGATAAAACTTATTTTAAAACTGAAAATATATTTTTTAGACTTTTTATGTATTTATTATTAATTTAAAACTATTTAGAACTAATTTAAATTGTGAAAAATACCAAATAAAAGGTGAAAAATAAGGAAAAATCTTTTTTAAGCTTTTTATATTTTTCTTAAACTGGGAAAATTGAAAAATTATTTTTTGAAACTTTTTCTTAATTAATTGTATTTAAAGCTATTTAAAAATGCTTAAAAACTAATTTAAATTAAGAAAAATAGCAAACAAGCTTAGAAAAATATGAAAATTTCAGGAAAACTCTAAAATAATATTAGGAATCTAAGAAAATTAGAAAAATAAGGGCTTATGTGGATGGATTTGAAACTGATGTAGCAAGTGCTTGTGAAATAAGCACTAAAATAAGCAAATGGAGTCCAAAAGCCACCAACCCAAAACAGAAGTTATGAAATACTAAAAGAACCAAAATGGAACAAGTTCCAACAAGCCCTAATCACTGAAACAACAAGCTCAACAGATTTGATGTTGTGAGCTTTTGGCTAAAAACAGTTAAAGGGTACCAAGTTTGGGCTTAAGCACAAGCTTCTAGATAAGCTAAAATTGAAAACCAGATATGGAACTCTATACTAGACCTAGCCAACTACTTATGAACCAAATTAGAGCCAACAACAAGCTCAAATGAGCTCTGTGCAATGCTGCACAAAACCACCTGTACACACTCAGTATACAATGAGTGTGTACAGGGCATTTACTACCTTTTTAATAAGCATTTTTGAAACCTTTAAAAACTTCACAAAAATTTATAAAAATGATGAAAAGAAAGTAGACCAATTGGAGATTTTAAAGCAACAAGCTTCACTAAGTTTGGTCCAGAAATAAGTGAATGAAAATTCCTCTCAGTTGGCTCAAAACAAGGTTTTGCCAAATTGACTTTTGAAGTAAAACTGAAAGTTTGACTTATCTGGATTTTGATCATGATTTAAAGACTGGAAATGAAATATTATGATGAAATAAACTTAATGCAAGCAATGTTTAAGGAATCTAAACACAAAACAAGGTGTTGCTAATCCAAAATTCTAAGAGATAAACAGTGAGACAAGTCTGATGAGGTGTTTGACTTTTAGTGGTTGCAGACTTAGTTTAATGACTCAAATGAGTTAGTAGGGACCTAACAAGCATGAACCAACAGACAATGATCACTGAATAGACCCTTAGGATAGTTATGCAGTCAAATCCAAACACCCTAGCTAAAACTGATATGGAAGTTTAATGAGACAAACAACTGATTTAGCTAATACCAATGATTAAACTGAGTTTAAATGACCATAATATAATTATATTAACAGGTTAGAACTACCATTGATCACAGATACACCTATAACCATAAAATGCAATAACTGACTTGAAACTTGAAAAGGAAACAGGTACTCACTTGTGTCCAGCTATGTTGCAGGCCAAAACCAAAACTAGAACTACTCTAACCTAACTAAATCCAACCCAAAGAACCCTCTGCAACACCCTTTATCAGCTTCCATTCCAATTTGAGCCTCAGTTGACTTTTATTGACCAAGGTACAAGATTGCTTAAAACTGATTCAACAGGCTTGCCAAAGACTATAAAGAGCTTATTTAAGCCTTTTTTGATCTCAACAAGTGCTTATGAGAAGCTTAAACATAGAATTTGAAACTGAATCTTTCAACAGTAAACATTAAACTTAGAACTTTTATAAAAACTTGAGATTTATGCTCAAAAGCACCCACAATGATAACCTAACTTGAATGTTATACAAAGCAGCTTAAATTACAACATTTGTCATAAACTAAAACATTAATTTTAAAAATACGACATTAAGGAAAAAAAATAAAAAAACTAACTACCCCTCTCAAGCCTTCCTCTTGCTCTTTTTATACCTCCAAACTGCTTCTCCACTTGACTTTAGCATTTCCCACCTTTATTTCAGACCCTTGGATGATTTTAAGTGAATCTTGGCCTTTCATTGTTTTTGGCGGGAAAATTGGATTTGACAATTGGTGAGATTGAGTGTTAGGAGAGGGAAGAATTAATGATTCTTGGATGTAGTGTTTGGAGGGGGGACATGGTGAATGGATAGGTGAGGAGGGGGGATGGCTTGGAAGTGTGTTGCAGGTTAGCAGGTAGGAGGGTGAGACTTTGGCGGGTTGGGATTTTTGACCAAGGTTTGACCAGAAGTATTAATAATAGAAGGGGGTCAAAAATGTATAGTGACAGGGGTCCAAAAGGTTAGGCAGGGTCCAAGGTGGTTATGACCAGGCCAAAATGGGTTTAAGGGTTTTAATTCATAAGGACCTTTGTGTAATTTTCTGAAAATGTAAGGACCATTTCTGCCAATTCATCAAAGTTGATCCAAGGGTTAAAAGTGACAAGTTTCAATAATGCAAGGACCAATCTTGACACTTTCCAATTTTCCAGGGACCATTTATGTCATTTTTCAAACTTGAGGGACCAAAGTTGTAATTTTGCAAATTTTACTTTGAAGTGTTTGTTTTAACAACTTTTGAATCTCATGGACCTTAAATGACATTTTTCTTTATTTAGATATACCAGGGACTGTTTTTGACAACTTTTGAAACTTGGGGGACTAAAACTGCCAATTATGCAAATTTGATACGTTTTTCATCTGATTTTGATCTTTTTGCATTTAAAACATATAAAACACTGATTTGTGATATTTTCATCATTTTGATGCATTTTTGAGTGTTTTCAGATGTTTTTGCAGTTTATATAGTACAAAAATAATGAGTATTTAGACACTCATCAATGATATGACCTCAAACAAAGAATCACAAAGATTATTCTTAAAAGGAGAAGCAAGATCGATGATAATGGTGTGCTTCTTTGTGCACCTGGCTAAGGGAAGCTTGAAAGAAAGCTTTGAATCTGCTCAGCTAAAGGATTTTCGGTTTGGGGGGAAGCTGCCAAAGTCTCGCATTCTTAAAGGCTCAATTCCTTCTTTTCAAGAGCCTCGGAAGCTTTGGTGGTGGATGTTTAAGAGATGACGATTTTTATCTTCTTCAACGAGGTTGTTCGATATCCTTATCTTGGTACTCGTATCATCATCTTCTTAAACTATATCATCTTCTCTATCTTTGTAAATATTTATCAAAAGCAAAATACAAAAATATAAAACCAACAAAAGAAAATAGAAAATTATAAAACCAACAAAAATCCATAAAAATCATAAAATTTAAAAATACCAAAAATATTGTTTTCTCAAGACATGTCTCCTGGTATTGATAACATCTACGGTCTTAGAAATGTCATTCAATAATGGCACGGGACCATAGATGAAGTTCGAGCAGGAGGTGTAAATATTTCTTTTCAAAACATGTCTCTAAATATGGCTTGCAGTTATTTCAGACTGTAACCCGTGCTTAACTATGGTTTGCTATTATTTCAGATAGCAACCCGTCATCAAGAAAGGAAAGTGCTGCGCTAAACCAATTTAAAATATTTCGTGCACTTATCCTAAAACAAAATGAGGAAAGTATGTCGAAGGACTGGTGTTCCTACTCAAATATTTTTCCTTCTAAAATTCTTCAGAAAAATATTTGTTTCAACAAAATGGTGGTAAATGAGTTGCTTGAAAATCAATCAGAATCATGTTTTCATAAATTTGCAAAACCCAGTCAAAGACTTCAGCTCATTTAAAACTTTTGATAGAATAAGTCATTGATTGAGGGGGAAATTTTTTTAAAATTTATATCATCTATCGGGCTTATCTAATTATCCTACGTGCTTAGCTGAAAAGGATTTTTGCCTATGTCAAAGGACTAGGAATCTAGGATATGATTATTAGGATTATATGATTAAAGTTTGATAAACACATTATTCCCATGCATTTATATGATCTGATTGATATTTTGAATTGACTTTTATTAGTCGATTTTTGTTTGGGTATTGTCGACCACCATATATCTGTTTGTGTTGACTAACGTATGTAGATATCATGGTTGTTAAAAATGTTCCCGATCCGGATCTCACAAATGAAGATGATTGGATGCCGAATGGAAAGGGAAACTATTTCTTGGGTCGACAAAAGAAGAAACTGAGCTTAATTGGATCTCTATGGATAGTTGGCACGATAGATGCAACTTAAGAGGTCTCACTGTAGGGATGAGCACGGTACCGGTCCCATACCGATCCCGTACCAAATTAGTGGTACCGATTTTTTCCCAAGCATAAATTAGTGGTACCGATACCATACCGAACGAGATTCGGATACCGGTACCGGTACCGGGAAATCGGGTTTTCCCCGCTTTTTTCAGGAATTTCCCGATTTGGTACCGGTCCCGTACCGAATTAGTGGTCCCGATTTTTTTTTCACCTTATTTCGTAGTCCCGATACCGTACCGTATTTCAAGAATCTGTACCGTTTCGGTACGGTACCGGTACGGTTCCGGGATTCGGTTCAAAATGCTCATCCATATCTCACTGCATCAACAGATGGTTTTCTTCCAGCCTTACAGCAACAACAGAAGCAACTTAACCACCTAACGTATCTTTGTGCAGGAAAAAGTAGTGGATGATACCATTTTTCTTAAAATAATTTTGAAAATGTTGTTTTGAAAATGGAAAAAATATTGTTTTGAAAATAAATTGGACTCAAATTTTGGAAATCAACCGAACTTCATTTTTAAATTAAAGTCACTCAATCAACGACTACGGTCATCAATTGAGGGGGAGAGTGATTTCAAATTAAATATTTTCAAACAATATATCATCAAACGAATCAGAGTCCGTTTTGTACAATATAAAGTGGTGATCTAAAGATTTAATGTTATGTCATGGTATGATTTTCTTTAAAACTCAATGATCTTTCAAAATGAAACTTTTTCTGTTCTTGTTTGATTGTGAAATTGTTTTATTTTACTTAAAGATCTCTTAAAAAAAACTATCATACCTGACACTAGCAATCTTTAATGTCTATATTTGATCCTTATCAGTTATTTCTAAATTAAATCAAGCTACGTCTTTCCCCAAAATTTTTTAAATAATTTAAATCAATTGGGATCACAAATCTCAAAAGGTTTGAAATTTTTGATCGGGGGAGAGATCATGATTTAAATCTCAAATCGGTTTTAAAGGGTGATTGTTTCAAAAGCACTCCTTTCTTCATGTGCCCAACCATTTCAAATACATGATGCACATAATTGAGGAGGAGCATTTAACCAAAAACCAGAAGAGTATTTAAACAAGGCCACATTTTCTCCCATGTTTTATAAACCTTATTAAATCACTTGAGATCCAAAATCTCAAAGGGTTTGATATTTTTGATCGGGGGAGAATTTGTGATTTAATTATGAAATATGATAAATGATGATCGATTTGATTCAAAAAGTGCAGGCTGCTCTCCCATATGTGCTAAACGTTTTCGAATCTCGAAGCACATATTGGGGGGGAGCATTTAAAAAGAAAACAAACTTTCAAGGTACAAAGATTTCTATGTTTCAACATAAGTACCTTGATTGATTTTCTAATCGTTTTCTGTATGGCAATGTGACCGTGAAAAGATTTCAAATAACTCTTTCCTCTCTGTGTTAAATGATTTCAAATAACCAACGTACATTTTGAGGGGGAGAATTTACCAAGAAAATCAAATGGCTTTTTCCACGGAAATTGAGATCAAAGAAATTTTTCAAAGACCTCTTGCCTCCATGTGCTAAACAATTTTAAAATCATAAGAGCACATGTTGAGGGGGAGCATTTCTAAATGATCAAGACAATTAAGGTACAAAATGCTTTGATATTATATCACAAGTACTTTGATTGATTTTCCAAATGATTTTTAAATTGGTTTCGAGAAGGAATGAACTATACCAAAAGACTGACCAATTTACTTTATGCATGGTATTATAAGGATGGTTAGGTTAGGTATTCGTTCCCATGATCCCGCCAGAGCCGAAGGGATCTACCCAGGGACAATCCACTAGATAGTGTAGAGTCCTTAGGTATGATGAAAAAAGGAGAAAAATGAGAATATGAGAAGAGTGCCGACATAAACAGAGCTAGTACTGGAACAAACCCAACAAGGTTCTGGTAATGAAGTCTCGGTAAGCATTGAAGGGGTTGAAGAATGAAAAAGAAATGAAATGAGAAAAGGGTGAAAGGAAATAACCCTCCAATAATTCAACCTTAGGTGTCACACCCCCAAATTACCTGTTTTGCAGCGGAATGGAATTCCTGGGGATTGACTGTCATAGCATCACAATCACAGTTATATTGAACGACCTAAAGTGTCGTTTAAAAACACATCGTTGGATATTTAATAAAAACGTTCAGAGTTACAACATAGGTCCCAAAAGTTAATAAAGTTTGCGGAAATAATAATATATTACAAGTCCAAACGATGTTTTGAAAGAAAGTGCCATGATGTACAATGATATAAGTCGACGCCGCGACTCAAAAGGTTCCTTAACCATGCCATGATGAGAATGTCTAGTTACCTGAAAATACATTGCTAAAACGGTCAACAATAATGTTGGTGAGAAATCATAGGTTTGGTAAATGTTTTATACGACTACGCAAGTATAGATCAGGTATGACAATCATGTCACATAAAAATGTTACAGGTATGACAATCATGTCACATAAAAATGGTACTGGTATGACAATCATGTCACATAAAAATGTTACAATTGCTTAAGCGCATGATACCGAAGCTCCGACTGATGTTCGCCCCAACAGAGTGTCTTGCCAAACAACTCTAATAATGTTTATGAATGAAATGCATCCGTATGACTAGTTGGGATTCACCAACCCGGATGGAGGCGTCACCCTCGATAGATCTATCCACTCACACACGCTTCTAGGAAATTAACGGCTCATGCATATGAAATGGGGACATTTAACTGGCAACGTGGTAACTTAAGCAATGTAAATGAATTTAACATACTTGGTATCGTAATAAAAATGTTGTGCAATGTATTCTCCCCCGTAGGTTTGAAATAAGTAAAACTTGAATAAATCGGGGCTATGAAAACTCACTTGATAAACTGGTATGATGACAAGAGTGAGTACACTGAGGTATAGCGGGAAACTTTAATCTGGACCTATTACGAATGATATGATATGTAATGAGTTATGATGTAATGATATGCATGCATTTCGTATGTTATTTATACCATTTGTGAGTTTTGAAAATAATACTTATCGTCGAAAAAATACTCTTTTGACGTCTTGACCAATCTTAAATCACTTTACAAGTATTTACGTCAAAATGTCATCCTACGATGGTTTCGTAATGATTTATTGTGAAATTTTAACTTTTCGACGTAAAATCATGTCGTCGGAAATTTCATGAAAGTGACAAAAATAGCTTCGAAAAACTAGTCGTAAAATGGTGTACGTCGAACGTTAGGAAACGAACTTGACGGTTTTGGAAAGCTTGTATCAAAATCTAGAAGTTTTAGTACAGGAGTTTTCGTCAAAGAGGTCTCGAATATAAAGATAATAGAGGTTAAAGATGGTGATTTTGTCCAAATGTTGTGTAAAAAGTGAGTTTCGGCAAAGTTTAAGCAACCGTAAATAATTTACTACAACTCCGCTATACAAACGGTTGGTCGTTTTGAAAAATATGCTTGGTGATCTCGATTTTATTAGAAGACATCTCGTTACAAAAAGTTCTACATCATCGTTAAAAACAGCCTTCAATATGGTCGTTTTAGTTACCGTAACACTTGTCTCGTAAAAATAATATAGTTTTTCTAAAAATAATAGTTACGGCAATTTTATGAAAACGTGTATATCTTGGTCGTTTCAAATCCGTTTTCTACGTATAATACGTCCTTAGCTTCGTATCAAAGTATACTAATATATTTTTGATAAGTCGAAATAATTTGTAAAGCTTAGGACTCGTTTTTGACTCGTACAAAACAAAAATACCTTGCTGAAATTTTCAGAAATTATATATTTCGTCGTCAAACTTGAAAAATTCATAACTTCTTCGTTATAACTCCGTTTTAATCCGTTCAAGCGGCCACGGATTCGTTTTAAAGTATATTTTCTAAATATCAAGGCCAAAAATTCGTGCCTACTGTCGGATTTTCCAGAAAAACAAAATAAGAACAGACCACTTTTAATACTTGTCGAAAATAGTTTTTCTCGTACTAAACCTATTCCAATCCCTTCAAATCAACTCCAAAGCTATTCTAATCCTACCATACACCTTCTTAGGGTGTCATGGGTTCCTAAACATCATCAAGACCAATATATACCAAGGGAATAATTATAGGATGACTTTATATATATAAAACTCTAAAAATCAAAGTAAAAATGGTATAAATAAACACAAGTCTTGCATGTTTGCTCCAAATATGAAGAAATAAATATGAAATGAAAGTATTTGAGTACATATCTAAACAATCAAGGATTTCTTTTACCAACTCATAAATGCCAACCCCCCCTTGGTCGGCCAAGGGGGGAGGGATTTGAAATTTTTTTTTTTTTTTTTTCTATTATGTATATACTTGTGTATTTGTAAGAAAAGTGTAAGTAAGAATGTTAATATAAATAACTTGTATATAAAATGTTAGTGTATTTAAGGAACTTTTAGGTAAAAGTAACTTTTAATGGATCAAAGTAGAGTACAATAAGATCATAAAAATTGTAAAAATACATTCCTTGTAAAATTTGAGTGATATAATAATTATCGTGTATTTTTTAAGAAAAGGGTCGTAATAATATAAATTTAACGATTTATATACAAAATAAATTTAGAACACTAGGTAAACTCAAAATATAGTTTTTATAAACTAAATGTAAGTATAAAAATATATCGGGATCATTTTTAGAAGTAACGGATTAAATGTTCAAAATAATAACTCACGCGATAACGTTTATTTAATATAAAATTTACGCGGTTAATGTGAAATGCAATGTCATGAATGAACTAACATGATGCAAATGATGCTACTGAAATGTAGACTAAACTTAGTCCATATAAAATGTTCGTGATGATATGATCATGAATTCGCCGCTAAACCATTAAGGTTACGCGAATTTGGAACACGTAAACCTAGTTTACGATAAATGTTGAAATAGTGAAGCATGAATTGTTTCGAGAAATGACCTGAAAGTACGGGTTGTCACATTCGCCCATCCAAAAAGGAATTCAGTCCCTGAATTCAGTTTGTGTTAGTCTATCGAATTTTTGAGTTTGTGATGAATGTCGAGGAAAGAAGGTATGGAGAAGTGTCGTTACGGTTATCGATGATTGCGAGCGTCTAAAACATCATAGTAAGGAAAATATCGGATGAATCTCTCAAAAGTAACACTTTGAATTGGAACATGTGAACATTTTGCTTGCACTAAGATTTATAAATAACTGCTCCCAACATAACATGATCCCTCCAGAATTAGACATAGTTAGCTAGGCTATGTATAATTAAGGAACGATGATGTGACGTTCGGTTTAGTTGTTATAACTCTCGATGTTTACAACGATTTAATCTGTGTCGTTAAATTGATAGTTAAAGTAAAAAGGAATTAAAATTCTCGTAAGTAATAACAAATCGGAAAGAAAATAAAGTACGATAGATGAGAATATTTTACAACGAGTGGTTTATCAAAAGTAGTACATCTTTAAGTTATTAAGTTTCGGATACGATGAAAGACATAAACTTAGTACGACATAGTGCATAAGGAAAAAAAATAAGACTGTTAGTTTCCGAACTTCTTCAGTCCTCCGCGTTGTTGAAATCCTTTTGAGCTTCTCCTCCTTCTAACATGTATGCTTTCTCAAGAGCACCTTCAACTTGTTGATCTTGGTTTTGGGGACATTGGCTCCGATAGTGTCCTTGCTCCCCACATTCGAAACATGTCATTATAGTTTTACCTCTACAATCCCTGGCGAGGTGTCCTAATTTTTGGCACTGGCGGCACTTGGCAGGGCAAAGACCTGAGTGATGAAACTTACATCTAGTACATAGTGGGTGTGTTCCAGCATATCCTTTTCCTTTGCAGTCCTTAGCAAGGTGTCCCACTTTTTGACAGATAAAGCATATACCACATGGACCATCATGATGTAGCGTGCATTGATGACATCGTGGTAAGTTTCCAGTATAAGTTCTTTCCTTTGTTGGTGCAGCAACATAAACCCTGGCGGCTTCTTGTCTTCTATTCTGTTGTTGGTGATGGTTAGTGTCACGGTTTTGGTTGTTGTTATTATAACCTCTTTGGTCATTTTCCCATTTTCTTTTGTTGTTGTTGATTTGGTTATTGTTGTAGTTGGTGCGGTTGTTATTGTTGTTGATGGTGTGATTGTTGTTATTGTTGTGGTGGTTATTGTTGATAATGTTTTCCCCTTTCACAACTTGAGCCATGAGTATTTGAGTCATACGGGTAGATTCTTCAATTGTTTGTGGATCGAAAGAAGTTACATCTCCTTGGATATTTTGTGAAAGTCCTCCAATGAAATTTTCCAATAGTTTCTCATTGTCCGAAACCATAGCTGGACAAAGAACAGTCAACTCTTGAAACCTTTTGATGTAAGCAAGTCTCGCAGTTTCAGCAGCAGTTGCGGCCTCGGTAATAGCAGCTACTGTCGCTCGTTCTTTCCTTAGTGCCTCGGCTATACTATCATCTACATACCTTTGGATAGCAGCTGGTGTCATTTCTAGTGCAGCTTTCTTCGGCGCCATAACTCTTCAAAATAAAAGGAAAATGAGACGTAGTCAAATCCTATGTTAGGAATAAGCGCTCTAAAGAGATGTGATAGAAGGTGATAAGTTTGAGGTTATTTTTCAAAATGATCGACGGGTTCCGAAAAGATGGGTTATGAGGTGTTGTAAGTGCTTCAAATGTATAATGGTTTAGTGACTTAATGTGTGAATAAAGTGTAACTCGACATGTTAGTGGTGAAACAAAAGAGTGAGAGTGACTTCGTCCTACTTAAAGGTTTATCTCGGCATTCGACGTTATCGGTGATGAATCAGTTGATATAAAAATTGTGATAGGGAATGACAAAGAATTCTCCACATTAGAGTATGAGGAAAGGATAATGAAATGGGTATTTAAGGGCATCCATGTGACAATCGATTTGAAATGAAAGTAAATAACTCGAAAATGTAGGCCTAAACCGCATGTAAAGTGAATATGCACTTATGATGAAATGATGAGATGCTATGATGATGTAGTTATAGTCTAGGGTCAATGATGCAACCTAGTTCTCTATAACCGAAGCTCTGATGCCAATCTGTCACACCCCCAAATTACCTGTTTTGCAGCGGAATGGAATTCCTGGGGATTGACTGTCATAGCATCACAATCACAGTTATATTGAACGACCTAAAGTGTCGTTTAAAAACACATCGTTGGATATTTAATAAAAACGTTCAGAGTTACAACATAGGTCCCAAAAGTTAATAAAGTTTGCGGAAATAATAATATATTACAAGTCCAAACGATGTTTTGAAAGAAAGTGCCATGATGTACAATGATATAAGTCGACGCCGCGACTCAAAAGGTTCCTTAACCATGCCATGATGAGAATGTCTAGTTACCTGAAAATACATTGCTAAAACGGTCAACAATAATGTTGGTGAGAAATCATAGGTTTGGTAAATGTTTTATACGACTACGCAAGTATAGATCAGGTATGACAATCATGTCACATAAAAATGTTACAGGTATGACAATCATGTCACATAAAAATGGTACTGGTATGACAATCATGTCACATAAAAATGTTACAATTGCTTAAGCGCATGATACCGAAGCTCCGACTGATGTTCGCCCCAACAGAGTGTCTTGCCAAACAACTCTAATAATGTTTATGAATGAAATGCATCCGTATGACTAGTTGGGATTCACCAACCCGGATGGAGGCGTCACCCTCGATAGATCTATCCACTCACACACGCTTCTAGGAAATTAACGGCTCATGCATATGAAATGGGGACATTTAACTGGCAACGTGGTAACTTAAGCAATGTAAATGAATTTAACATACTTGGTATCGTAATAAAAATGTTGTGCAATGTATTCTCCCCCGTAGGTTTGAAATAAGTAAAACTTGAATAAATCGGGGCTATGAAAACTCACTTGATAAACTGGTATGATGACAAGAGTGAGTACACTGAGGTATAGCGGGAAACTTTAATCTGGACCTATTACGAATGATATGATATGTAATGAGTTATGATGTAATGATATGCATGCATTTCGTATGTTATTTATACCATTTGTGAGTTTTGAAAATAATACTTATCGTCGAAAAAATACTCTTTTGACGTCTTGACCAATCTTAAATCACTTTACAAGTATTTACGTCAAAATGTCATCCTACGATGGTTTCGTAATGATTTATTGTGAAATTTTAACTTTTCGACGTAAAATCATGTCGTCGGAAATTTCATGAAAGTGACAAAAATAGCTTCGAAAAACTAGTCGTAAAATGGTGTACGTCGAACGTTAGGAAACGAACTTGACGGTTTTGGAAAGCTTGTATCAAAATCTAGAAGTTTTAGTACAGGAGTTTTCGTCAAAGAGGTCTCGAATATAAAGATAATAGAGGTTAAAGATGGTGATTTTGTCCAAATGTTGTGTAAAAAGTGAGTTTCGGCAAAGTTTAAGCAACCGTAAATAATTTACTACAACTCCGCTATACAAACGGTTGGTCGTTTTGAAAAATATGCTTGGTGATCTCGATTTTATTAGAAGACATCTCGTTACAAAAAGTTCTACATCATCGTTAAAAACAGCCTTCAATATGGTCGTTTTAGTTACCGTAACACTTGTCTCGTAAAAATAATATAGTTTTTCTAAAAATAATAGTTACGGCAATTTTATGAAAACGTGTATATCTTGGTCGTTTCAAATCCGTTTTCTACGTATAATACGTCCTTAGCTTCGTATCAAAGTATACTAATATATTTTTGATAAGTCGAAATAATTTGTAAAGCTTAGGACTCGTTTTTGACTCGTACAAAACAAAAATACCTTGCTGAAATTTTCAGAAATTATATATTTCGTCGTCAAACTTGAAAAATTCATAACTTCTTCGTTATAACTCCGTTTTAATCCGTTCAAGCGGCCACGGATTCGTTTTAAAGTATATTTTCTAAATATCAAGGCCAAAAATTCGTGCCTACTGTCGGATTTTCCAGAAAAACAAAATAAGAACAGACCACTTTTAATACTTGTCGAAAATAGTTTTTCTCGTACTAAACCTATTCCAATCCCTTCAAATCAACTCCAAA
Organism: Chrysanthemum seticuspe; assembly: GCA_019973895.1. Lineage (NCBI taxonomy): Eukaryota > Viridiplantae > Streptophyta > Magnoliopsida > Asterales > Asteraceae > Chrysanthemum > Chrysanthemum seticuspe. The sequence continues at coordinate 194,530,800 of BPTQ01000005.1, read as the reverse complement.
GCTATTCTAATCCTACCATACACCTTCTTAGGGTGTCATGGGTTCCTAAACATCATCAAGACCAATATATACCAAGGGAATAATTATAGGATGACTTTATATATATAAAACTCTAAAAATCAAAGTAAAAATGGTATAAATAAACACAAGTCTTGCATGTTTGCTCCAAATATGAAGAAATAAATATGAAATGAAAGTATTTGAGTACATATCTAAACAATCAAGGATTTCTTTTACCAACTCATAAATGCCAACCCCCCCTTGGTCGGCCAAGGGGGGAGGGATTTGAAATTTTTTTTTTTTTTTTTTCTATTATGTATATACTTGTGTATTTGTAAGAAAAGTGTAAGTAAGAATGTTAATATAAATAACTTGTATATAAAATGTTAGTGTATTTAAGGAACTTTTAGGTAAAAGTAACTTTTAATGGATCAAAGTAGAGTACAATAAGATCATAAAAATTGTAAAAATACATTCCTTGTAAAATTTGAGTGATATAATAATTATCGTGTATTTTTTAAGAAAAGGGTCGTAATAATATAAATTTAACGATTTATATACAAAATAAATTTAGAACACTAGGTAAACTCAAAATATAGTTTTTATAAACTAAATGTAAGTATAAAAATATATCGGGATCATTTTTAGAAGTAACGGATTAAATGTTCAAAATAATAACTCACGCGATAACGTTTATTTAATATAAAATTTACGCGGTTAATGTGAAATGCAATGTCATGAATGAACTAACATGATGCAAATGATGCTACTGAAATGTAGACTAAACTTAGTCCATATAAAATGTTCGTGATGATATGATCATGAATTCGCCGCTAAACCATTAAGGTTACGCGAATTTGGAACACGTAAACCTAGTTTACGATAAATGTTGAAATAGTGAAGCATGAATTGTTTCGAGAAATGACCTGAAAGTACGGGTTGTCACATTCGCCCATCCAAAAAGGAATTCAGTCCCTGAATTCAGTTTGTGTTAGTCTATCGAATTTTTGAGTTTGTGATGAATGTCGAGGAAAGAAGGTATGGAGAAGTGTCGTTACGGTTATCGATGATTGCGAGCGTCTAAAACATCATAGTAAGGAAAATATCGGATGAATCTCTCAAAAGTAACACTTTGAATTGGAACATGTGAACATTTTGCTTGCACTAAGATTTATAAATAACTGCTCCCAACATAACATGATCCCTCCAGAATTAGACATAGTTAGCTAGGCTATGTATAATTAAGGAACGATGATGTGACGTTCGGTTTAGTTGTTATAACTCTCGATGTTTACAACGATTTAATCTGTGTCGTTAAATTGATAGTTAAAGTAAAAAGGAATTAAAATTCTCGTAAGTAATAACAAATCGGAAAGAAAATAAAGTACGATAGATGAGAATATTTTACAACGAGTGGTTTATCAAAAGTAGTACATCTTTAAGTTATTAAGTTTCGGATACGATGAAAGACATAAACTTAGTACGACATAGTGCATAAGGAAAAAAAATAAGACTGTTAGTTTCCGAACTTCTTCAGTCCTCCGCGTTGTTGAAATCCTTTTGAGCTTCTCCTCCTTCTAACATGTATGCTTTCTCAAGAGCACCTTCAACTTGTTGATCTTGGTTTTGGGGACATTGGCTCCGATAGTGTCCTTGCTCCCCACATTCGAAACATGTCATTATAGTTTTACCTCTACAATCCCTGGCGAGGTGTCCTAATTTTTGGCACTGGCGGCACTTGGCAGGGCAAAGACCTGAGTGATGAAACTTACATCTAGTACATAGTGGGTGTGTTCCAGCATATCCTTTTCCTTTGCAGTCCTTAGCAAGGTGTCCCACTTTTTGACAGATAAAGCATATACCACATGGACCATCATGATGTAGCGTGCATTGATGACATCGTGGTAAGTTTCCAGTATAAGTTCTTTCCTTTGTTGGTGCAGCAACATAAACCCTGGCGGCTTCTTGTCTTCTATTCTGTTGTTGGTGATGGTTAGTGTCACGGTTTTGGTTGTTGTTATTATAACCTCTTTGGTCATTTTCCCATTTTCTTTTGTTGTTGTTGATTTGGTTATTGTTGTAGTTGGTGCGGTTGTTATTGTTGTTGATGGTGTGATTGTTGTTATTGTTGTGGTGGTTATTGTTGATAATGTTTTCCCCTTTCACAACTTGAGCCATGAGTATTTGAGTCATACGGGTAGATTCTTCAATTGTTTGTGGATCGAAAGAAGTTACATCTCCTTGGATATTTTGTGAAAGTCCTCCAATGAAATTTTCCAATAGTTTCTCATTGTCCGAAACCATAGCTGGACAAAGAACAGTCAACTCTTGAAACCTTTTGATGTAAGCAAGTCTCGCAGTTTCAGCAGCAGTTGCGGCCTCGGTAATAGCAGCTACTGTCGCTCGTTCTTTCCTTAGTGCCTCGGCTATACTATCATCTACATACCTTTGGATAGCAGCTGGTGTCATTTCTAGTGCAGCTTTCTTCGGCGCCATAACTCTTCAAAATAAAAGGAAAATGAGACGTAGTCAAATCCTATGTTAGGAATAAGCGCTCTAAAGAGATGTGATAGAAGGTGATAAGTTTGAGGTTATTTTTCAAAATGATCGACGGGTTCCGAAAAGATGGGTTATGAGGTGTTGTAAGTGCTTCAAATGTATAATGGTTTAGTGACTTAATGTGTGAATAAAGTGTAACTCGACATGTTAGTGGTGAAACAAAAGAGTGAGAGTGACTTCGTCCTACTTAAAGGTTTATCTCGGCATTCGACGTTATCGGTGATGAATCAGTTGATATAAAAATTGTGATAGGGAATGACAAAGAATTCTCCACATTAGAGTATGAGGAAAGGATAATGAAATGGGTATTTAAGGGCATCCATGTGACAATCGATTTGAAATGAAAGTAAATAACTCGAAAATGTAGGCCTAAACCGCATGTAAAGTGAATATGCACTTATGATGAAATGATGAGATGCTATGATGATGTAGTTATAGTCTAGGGTCAATGATGCAACCTAGTTCTCTATAACCGAAGCTCTGATGCCAATCTGTCACACCCCCAAATTACCTGTTTTGCAGCGGAATGGAATTCCTGGGGATTGACTGTCATAGCATCACAATCACAGTTATATTGAACGACCTAAAGTGTCGTTTAAAAACACATCGTTGGATATTTAATAAAAACGTTCAGAGTTACAACATAGGTCCCAAAAGTTAATAAAGTTTGCGGAAATATAAATATATTACAAGTCCAAACGATGTTTTGAAAGAAAGTGCCATGATGTACAATGATATAAGTCGACGCCGCGACTCAAAAGGTTCCTTAACCATGCCATGATGAGAATGTCTAGTTACCTGAAAATACATTGCTAAAACGGTCAACAATAATGTTGGTGAGAAATCATAGGTTTGGTAAATGTTTTATACGACTACGCAAGTATAGATCAGGTATGACAATCATGTCACATAAAAATGTTACAGGTATGACAATCATGTCACATAAAAATGTTACTGGTATGACAATCATGTCACATAAAAATGTTACAATTGCTTAAGCGCATGATACCGAAGCTCCGACTGATGTTCGCCCCAACAGAGTGTCTTGCCAAACAACTCTAATAATGTTTATGAATGAAATGCATCCGTATGACTAGTTGGGATTCACCAACCCGGATGGAGGCGTCACCCTCGATAGATCTATCCACTCACACACGCTTCTAGGAAATTAACGGCTCATGCATATGAAATAGGGACATTTAACTGGCAACGTGGTAACTTAAGCAATGTAAATGAATTTAACATACTTGGTATCGTAATAAAAATGTTGTGCAATGTATTCTCCCCCGTAGGTTTGAAATAAGTAAAACTTGAATAAATCGGGGCTATGAAAACTCACTTGATAAACTGGTATGATGACAAGAGTGAGTACACTGAGGTATAGCGGGAAACTTTAATCTGGACCTATTACGAATGATATGATATGTAATGAGTTATGATGTAATGATATGCATGCATTTCGTATGTTATTTATACCATTTGTGAGTTTTGAAAATAATACTTATCGTCGAAAAAATACTCTTTTGACGTCTTGACCAATCTTAAATCACTTTACAAGTATTTACGTCAAAATGTCATCCTACGATGGTTTCGTAATGATTTATTGTGAAATTTTAACTTTTCGACGTAAAATCATGTCGTCGGAAATTTCATGAAAGTGACAAAAATAGCTTCGAAAAACTAGTCGTAAAATGGTGTACGTCGAACGTTAGGAAACGAACTCGACGGTTTTGGAAAGCTTGTATCAAAATCTAGAAGTTTTAGTACAGGAGTTTTCGTCAAAGAGGTCTCGAATATAAAGATAATAGAGGTTAAAGATGGTGATTTTGTCCAAATGTTGTGTAAAAAGTGAGTTTCGGCAAAGTTTAAGCAACCGTAAATAATTTACTACAACTCCGCTATACAAACGGTTGGTCGTTTTGAAAAATATGCTTGGTGATCTCGATTTTATTAGAAGACATCTCGTTACAAAAAGTTCTACATCATCGTTAAAAACAGCCTTCAATATGGTCGTTTTAGTTACCGTAACACTTGTCTCGTAAAAATAATATAGTTTTTCTAAAAATAATAGTTACGGCAATTTTATGAAAACGTGTATATCTTGGTCGTTTCAAATCCGTTTTCTACGTATAATACGTCCTTAGCTTCGTATCAAAGTATACTAATATATTTTTGATAAGTCGAAATAATTTGTAAAGCTTAGGACTCGTTTTTGACTCGTACAAAACAAAAATACCTTGCTGAAATTTTCAGAAATTATATATTTCGTCGTCAAACTTGAAAAATTCATAACTTCTTCGTTATAACTCCGTTTTAATCCGTTCAAGCGGCCACGGATTCGTTTTAAAGTATATTTTCTAAATATCAAGGCCAAAAATTCGTGCCTACTGTCAGATTTTCCAGAAAAACAAAATAAGAACAGACCACTTTTAATACTTGTCGAAAATAGTTTTTCTCGTACTAAACCTATTCCAATCCCTTCAAATCAACTCCAAAGCTATTCTAATCCTACCATACACCTTCTTAGGGTGTCATGGGTTCCTAAACATCATCAAGACCAATATATACCAAGGGAATAATTATAGGATGACTTTATATATATAAAACTCTAAAAATCAAAGTAAAAATGGTATAAATAAACACAAGTCTTGCATGTTTGCTCCAAATATGAAGAAATAAATATGAAATGAAAGTATTTGAGTACATATCTAAACAATCAAGGATTTCTTTTACCAACTCATAAATGCCAACCCCCCCTTGGTCGGCCAAGGGGGGAGGGATTTGAAAATTTATTATTTTTTTTTTCTATTATGTATATACTTGTGTATTTGTAAGAAAAGTGTAAGTAAGAATGTTAATATAAATAACTTGTATATAAAATGTTAGTGTATTTAAGGAACTTTTAGGTAAAAGTAACTTTTAATGGATCAAAGTAGAGTATAATAAGATCATAAAAATTGTAAAAATACATTCCTTGTAAAATTTGAGTGATATAATAATTATCGTGTAATTTTTAAGAAAATGGTCGTAATAATATAAATTTAACGATTTATATACAAAATAAATTTAGAACACTAGGTAAACTCAAAATATAGTTTTTATAAACTAAATGTAAGTATAAAAATATATCGGGATCATTTTTAGAAGTAACGGATTAAATGTTCAAAATAATAACTCACGCGATAACGTTTATTTAATATAAAATTTACGCGGTTAATGTGAAATGCAATGTCATGAATGAACTAACATGATGCAAATGATGCTACTGAAATGTAGACTAAACTTAGTCCATATAAAATGTCCGTGATGATATGATCATGAATTCGCCGCTAAACCATTAAGGTTACGCGAATTTGGAACACGTAAACCTAGTTTACGATAAATGTTGAAATAGTGAAGCATGAATTGTTTCGAGAAATGACCTGAAAGTACGGGTTGTCACATTAGGGCAGAAACCGGGTTCAATTCATATGCTACTGGTTGTTACTAAGGTAATGCCGGTATTGAAGACAAGACGTCATGGACCCAGTGACGCACTACACTAAACTTCCCAAGCTACTCAAGTTCCTCATAAAAGGGATTGTTTCATTCTCACGGGAACCTACATAATTTATCGACTTTCTCTTAGAGACTGTTGATATTGAAGAAGGAGACCCTCTCCCTAGTCTCCGGCATAGGAAACCAAATGTGCACTATTGAGTCTAGAGCCAAGAGATTATCCACAAGAAATCTCATTAGGACACAAATTTAATGAAGAGTTGCTGTTTCACACAATGTGGAAAGTAAGTATTTATTGAGAGTCCTATGCATTATCCTTGTGGTATTGCCAGAACATCCAAGTGATATGTTAAATATTCACAATGAAGATGGAAATCCTTCTAGAGCCTACATCAAACAAGCTCTTGCTGGGTGACATGTGAGATCTTTTCAAAAGATCAAGCTTGTGACAACTGGATAGAAACGATGGGGCGATTCATTCTTGAATCAACCTTGTTCCAGGAAATGAATTGACGAATACTTTTGGAAAAACCGTTCGATGTGCAAATCTCTTCTTTTCTCTAGCACATCGAATGTGTATTCTTTTTCAAATACAAAAAGTATTTCTGATTGAAAATTGATCTTTCTCATAAAACCTTCGTCGTATTGCAAAACTCTTTCTTCTAAGCAATACGCGATTGTTTTCAAATCAATTTCTCATCAATCAGTGAATCTCAATTCGCTGGTTCACTCACTCCGTGTTTTCTTCTTTGGGACGCTCCTGTTTGAGAACGGCTAGAATAGCTGCGAAACCCTGTCAAGGAGATTCTTCGGAACTCTACCTGATCACAGGCAATATTTATAATGATCAACAGGGAACCATGGTTCTTGCAACTATATTCATCGAAAGTGAACAAAGACACTTTCGTGTGTTTTATTGCTAACTGTTGTTTGCAGGAACTGTTGACGGTTGCAGCTGATCAGAGTTGAGAAGTCAATTCACAACCGCATGCTCACTGCATTCACACTTAATTGAAGAAAATCATGACCATCAAAGACATACTACAAAGATGCTTCCGCTACTCTGATGAAAAGATGTCATGATCCGGAAAGTGTGAGCATGTTGGTCCAAAAGTCACAACATCACATGAAGGCAACACAACAAAGGGTGATCCAAAGATTTACTGTGGCTGATGATCTCAAATAATGCTCGAAGATCATCAAAGATGTGGATCAGTTCAACGGCCTCCATTTAAAGTACAATGTAATCGGACTTTGAAGAATTACTGCTCAAGCACAAAGAATGCGGAAATTGAAGAATTGAAGTCTACGAGCTCAGAACTAAAGACAAAGATAGAATGCTAGGATACAGAATGTATTTCATGGGGTGACCTCCCTTAGAGGGAGATTGTTAGGAATTGGAAATTCCATAAGGAAGTGTCGGTCACCCCAATTATAGTCTAGCATATGTTAGCTCATAGACATATCGTTATTTACTTGTTTATTAGTTAGTTATTAGCATAGTTTAGTTTAGAGCAACACCGTGGAGAAAGGACGGGTCTTTACCCACTGTATACCTGATCCACAGCCCGACAGGAGGGCGTATTGTCTGTAACTATAAATACCCCTTCCATCCTTGGAAGGGGTGGAACTTCTTAATCTAACCTTGCATTTTCTTGTTTATCTCTCTCTCTAGAATTCCCTCTCTACTCTCTTCATCTCTCTAAACATGGCACTCTTGTATCATCATAATCCTAGACCACCCGAATCATCAAACAACATAAAAAGTGTGATCCTAACAGATTTTGACTTGAAATCTTCAAGTTCTGCATCTCGGTTCATTTTTCTGTACAACCCATGGATTAGATCAACTTTTGAAGTTTAAACTTGTAGTGTGTTGTTTGCATCATTTTCCTCTGTTATTATTAGAAAAAAAATAAACAATAATTAGTACTATATTATTTTATATTTTAATGCACCTGATATAACAATAATATTTATAAATTTATATTTTATAATTATACCTGTTTCCATCATCTTGTTTTTCTTTTTTTTTCAAATTCTTCTTTTGTTTTTTCTTCGAAGTTTCAATAAATTGCATTCCTTCCACAATTGGAAGTTGACCAAAACCTCATGCAATTTCTTCTTTCTCCCTTTGTTTCAACAATTTTGAACTCCAAGCTAGAAAACCTGGTATTGCTCTATCCACCCTTGTAGTTTCGGAAACTTTTGAATTGACGTAGATAAGCTTCAAAAGAAAAAAAACAAAAAAAAAACAAATATTAGAATAAAAAAAAAGATATAAAGCAGTAAAGAAAAACTGTGATGCAGTTGTTATAAAAGCTTTAAATGAAATCTTGTTACTTAATTAGCAAAAGCAATGATGAATATTCTACTGCATCACTATGTTATGCTACTGCATCACATTATTAATCTACTACATCACAGTTACCTGATAACTATGTATATAAGAACGCTTATACAGTAACAATTAAAGAGAGATGCACTAAAAGGAATTTTTTTATAATTTACCGTCAAAAGAAGTATTGGTCCTGAGAAAAATAATCTCGGTTTAAAATTCTTTAATGAAACTTGCAGACATTCAAGACAGTAAGTGCACCAATCCAAATTTTGAACATTATCAATATCTTCAACTGATGGTAGAAACCTTTGATTTACCGATCCATCCTTGTTACCATGTCCAAAAATAGTGAAGAAAATTACCAAGAATCCTACTTTGAATGCCCAACCCTCATCTGTACTTTCACTAATATATGATTCTAACCTGCTTATTGGAATTTTATTTTTATGTGAAGGTCCATCAGGATCATATACATCTAAAGGTAGTGTTTGCCTCCATTTTACTGTTGTTGGATCTGCTGTTGTTGTCTTAGGAAGAGCATCAACCTTTATATCACCCATCGGAATTCCAAGAATTTGATGAATGACATCCCTGGTGACCTTAATCTTTCTTTCATCACTTAAAACCAAACAACAATTTTCTGAATCAAAATTCTTACATAACCACATAGCTAATGTTGTTGGTGTTGAATCAAAGTTGAATTCTCCACAATAATCTCCAAATCCCATCTCTTCTAAAGCTCTAAACTGACCAGTTGTACAACTTCCAATAACATTCTGCAAAAATTTTGGCGACCCTCTTATTTGCAGATTTTCAGGTTCATACTTTTTACCATCTTCTTCTATTTCAGGTTCTTCATTTTCCGATTCATATTTTTTACGTTTCTTTATAGGAACCATTTTAACATTGTTCTTCTTTTTTGTCATACGTTTTTCTTCATTCTTTTTATCAACAGAAACAATCCTTTTATCCTTCCGAGTTGTAATCTCAACTTCAGGAACCGATTCCACAGCTTTTCCTTTAATTTTCTTTGGTCTGTTGGATTCCTCTTCCATTTCAGAACTCTCCTTACTTTTCTCTCTTTTTCTTTTTTCTTGAATCTTACTACTTACCTCTTGTTGTTCATTTATTTGATCTTCATCAATTCTACCTGTAAAATTAAAACTACTGCATCAAATCATGCAAACATATTTAAAATAAAAATAACTTCATGCAATCACTTCATTAGAACTACTGCATCACTTTACTAATCCTACTGCATCACTTTTTCACAATAATTGCATTAAAACAGTTTTCGACATTTAAAATGGTATGTGCATAACCTAAACTAAACTCATACCCCACATAAAAATTCCCACTGAATTAAACCAATTTCATCCATAGCACAAAAAGACTTTTCCAAAATTATAAAACATACGCGTAGCCTAACCTATAAACAGCTGCATCAATAACACACATACACACACACACACAAACACTTTTTAAAAACTAAAACTCTCTGTCTGTAACCTAACCTAGAATCATAAAACACTTAGAAGTTCCTACTGAAACAATTTAAATATGAACAAAAACAATTTACCTACTTTTCAAAAATAAACAAACCAACTAACCTATGCTTAGCCTATTTCGTCCTTACATGAAGCAACTAAACAACTATTACATCTGAGTTCAGATTGCAGTGCATCAGACATATAAAAAAGCATACAAACAATTTTACACACATCAAACAAGCTACGCTTACCCTTCATGACTAGACCACATTCCCCAACAAGTGAAGTTAAAAACACATCCCCTTTCATACTACCCCCAGGACGTTTCTTTACAGGTACATTTTTTGTTTGTTTCCTCCTATTACATCCTTGAATTCTAGTTTCTGTATCATGTACAACCCCTTCATTAACTAATCTCAAAATAACATCTATTGCAGTTGGTATACTGGACTAGATGCATTGCATCTAGTAGATACATTATATCTACTTGGATACCTATGGTCCAAAGTCTAGGACCCATGACCCAAAACCCATGGGCAACGAGGAGCGTCCCACGGTTCCCCCAGTTTACACTGGACGGATCCCTCAAGTAAGGGATCCATAGAACAGTAGACTATTTTCCTCTGTAAATAGTGAGCCATTTCTTCATTTTGGGTTGCCATTCCCACACATACTTTCTCCTAGTATTGTAAACCTTCTAACCTCAGATCCTAATGATCTCTCTATGTAGTTTGTGTTTTGTTTTTGTGTGATTCTCTAGGTTCCTCTTAAAGGCAAGATCACCACCTCTATGAAGTCGAGCAAGCTCAAGTCCATGAGTTGCCATGCTTCGTCTTCATCAAGACTACTGAGGTTCTCTTGTTGATAGTTCTTTCTTCCTCCATAGAAGTGTTGTGTCAAAGGCATTAGTGAATGATGCCGAAAGAGTCAAGACGAAGGCATTAGTGAAAGGTGCTTAACGTCCGTGTCAAAGGCATTAGTGAAGGATGCCAAAGGAGTCAAGACGAAGGCATTAGTGAAAGGTGCCAAACGTCCGTGTCAAGGGCATTAGTGAAGGGTGCCTAGAAGTCAAGTCAAGTGGCATTAGTGAAAGATGCCAAGGGTGTACAATCGATAAGGTGTATCGATGTACAAATAGAGATAGGGTGTATCCAAGGATATTGATATCCTTGATGATGTCGTAATAAGGAGTGGGTCTCCTTTTAGGATAGGTGTTGTATAGTGTTGGGTAGTAGTTCCTCCTTTGTAATGGAACTCGGTATCTTGCCTTATACCGGATATAGTATAGGCGACATTGTGATAGGTGTAGTTCTACCTTGTGGAAGAACCCGGTGTCTAGCCTTGTACCGGAAAAAGAGTAGGCGATGTCGTGAAGGCTTCTCCGCCATAAGGAGTTGGTGTCGTGTAGTGATTACAAACTCTCGAGTAGGTGACTCGGGGAGTGGAGTAGGGCAAGGAAGGTGTCCTTGTAGCCGAACCACTATAAACACTCGTGTCGTGGTCTTGTTTTCCTTACTCTTTACCTTTGCATTACACATTTCAATATCTATCTATCAACATCCAACATACACATTTAAATAGATTGACATAAGTCGATCTAAATATTTTAAAACGAAGTTTTAATCGGTAAAACTATTCAACCACCCCTTCTAGTTTTCTACAAGCAAAACTTTTAGTAAGTAAATGATAAAATTTTTGTATGTAGTGTATGTAAAATGACGAAAAAACCCTTTTTAAAATATACGGTTGTCCAGCAAATTTTAGTTGCCCAAAAAACAATACCTTACACATACGGGACACTTGTCACAATGTCGATGAGTTGCCCAATGACAGCGGTGCCCTCGGTCCATTTTCAAAAAAAAAAAAAATGGTCCGGAAAGTGATTAGCCTCAGGGCGCCGGGGGCATTTGCCTCATTTTCCATTTTAGAAACTAGCTAAGTAGAATATACGAAGGAGGTAAGGAATGTCTTGTTGATTATGTTCATATGAAAGAGGTATCCGTTGATGAAATGGATGCTCTTATGACCCAACTTGGTTGTGCTGAAGAACAAACCAATTACTACTACTTTGTTGGCCTGGTAGTACACTGGATGATGGTTTGTTTAGCTTTCGCGAGCCTTTGAATCTTGAGTTACTTAAAGAAATTGTCGAGAATCATAAGTTGATAGATGTTTATGTTGTAATAGGTAAGACAAGATTAGAGTTCTTTAAAATGCCCCTCCAATCAATTAAGACTGTATTTAGGGATATGAATGAAGAAAGTAGAAAAGTAGCTAGTGATTTTATCCAATCGTGTTATACAATTGGTTTTAGATGACCTTGATATTAAGCATGTACTAGAGCCTTTTCTGCAACTAACACAACTATCTGTGGACATCAATTGTATTGGGGAATCAAGCTAGTTGCTAGAGATTGAGCCTATATTTTCAATCCTTGACATATCCTTTGCCAGCCAACCTACTGAAAATGAAAAAGAGTTGAATGATAAATAGTTAAATGCTGGTTTTGATAGTCATGATAGTGATAACAGTGATCCTGAATTAGTACTTATTGATGAGGACAATACTTTTCAGGAGCCTGATAATTTTGAGGTTAATATATTCCAAGTGACTCATGGTAAGTAGTTAGAGAAAGTAGGAAGATCACTTGTTGATGTGAATAATAGGTTTTTTGAGGAGCCTGATATTGATGTTACTCTGTTCCAAGCAGTGGAAAAGGCATCATAATCCATGATACCTAACTCATCATCCAAATCCATGTCATCAGTTATATTACTAGATGTTCCTACATTGCCTAACTTAGTACCCTAAATCCCTTAGGACAAAGTAAGTTGTACATTATTCTCCTGATAATTATTCTCTTCATTTTCCAGAATTGAGTCATCACCTATCTGGCATTAAGTTCCTAGATTGCCTAAGTCACTAGTCTGAAGAGGTAGGTAACTCTGGGGTGCCAAGGGTTAGGACAGAGTATGATGCTTTTCTTTATAACACATTCTTTTTCTATGGTCAAGACTTTCCTACTGCCAAAGAAGTCAAAAGGAGGATAAGAGAGCATTCAATAGAAACTAGAAGGGAGTTGATTTTTCTAAAGAATGACAAACAAAGAATAAGGGTCAGATGTTTGGGTTCTGTTCCACTTTCAGGCCCATGTGAAAGGGCTGGACTAGGTATAAGCCCAAACATTGCAACTAGAGGGCCAACATGAAGAAAGGGATTACTGGCATTAATGGCAGGAAAAAATGATTTTTCTTAAAGACTCCGCCTATGGTTGTTGTTTGTCGGCACAGATGGTGAACCTGTTTCTTGGACAGTCATGAAATATAATGATCAACACACATGTTTGCAATCAAGGGAGCTCATAGATTTTGATCGTAACTTTATCTCAAAGAAAATAATATAACAAGTTCAAACCAATCTATGTATTCTAGTCAAGTTTTCTCATAATCAACTTACCAACCAATTTGAGCTTCAAGTGTCAATGCATAAGGTTTTAAGGGCCAAACAAAGAGCAGTAACAAGAATTAGGGGTGAATTCAAGCTACAATTTACCATGTTGAGAGATTATGTTCTAGAGTTAGAGAAGAGAAACCCTAATACAACAGTTAGGATAAATGTGGAACGTCCTGCAGATGATACTCTTCCAACAAGAGAATTTATGTTTGTTTAGGTACATTGAAACCTAGATTTAAAGCCTCTCAGAGAGAGTTGTTGGGGTTTGATGCTTTTCCTATCGATGGTCCTTTGAAGGGTGAACTTCTTACAGCTGTGGGAATTGATAGCAACGATGGTATATACCCATTAGTTTATGCTTTTGCAGAATCACAAAACATAGGATCATGGACTTAGTTTCTTCATTTTTTATCTGAAGATCTTCAACCACAGTCAAACTCAAACTTCACTTTCATTAGTGACACAAAAAAGGTACTCCCTTATACTGGTACTGAATTCATGTCCTTCTATTTTTAAACAAACACTAAATACATTTGATTTTGTGTAGGGTATCATTTCAGCTTTAAGAGAAGTTTTTCTAAATGTAAAGCACATATTCTGTCTTAGAAGCATTCATGAGAATAAGAAACTTTAATGGAAAGGTAGGGCCTACAAAGACCATTTGCCGAGATGTGCAACAACCTCAACCATTATACAGTTTGAGAAAGCTATGGTAGATTTCAAGAGATTTAGTGAACCTGCCCATGCTTGGTTAAGTAAGATACCACCAATCCATTAGTCAAGGTCTCATTTTTCAGGTAAGTCATCTATTTGTATAACTTAAGTGCTATATGTTAATGCACTATGAAATGTATAAGTAGTACAACTTTATTTGTATTGTTTAGGGAAAGCTCATTCTGATGTGTTACTTAATAATATGTGTCAAGTGTTTCATGGGAAAATATTTGGGGATATGAACAAACCAATCATTACAGCCTTAGAATACATCAGGGAATACTGTATGAAGAGAATAATGCATATTGTGATTGTGATTGGGAAGAGTAATGGGATACTAACACCAACTGCACAACACATGTTTGATGCTATTAAGAAAGAGGTTGTTAAGTATAATGTTTTATGAAATGGGGGAGATAAGTTTCAGGTTAGTGGACTATAGGGAGACCAATGTGTAGTTAATGTTGTAGACAAGTCTTGTACTTGCAGAAGATGGGAGATAACAGGTTTACCATTTAAACATGTTGTTGCTACCAATTGGAATATGGCTTTAAATGGACAACAAGTAGGAACTATGGAAACATAGGCTCATCCTTGTTACTATCTTGAAATTTGGCAAGAAACCTATAAACACACTGTCCAGCCCATAACTAGCAATGAGCATTGGGAAAAATCATCTGTGCCTATAAGCATTATTCCACCAAAACCTCAAACAACTATGGCTAGCTCAACAAATAGAAAAAGACTAAGGATAACTTCTGAAACTGAAGAGATTGTGAAGAATGGTAAGTTATCTAAGGCTTGGAAGAGTGTAAAGTGTGGTGTTTGTGGCATTTCTGGACACAATAGAAAAAACATGTCTTGGGCAGGGTGGTGTATGTGGAACTCAAAGTAGTCAAACTGGTTCCAAAATAAAGTTCAAGTGCTAAGGGAAAGGGTAAACAAGTGCCTAAAAAGGTTGCAGCAAAGAAGACACATCCTAAGGGTAAAAAAGTTTCAGCAAATAAACAAGCTGAAGGTACACGTGTTGTTGAAAGTCAAAATCGTGCTGTTCAAGGAAGTTGTGTTCAATCTGAAATTCAAGACCAAGCTACTGATGATCTCAACATTCATGATCAATCCCAGTCTCAATCCCAACAACATGATCAATCACAGTCTCAATCTCAGGTCCATTCATGTGGTATGCAAGCAGGATTCATTCAGCCTACTACACAAAGAATGACTAGGCAGCAGGCTGCACTGGAAAGAATGATGGCCTCACCATAGGTTAATTATGTTATAGTACTGAACTAGACAGTGTTTCATCTATTATGTTTGCTATGGACAAGTTATGTACTCTAAAAACATATGTTTGTATCTAACTCTAATTATTATGTTGAATAGTATGAAATTTTATGCATTTGGAATTATATCTATTTGCATTATCTATAGAACCATATTATGTTTGTGTATTTTCATAGATTGACCAAGCTTCTTCTGTGCATAATTTGCATCTTGTGTGGACTGTGTCTTATTGCATTGTCTATGACTGTATCACCTTCAACTGCAAATTTGAATGGGTGATGTAGAAGAAGTTGTGTCTTCTTTACTAACCATGTGCATAAAGGCAAAACTAACCCAAGTCAATATTTCATAACAATGTTGACAATTAAAAGTCAAACCTAACCAATTTTATAACCATTTGCATAAACATAAGGTAATAAAGCCAAAACTAACCTAATTCAATACTTCATAACAATTTGACAACTAAAAGTCAAACCTAACCAAATTCATAATCATCTGCATAAACATAAGGTAAACTCAGTTGAAGAACAAAAATTTATAACCAAATATGAGATTCAGTCACTACCATTTTCAATATGGGGAAACATGAAACATTCCGTTAAAGAGAATCTAAATTTTTAATATATTACATAATAGTTTGATCAAGGTTGTTACACTAAGATGGTAGCCTAACAAGTACTTACATTTCCACAAAACACAAAAACGACCATCATACATAAAAGCTAAAGAGTTAACTAAGTGCATAAACAATCAAGAACAATATCCGACTGAGCACCAGGTAAATCTTCCACTTTCACACATCGCCTTGAGCAGCTTGTAATCTTGCCTTAAGCTCATTTCTCCCCCTCAAAAGGCCTGGTATGATCATTCTTGAATGACCACACATTTCCGGATCATACCATCCTATGAACCGACAAGAAGACCCCTAATCATGAAATGGCAAGTCATTAAACAACCACCATTGTTACTATGTACTTTGCTAATTACCAAAAAAAAAAAAAAAAAAAAAAAACGCACTTACTTGATCAGGACAATTATAGAATTGACGCCCTGGGTTGGCCAAGGTCCACGAAGTGCGAATTATTGCTTGCTTACCACACCAGCAACATACCATGTTGACAGGTTTAAGGTTTAAGGTTTTGGGGAAAGTTTAGGGATGAATAAGTGATGAAAATTGTGGTACAAAGTAATATATGGAAATGGAAACACTGTACAACGACTTTAAAAAGGACACTACAGTAAAAAGACGATTATGCCCTCACCTATAATACACTGACTTGAGCATTACAGGAAAAGGGACCTCATTGATATAAAAACCATAAAGAATGAACTTCAGGCGACGTAAAAGCCAAGATTTGTCCCAACGTGATGTTTTTGGCCAAGTTGAGGGATGATAAAGAGAATTGTGTAATTAAGTAGACATGCATATAGTTTAGGGACTTTGAAAGAAAATCAAAACCTGTAGGCCGTTAACTACGAGGAGAGAAAAAGAAGTATCTCATCTGATCAATCCCCCCAAATTTTCCTTATAATTTTTCACTCTTAACAATTTATAGTAAATACAAATAGTTCAATTGAGAAATGGAGTGCTGTTTAAAGTTTTCAACCCCATCATCATTATCTGTTCCTTGTTCCAAACATTCTATTTTGAGGAAATCGATTTGCTATAGAAATAATTCAAGTGTCAAGATGGAAGCTGTAAATGGTGCACCTCATCCCCCCGAACACCTTGTTAGTATTATTTTCTTCATTTTGCATTTGATTTATTGTTTTAATTCTTTTATCAACTAATTCAATTTATTACTAGATGATCGAATCTTTCAAATAAAAATAAAAACCGCTTGTAGGTTTGGGGGTAATTAGTTTGAAATTTATCAACTATTACTTGTGGAAATATTCTTTAGTACTTTTGTTGCAAGCGGAAGAAGAAATGAAACAAGTGCCTTTGTTTTTCCCTCTCCACGCGGGAAGAGGAAAAAGAAAGAATGTGTGTTTGTTTATTTTTAGACATAAGAGGCAAACATGACTTTTTTCCTCTTCAATTTTCTAGATTTCTTTTTTGTCTGATTATCACTTCTTGTATCTTAGAAGACATCTTCTATAGTAGACATGTTTGACATAAAACATATGAAAAAACAAACGCAAGCTTAGTGTATCTAATAGAATAAATATTAGATTAAACAAAATTTTGCCTAATGTTCCTATTGCGTGTACTAAAAAAAATGCAGTTTTAGATAATTTTGTATTAACCTATCATTGGTTTGGTGGTTCTAATCTTTAACCAGGCTACTTGGCGTTTTAGAAATAGAGCGCTTTTTTACTTATAATCTCCAAGGAAAAATCAAAACCCTTTCGTTATCGTGGATTACCCATAGAAACAGGAAATTTAACTGATTGGAATGTATGCATCTATGATCCTATCTCTGCTTGTAACATGTCTTTTAAATTTCCCCATCTCGAGCTTCTTGCTTGAGTTTTTAATATAATCTTGCTGTTAAAAAAGGAAAGAAAGATGATTTTGTAATTTCCATTCTGACAAAAGTAAGGGAGGGACTTGGGTTACATGGACAGCATAAAAGAATGTGTTTTATAATTTTTTGTTTTGATAGGAAATACAAATTTTGAGTTTTGTGGGGAATTTTTTCAGAATGAGCTAATCTGAACGCGATTCCCCTTTTCTTGTTTTGTACAATATTTATTGTGAAAAACAGGGGTGTTTTCTTTGAACGAAAAGTTTCTGGAAATAGGCAGCTATGGGGTTGTTTAGTTGAAGAAAATATTTCATAGTTTTCCATCTCTTATTTTGAAGAAAATATTTCTTAGATTCCGTTTATAGAATAGAGCTGAAAATATAGATAACGTGTTCACATGGTGTTTTGTGTCGATCATGTCGGACTGTTGTAGTGGATCAAATTAGATCTTCACGACGATCAAAAGGAAATCCTACCAATGCTAACATCTTGCCAACGTTGAATGTAGGTCATAACAATTGTGTTTTGTGTTTTCCAGTTATAATTTAGGAAATCGGGATTGTGTTTTTTAAAAAACGTAAAAATGAAAAAAGTCACTTTTGAAAATCTTTACCTGATTCCTTGTTTTCTATAAATCTATATAAATAATGGAATACAGATTGCCTTTAGTTGCTCTAATATTATAGTGTCTATTTTTATGTATCTACGTTTAGTTGCTTGCATAATCTCATTGGATAACACTTTTCATAGTGTTTAAATGTGTGTCAGTAGGTTGATGTTGGTTGCAATAATCAGATTATAAAGCTATTTTGGTGCGTGGAGATAGTTAATGAAATATGAAAGTAATGCATAAAATGACCGAATAAAACATTCTTGTGAAAAATTTACTCAAGTTCTTGCAAGATTTGAGTAAAAATTGCTCAAGTTTAGTTAAAACATGGGGTAATTAGATCATTTTGTTTTAGATGTTGACAGTTAGTTTTGTAGCAGCTAGTATGGAAGTGGTTCTTGAAAATTATAATACGTTTACCGAGAAACTTGGAAATTAAATATTGCTTCAAATACCCGCAGTAAGTAGCTTTGAAACACAAAATTAAATATTGAGACACACTTGGTACATGGCAGTTAATGTGATAGCCACAGATTCAATAGCAGGGTGGCATCCTCACTTGAACTTATTTAGCTCAAATTTGCATCTAGACTAACCTAACATAGGATATAAGTTATTTTTATTAATAATGACTTGCAATCTCCCATGAATTTTATCTTGATACTATTGGGTGAAAGTAAATTGCTGATGATCTTTTCGATTTTGCAGTCTTCATCAAACACAGTAGGTGATATGAACAGAAGATTAAGCAGTCTTGAGTCTCTTTTTTGTTATGATAAGTCTATTCCAGAGGAGATAATTGAGAAACCAGTTGGGTTGTCATTAGGTGAAAAGAACATCGGCAATAAAACACGATGTCCTGGCTGTGAAGCTAAGGGTGCTGTCCTTTGTGCCACTTGCTCTGGATCTGGATTATATGTCGACTCTATAATGGAGAGTCAGGGTATCATTGTCAAAGTTAGATGCCTAGGTAAACTTTTATTTGCTACCTTTCCCACATTATTACATGCATTGAAATACTTTTTTCTTGAGCTGAGTTTGCTTACTTGCGTGCTTTTCATAACAAACCTATACTATGCATCGTCATGGAATATGGTCTTAGAGGGTGTTAAGGGTGTTAAGATGGATGCTTTAAAACTGATTATGTGGTAATTGATAAGAGTAGTCAGAAGATGATAATCAATTGTAAGCGAACGTGATGCGGAAAATAATGTCAGGATGTGCTTTTTCTACTTCAAATTGTAATATTAAGAAAAGTAGTTGATTTTGTTGTTGGCACATGGTGACTACTTTAAGTAATAGATTTATCTATACTATATAATAATACGTTTATAATGTGGACCCCATTTCAAATTAAGATAAGGAGACCCAGTGTTAAAGCGACACATGTATAACTCTTTGTTTGACCTTATCCACTCACTAATTCACATTCCGTCCGCTTTTTAGCTTTTAACCCTCTCGTCGGAGATTGCAGTCCATTACCGTCCAACCACCTTGGATCGTTGTTTTTATATGCCTTGATCTTTCTGTCATAGCTAATATTGCTAGATTTTCGGACATAGATTGTGTTTACTCAGCCATGGCCTCGATCGGGGTAACAATCCCTCTGGCTAATCTGGTTATGTTAATCTCGGGCTATGGTTTTTGATTTTTTGAAGGAAGGAAACAAGCAATGTTTATCAATCAGGTTAGACATTATGTTTTTGTGAAGAAATTTAGGGTTCTTGCTTGTTTTAGAATCAGGTTTTAGTTTAAATTGAGTTTGATTGTCGTGTTAGTTGGATTTAAGTATAATGTCGTGGGTTTTTATGAGTCTTGATTGGTGATAGGATGATAATGGTTGTAATGGTGGAGATGTGATGATACTTGATAGAGTCAAGCCAGCGATGAATGGTTAAGGGTGGTGATTAGCGGACAAGGGTAACCGATGTGTTGTGTATCAATCTGTTTGAGCTATGAGTCAATGAATCATGTTGTTGTTAATCTATAGTAAATAACTATGCTTATAGATGATATATGATGGCCTTTCGACATTGAAGAATAAGACCTAGGATGTCGACACCAGGAAGGAAGGAAGTAAGGGAAAATGACTTCTTTTTATCTTTAAACAAGTTTTAGATAATGCAGGTTTCCTGGCTGTTTTTACGGTTCTTGAACATTTTTTTAAAACCATGATTCATACCTACATGATGCCTTTCCCAAAAACGTATTCATGATTTCAGCCATTTTTGCAAGATAATCGTCTCTAAAATTTTTAAGTTTTACTCAATTAGTTTCAACAATCTTAGTAGGATTATTTTGGGGTAAACGGTTACCCCGGTAAAATATATTAAAACCAAAAACATTTAGAGTACAAATGGAATGTAGTTGAAATGCCACATTAACCTCAAGCAAAGCTTGATAAACGACTTCCAACTATGTGTTTATGACATGCCATAGAACACGAGGACTAAACTAGCTAACTAAGTACTTTTGGATGATGACGCCAAAAAAGTAGATGTCTCTTCATAAACATGTTTTACTTCATCCTCTTCATCACTAGCATCATCATTGACTACTTTGGACATTCTTGTACCTTCCTTCTCCACATCATTCTGCTGTATCAAATTCATTAGAAAGTAACTCGTAAGGATTATTAGATAGAGCAACCTTCAATAGATTAGACGTACTAGCCTTAGGCGTTTTACCACCCTTAGCAGTGTTTGCATTACCACCTTTTAGACATTGTGGCATTTGAATCCCCAACTGGTCGGAACTGAAATTTACCCTCTCCCACACGATTAACATTACGTCTCTTTCCATTATGGGCACTTCCTTTTCCATTTCGACGCTTATAAACCACAGTTTGAAAACCATCCATTTTGGCGGGGCGTACTAAGCCCACTACGTACCACACCACCGGGGCCGCTCGCCACTTCCTTTTCCATTTCGACGCTTATAAACCACAATTTGAAAACCATTGTCACTAGCAGGTTGCGACCTTGTTCAGCTCACTAGGACGCTTATTAGTAACCTCTTGAAGACCATCATTTGATTTATCTACCACAGAATTCGGTTCCACTATGTTTTTAGGGCATTGATTAAGAGAGTGCCCAAAAATTTTACACGAGTCACACCTCCCATTTTAAAATTCTGTGATTGAGTAGTTGATCTGTTTTAGCCGGTGTTACAAGGAAAAACTGATGTTTACTACTCTTGGAGTTGTACTATTGGAGCTTTTGAATTCGAGATCTGCTGATCTCGATAAAAAAAAAGTAAATACACTGAAATTTGAAGGTAATAGACAAAAGATTTGGGGGCATCTCCACGATTCTTGACCATGGGAGAGGTTGGGATAATTGTGCAGCAGCATTGCAGGTATGGCTATGTAAAATTGGTTTACGCCCAGGATAGGATAATTGGGTGTTTGGAATAGAAACTAGGTGTTTGGATCAGAAATTGGGTTTTATATATAGTGCATTGAAAGTTAAAACTTGGCATGTTACACAAAAGGGGTCCTCTTGCTACTTTTGATTTTCAGAGTACCTCAGGATGGTCTCCTTCTGAAAAGATATACTGCAATGTACCATTATTACACAATCCAAGCCTATGAAAAACAACATTGTATATTTTGTGGATTTTCAAATGACCATACAGTCATCTGCACATTTGGATTTTTCCTTTCAATCATTGTCATTTTTGCAAGTCTAATGTTCCTGATAGATGTGCAAAAATTCGCTTGAAATTAACACACAAAGTATAGCTGCCTCGCAAATATTTTATTCAATCAACTCACATATATGATGGTACGATGTTAGTTTCTGGACACGTTATAGAGACCTTCCTTAAAAGAGCAATTTTTTGCAACTAAACAAGTATTTAAATCATCTCTTTAGAAATAATATTATTAATAATATTAGATTAAAAGACACACCGTCAGTCACTTACATTTAACATTGTTAGACTTCATATATGTCTTATCAATGAACAACCATTGTTAAAGAGATATTTGAAATGAGTATAATCCAATAGAGTATAGACAGAATTAAAAATGAATGTATTATAACTGATAATTACCACCACCAACCAACACTGGAGCACCTTCACCGGACCTTCTCTAATGGCCGGAAAAGTTGCTCGCCAAAAAACTTTTGCCACCTGGTACTATCTTTAACTGCTACATGCTGGAAAGTTGTCTATTATACAAGTTATTTTTTATTTTTATTTTTTATTGGGTGATAAGTATAAATAAGGATAGGAGTTTTCGATATATGTGTAAGATTCCATCTTATATCATTCATGTCGGCTGTTAACCCGTTCGACCCATTTTCCTTATAGATAAATATTTTATTTTTCTTTTTTATTTTTATTTTTATTTTTTATTTTTTATTGGGTGATAAGTATAAATCAAGATAGGAGTTTTCGATATATGTGTAAGATTCCATCTTATATCATTCATGTCGGCTGTTAACCCGTTCGACCCATTTTCCTTATAGATAAATATTTTATTGACCCGTGAGGGATATACGATAAACCAAATTGAAGGGGCTGATTTCGCCACAAATAAACATATGGTATGAAACTGTTCATCGATATAGGAAATCTGATCTAAAATTTTGAAATTCGTGCAGAGTTATATGTGAATCTTTTGTAACTTTCTGTAGATAGTCCGAGTATCGTTTCCGTACAGTGGTTTGTAAAAGTGGCTGACTTTTTGTTGCAAACAGACCACCGTTAACATTGTTGAATCGATTTTGGACGAATAGTGAATGTGTAAATGCAAATGAAAACCATTGTACTTTGCGTCTGTGTCCAAAATGGCTCATTTTGCCATTATATTAGAGGTGGCAATATGGGCTGGTGGTAACTGGTTACAGGTCACACTTTGGGACGGATAACAAATGCTTGACCAGAAGCATTTTTTTTTAATTGTGTGGTAACTATTCCTCTTTACGTTTTATTAAAATTATTACTTGTTTAATTTGGATTTGAAACAATTTAGGATCAGAAACAGATTTCATATTGGAAGACTTTTTTAGTTTTACCCATTCAACATGTTCCTTTAATAAGTTAAAAAATAAAAGTTCTAACCCGTTGACTCATTAGATATAAAACTTGCGAATTGGGCCATTCATAAATAAATGGGATGAAATTGTCACCTCCATGGAATATCACTTTCTTTAATAATTCCTCTTCTGATTTTGTTCCTGTGGAATATGGCTCACTCAAAAGTTTTGTGGTTACAGGTTGTGGAGGAACAGGTAACATCATGTGCTCAGAATGTGGTGGTCGTGGGCATTGTGGAGCTGCCTAATAATATTTGGCTTCTTGATCTACATTGCTTTTAAAGAGAGACATATTCTTTCCTTTGTTGTCTTGTAAGTTTGCTTTCTGTATCTTTCGTCAGAAGGTGTTTTTCATAGTTATGATTATTGTTGTAATATAATAATATAATTGCTGTTAATTTTTTAATATAACAATTAACAACGGGCTGTTGGAAATATTATATCTGAAATTAGGACAGACATGTATAGGAAACGCCCGAGATAAATTTGGACAAAGCATTCAGTTTTTATGGGTAGTTGCAAAGATCATGGTTTAGAACGCGTGTACATTGAAATCCTAAGGGTGTTTGGGATTGTGTTGCAAATCCAAGTCATTAAAAAGCATGTCTGAACTTTCTTGTCAAAACTGTTTTTCCTAGTTTTCTTTCAGGTAATCGCAGATAATACAGTAATTGTTTTCTAAGGTTTTGCCCGACTAGTATCTACGTTATGCGAACATACTATTTCAATTGTGTTTGTTCTTTATATGGGTATAGGATTGATGAAATGAGGATGGAAGTTATATATGTGTTTGAATTAAACTCATTTATTATATGGGTTTTGCCAAAATACTCATTCCCTAAACTCGCATTAGAACATGTTAGCTTACATAATCACTGGCTATCTTCTCAATCCATGTTTGATTTCAGTGCTTTATATTCAGCAGTCGGTGACTTTCATTTTTATTCAGAAGTTCATTTTTGTTTTTACCTTTATTTTTATTCTTATTCTATAAGATGCATCGGAGTATGTTTTAGCAATTTTGAGACACTTTACGATACTTTCCAAAATGGCAATAACATTGGCTCGCAAGATACATAAAGAAACAAAATATAAGGTCCGTGAAACATACAATTGACATGCTACCACCTTACGGACTTCGCCAATTGACAAATCAAGCCAAATGAAACTGAAAAATTCCGAAACCAAAGAAACTGAAACCGATTATCATGGTTTGGTTTTCGGTTTTTATTTTTTGATATCTGAGGTAATCGAATCGAAACGTGTATAACATACATCAAAATTGTTAATTAAATATTCAAATAATTATACTATTATTATACGGTTTTTACTGTATAAGAGCGCCTTTTGGCTCCTCACTTAAACATTTACTAAACATATATATTCGAAAGTTGATTAATGTGATTTTAACCGGTAACCGTCGAATAAATATTTTTTTTATTAATTTGTTATATATGTTTATTTAAATACAATTATTATAACGGAATAACTTTAATATAACTTTTTAATCTATTTAATGTTATTTAGTTTTACTAAAATGATCATGTCTTACGGTCATGATGTTGTAAAAACCACTGTTTTAAAAGGCTCGCAAAGGCTCTGCAAAGGTCTCGCAAAAGCGTGAGGCTTGGTCATACTGTTACGCCGCTTTATGCCACATGTTTTTATAAACTCGATATATATGAATTATGATGTGAATATATAGATATTTTCATACTTTGTGTCGCCTTATGCCACACCTTATAAACATAAAAGTTTCGCTTTGACGGCAAAAACGTTAGGTTTGGTCATGCCAGCACGCCACGCCTCGCGCTATTTATAACCTTGCTAAAAACGATAATTATAAATTTGATGAGATTCCTTGCTTTAAATGAAAAAATCTTTAAAAAAGAAGGTCTAATGATGTTAGTCTAGATAAAGCTTTGCTAGTTATAAAATGAAAAAGAGAAAATATAGGGCGTAAGGAAGGAAGGAAGAATGGGGGCGTTATCATCTTCTACTCTTATCCCCCGATGCGTTCTCCGCCGTCCACCATCATTAACAAGCACCGCCCATATTTCATCATCATTTTTCAAACCCCTTAATTATCGGACATCTCATCATCCTCTTTGCAGCATCACCAGCACCCCAACTATCATCTCTGAAGACACCAAAACCGAAACCGAAAAAGAGAGCAACCCAAATGATGTCAGAATTGCAAATGAGCACAAGGAAATGATGTCTAAATTAAGAGAGATGAGTGTGAAAGAAAAGAAAGAGCTGGGTTCATATGCAAATAGTTTGGGTAAAAAACTTAAGTCTCAACAAGTTGGTAAATCTGGTGTTACTCATTCTGTTGCTCTGGCTTTGCTTGAAACCCTTGAAGCCAATGAACTTCTTAAGGTATGCTTTTATACTTTTATTTTTTTAGTTACAACAACAACAACAATACCCATTCCTGCCCCAGGCCGGCAAGTGTGTGAGTGTGAGCAAGCAAACAGACAAAATGCAAGCCGCAAAGAGAGACATTGACATAAACGGGAGCATATAAAGCAAACACATACAATAAAAGCAGCCAAATTCATAAACGCATACATATAAAGAAACCAGGAGCATGCATGCCAAAATAGATAAAAGGGCACTATGGGTGGGCACATAAGATCAAAATTCACATAGGCAACATTTATTTAAGAAGAAGAAGCAAAACACACAAGACAATCAACTTTATAGGCATTAGCAAAACACACCAGACTTTTAGCATAATCACCTTGTGGCTTTCTGTGGTTGCTAATTTGCTATAGAGTGTGGTGTAATACTACATTTTACCGGGTGGAAGACCCTTTACCAAAATAAAAAAATTACTATAGCGTGTTGGTGATTTAGAAATAACTTATTTTCGAGTTGTACATTCCACTTATCTTGATATTTTCTTGGGTTTTATTTATATATGAGCTTTTGATATGTAGGCTAGCTAAGTGGTCAATTTTGCGGGTCTTTTGTATCTAATATGGCATGAGGTTTTATTTGATTCTGGTTATGGGCTATTAGTTTTTTTGAGGCCCATACAGCTTGTTCATTAGCTGAAGGATCTACTATTTTGTTTGGTTCATGTGGACGCAAACTTTGCATGAACCTGTCTGTGAACTAGTTAGATGACTTAGATCAAAGATGCTACGGACCATGGTATAACTGAAATTACCTTCTTTCTACAAGACACTTAAAAATCAAAGTATTTTACTTCTCATCCTATGTCCTAATATGGTCCGGAAAGATCCTTTGATATGTCTTTATGAACTTAGTCCATATAACGATTCCTTGATTTTGATAAACTGAAAGCCAAACGTTGCAGTTTTCATTGCATGGATGAAGTGCTATGTCAAGTTTATGATGGCCAATGGATTGCGCAGGCATAATGTATCTTCCATGAAACTCATATTTTATGCCTGTGTGGTCATACTTGTTTGTATCTCACTTTAGCAGTATGAACTATGAAATAATGAATCATGATCTACTCTTAGGTGTTATATATTACGGATATATGTTTTCATATAAATATGACTAGAGCTTGCTAGCTTATCCTGATTCAATTCTAATGATGGGAACATATAAAACAGCTTAAAATCCATAACAACTGTCCGGGGGAGCTAGACGAGGTGGTGAGTCAATTAGAAGAAGCAACTGGTTCAGTGGTTGTTGGTCGAATCGGTCGAACCATAATCATTTACCGGCCCAGCTTAACAAAACTGAAAGCAGAAGAGAAAAAGAAACAAAATATGAAGGTTTTCCTCAAAAGAAGAGCAGCTTATAAAGCATCTTATCAGGTATAAACAAAGTAATCATTGTTGACCCATTTTGGAAGCTCCCATAATCTTTAGTAATACAAACTAGAGGTGCCGATTCGACCGTATTATATACATATGGGTCGATCTGTGCTATTTTTTTATATCTGCACTGGGTCAATTACGGTAAGTGAGATTGAACCCAAAAAAAAAAGGATCGGGCGAAATGGGTCGATGGGAGGGGGTCATATGGGTAGAAAGACATGATAAATACATTAAACCTTCTAAATAGCTTTTATTGTATGAAGGTTTAGTTTATTATAGTAATGAAATTGTCTTGTAATCATATACCTAACAAATATCCATGCGACTTAAGATTGAAATAAATTTAAAAAGCTAGCACTGAAAGATGTGTGTTTTGACCACTAGTGTTTTCACCCGTTATGCAACTCCATGACCCGTTCATTTTACCATCCAAAAATAAATAAACATGGCTTGTATTTCTCTAGGACCAACCCACAAAATGAGTTTTTACTTAAAAATTTTGGTTTTTGATATGCAGGGGAGAATGCAAAGCAGAGGACAATCTTCAACATCATCTAATCGAACCCGGGAGTTTAGAATGTCTTAAGAGTGTATTGGCTTTAGAGTTTGTAACCTATATTTATGCACCATATACCCGCTTGCTGTGCAGATTGTGGCAAAAACTTTTGCTTAGATATGTTTTCACCTGATGAGATAATACTAGACTGTAGCGGCCTTTTAAGCATACGGGTTGAAGTGTAGCTGCATGGCTTCAAGTTTATGGTGTGATTTTCGATAGACATAAGAATATATGTTGATGGTTTTATAGTCTTTAGCTTTATCAGAATTGAGCTGTAACTTGTTTTCTTGATGGTTGTGATGTAATTGATAGTTACATTAACGAAGCATGTTAGAGCCTTGTAGAATTAGTACAGGGTTGAAAAATATCGATTACATGTCACTTGAATGTATCTGCTAATCTAGGAGACATGTTGAATGTGTATAATTTTGGGAATTCATTTGCACACTTTTAAAAATGATTGGGGCACTCTATTTGTGTATTAAATACTTGTACAATATTAATACTGTGCTTTAACTATTTGTACATATGAATGTCCAAATAACTTTTTGGAGTGTGCAAATCATCTCTTCATGATTTTATATTGGACCACGGGAAACTAATGTTAATGGACCAATGATCATCATGGTCTCCAAACGTTTGAGAGCAGGATCTATAAATCCCCATCTAGTTTAAATAGAAAGATTTAAAAGAGATCGAGCAAGTTAGACTTAACTGAATATATATGGGGTTATCAGCTTAATTTTGTCACATCTGTGAAATGAAGTCATCTCATTATCCAATAGAAAGTTAAATTGAAACAATTTAGTCCAACATGTATAAATTTCATCAAACAAGAAAGTATGTATAAGAACACATGTCGATTGAAAGCCATAGAGAAAGGAATTCTCCCGACTCTAGCTTTAGCGATTTTGGCGACACACTAAAAACCTAAGTCGACTTTTTCTTTAATCGTTTTTCCATTTCGAATCTCCTAACGATCCTGATATTGATCATTGATTATACACTTGTGTTTAATTTTTGAGTAGTTCAAGCATTGTTATCAGGTTTTGTTTGTGGTTTCGGTTAAGGTTTTGTTTATTTAGGTTTTCTTATCAATCGCTACTAGGGTTTTTAGTTGGATCGTCATTAATTAATTACTGAGACACATTCATTATAATCATGGTTGAATAATTGAGCTTTTTAGTTTCTAAACGTTAGTTATCTAGGGTTTTTACGTATATTTGAAGTTTAGATGTTTTTTGCTCTTCTTGGTTTTCTGGTTTTTGCGTTTGGTTTTGACTAGGGTTTGGTGCATGATGGATGGTAAGGGAGAGAGGAACGATAATGAAGAGTTATTGCATAGTGTGGTTGCTCGTTTAAAGAGTCTTGAGGGTAAGAAGGCTACGATGGATGGGGTTCCAATCAAACTGGTTCGTGACAGTAAGTTTGATAACGATCCCATATCATCTACTGGCCATGCTAAGGAGACGACTACATATGCTAAAGACACTTCAAGTGTTAAGACAAGGGTTGAGACAAAAATTGACTCACCTACGAAGCCGACTCCGTATGTGAGTGCCATTACTACTGAGACAAAGAAGATTAAAGCTAACTTTCACACCTTGGAGATTGAAAACACATGCGAAGGTACTGACATTGACCTATCAAGGCGGTTGAAGAGGTAAGTAATAAGATCGAAAATACTCTTTATGGATACTTCTATTGGTAAACAGATTGCTTTCCTGGTTGTTGAAACACTTGGGCAAAGTATAGTATTACGAGGGTAATGATGAACGCTACGGATTCTTTTTCTTCAAATTGATTCGAAGAAGGGGTTGGAGGATGTTCTTGAAGGCGGTCCATGGACGATCCACAATATTCCTATTATTCTTAAACCATGGACCATGAATATGAATTTTCTTGAGGAAGATCTAACCCATATCTCGTTGTGGGTGAAACTCCATGACGTCCCTTTGGCTGCCTTTTCGAAGGATCGCTTGAGCCTTATTGGGACCAAACTTGGAACTCCAAAAATGCTTGATTTGTTTACAAGCATGATATGTGTTGAATCGTGGGGTCATAGTAGCTTTGCTCGTGCGCTAATTGAGGTTAGAGCCGAAGGCGAGTTAAAGGACAACTTGATAGTTTCCGTTCCTTTACTTGATGGGTCGGGGTTTTCTAAAGAAAATGTTCGTGTAGAATATGAGTGGAGGCTACCGAGGTATAGTTCATGAAATATATTTTGTCATAACCTTGATCAATGTCCAAAAAATGTTTTGGTCGAGGATCAAGCTGTTGGAAGTTCAAATGATGCTTTATACATTGTTGTGAACAAACGTCCATCTAGAAAGAGTAGTAATGCGACAAGATGTGTGAAGGATGGTCAAAACATAGGTTCCAAGTTCCAGTATCGACCAAAAGCTGCTTCAAACACCTGTTTAAAGCTACTATTTCATCTAAGGGTGGAAAGGAATCTGTCAACTCTAATAATTCTAAAAGTGGCAAGGAAACTCTTGTCTCGTCTTCTAAAAATGTGGTTAATACTTCTAATAAACATGATTTATTATCAAATGAGTTTGACGATGTTTTTGAAGTGTGTAAACAGGATGGTAATGATAAAAAGGATGGTAATGCGACTAGAACGAGCAAGGATAAATCTGGAACGAGCAAGGAGCATGCAGACTTGGATATTGATGACGATGATGAGATACTTAATATTTATGATGAGACAACTAATTTCATTGCTTCTTCGTCTATGGGTAACATTCAAACTACAGGGGCAAGCACCCCCACTTGGAATCTTTCTAATGTTTAGTCTCACATCTTGGAACATAAGGGGACTGAATCGCTCCCCTAAACAAAAGGAGGTTCGTCAAGTGGTTAATGAAAACCACTTGAGTGTGTGTGCAATCTTGGAATCTCATGTGGATGTCCCGGTTGTATACAATAGGTGTAAGATGGTATGTAGGACATGGAAGTAGACTTCTAATGGGAGATGTTAATACAAATATCGTCATTAAACGTTATTTATATTTTTGATCTTTGCCTAAGTTTTGTTAACGACAAAAGTAAATTTAATTTATAAAAGCTTAAAGCTTGTCAAGTTTATTAGACATTAAAACAAGCTTTCTCAAACAATATATTCATCATTCAAGCATTTACATTTATGATTAGTAACATCTTGATATGACTCTAATCATTATGTAGGATAGTAGTTTGTAGAATGTGTTAGGTTCTTAAAACCAAACACTACTTAAGCATTTGCATATTTCTATTAATAGTAATACAACATTTTGACATCATGTATTACATCATGGAGATCATTGGAAGATTCCATTAGATATTTTGTGAAGATTTGTACTCTTCATATCTTGCACAATCTTACTTAGATAGAGTTGACTTTAAGCAAGATTTGATATCTTGACTGTCAGACTGGCGGTACCAATTGGGTACACGGGCGGAACCCTTTTTAGGGGTCCGCGGTCCGTGGACGCTCCTGTCCAAATTGGCTATAAATAGCAATGCCAAGCCAAGTAGTTTTTCATCCCTTTCTAACATACTCTCATACATATCTTCTCTCTAACCTTTCTAACTCAGTTTCATATCATATTAGTGATCTCTTTTGTAGCAAAGAAGATCAAGTCATATTCAAGCTTCAACGAGAAGTTGGAAGTCTTGTTTGTTTAGTGTTGTATGATCTAGTGTTGATCCATACTTCATTGTTGTATCAAACCATCATAATCTTGTGAGTGTGAGTGGTTAGTATTTTAGTCCTCAAAATACATTGTGTGTGGGAGTAGTTGTACCCTTGGAAAGAACTCGACATCTAGCTTAGTGTCGGAAATAGTGTAAGCGAAGTGTAAAGGTTTTCTCCGCCGGTGAAAGGAGCTTGTTGACTAGTGAAGTTAAACTCTCGAGTGTGAGACTCGGGGAGTGGAGTAGGGCAAGGAAAAAGAGTCCTTGTAGGCCGAACCACTATAAACAACTTGTTGTGGTTTGATCATTTCTTTCCTTACTTACTTATTACATATTGCTTGCATATTTCATTAACATACTTAAGATCAATATCAATTGATCTTTCAATAAGTTTCAAAACAAAGTTTTTAATCGGTAAACTATTCAACCCCCCTTCTAGTTTTCTACAGGAGCTTTTGTGACAAAGGCTCTCGTATTATTCTTGGTTGGAATGAAAACCACTTGAATGGTTATGGCTCAAACTAACCTAGTTATGCATGTCCAAGTGAATATTAGGGCTGATAATAAAGCCATATTTTGTTCTTTTCTATATGCTTCTAACTAGTATGTTGATCGTAGATTTCTATGGCAGAATTTGAATATGCATAGGCGGCTTATGCATAGTAAGCATTGGATTTTACTTGGTGATTTTAACGCATCATTGAATTTGGAGGATCATTCATGTGGTGGTTACGAGCCAAATATTACTATGCGTGAATTCAAGGAATGTGTGGAGAAGACAAAAGTCATGGACATTAATAGTACAGGTTTACATTTCACTTGGAATCAAAAGCTGAAAGGTACTACGGTTGTTCTTAAGAGGATTGATCGTATCATGGGAAACGCGAGTTTTAATGATGAATTTCTGGGTTCTTTTGCTATATTTAAGCCATATCGCATGTAACAATCGGCAATTTCACCTTGCTTTTTATAATGAATATTTATCCATTTTCTACGTGTATATATATATATATATTTTACAATATCAACTTACACGCGGACCGACACCGACGACCTTATGTTTATTTCACATAAACATACTTATATGTCAAGTATCAAAAGTTTTCAATTTTTATTTGCCACTTTACGTTAATTCAATAACGTACGATTTCTAAACATACAAGCTAAACGTTTTCTATCTATTTGAGTTTTCAAAAAACCCTAAATTATGATAACAATGGTTTTGAGTAACTAAACCATAAACCCTAAAGTATAATACTCCAAAGCTAAGGTACACGTATTTAAAGCATAAAACCCTAACTATACGATATTTCCCGGTATAAGCCTTAAACTCACAAAATTATGATTTTATATAATAAAATCACAAACCCTAAATAATATATACATATATTCTATAAAATATAAGTGTACAAGTCTTTCCGGCAAATGTACAAGTATTTTATGCAAGAAAACTAACTTTCAAATATGAAACCTATTATAAACCTTAGTGTACTCACTTTAAAGCACACTATACAAGTCCATAATACACAAATCTTAAAATGAGATTTTCACATATTTTATGAGACTGAGTACAACACCCTAATGCTCAAGGTACAAGTGAGTAATGCACAAAACCTAAAACTATACTTTTATTAACTTAAACTATATGTTTACTACACTAAACCTAACTAGACTTGGCAAGACCTAACTAAAAGACCTAACCAAGTTTCTTACACTTTGTAACCCCATGTACAACAACATCTAGCTAAGTTACAACCTCCCTAAGCCAAAACAAGCCCTAGTTACCTTCTAGTTCAAATCGAACCAAAGGGTATACCTAGGGAAAACTTGGCAAGCTTCTACACCACAAGAACCCTAAACTAGGTTATTTAAACCCTAACAAGGCTCATATGATGCCACATCCTAAACACCTCATTTGGTTTCTAGAATTTCAAACCCAAGTCAAACTTGAAGAACTAAATTATGGTTAGGGAGAAAACACATCATGAACTCTTCTAAAATCCCACATACAACTTCCCAAAGATCAAAGATACACATCATCATGTATCATATCTTGAACACACATCCATGTGTCTTGAACTTTCAAGAGAAGAACACTTGAGAAACCCTAGTTTTTCCTTCCTATATAAATCGACCCATACCCCTCCCTTTCACTCATCTCTCATTCGACACACTCAACACACAAATACACTCTCACATTCTGATCTAGAGCCATTAATAGAAGCATAGGAAAGGGATAATAAAGTATAGGAGGAGGGAAAGAGCTTGGGTTCATACCAAGGTTGCCTTGGTCGAATTCTCTGCTAAATTGGATTCTAAGTTTAGTAAGTATTCCAACATTTTCTTAGTCATTTTACACATTCAATAACACTTATATATGATTATTGATTAGCGTCATGTGGAACCAAGGTCAAAAACCATTTTTCTTTTTCTTTCTGTAATTGGCGAGCCAAGACAAACACCCTCTCTTGTAGTATGGTTTGTCAAACATTAAAATACTTTATGAGTCCTTTGAACAAGCTAAATAAACATTTAACATAATATAAAAAACAACCTATAAGTTTCTTCTAGGTTTGAACATGTTTCTGTTGTGTGCCATTAACGCCAAAACGAAGCCAAACACTCTTTTTTGAGCATGTTTTTATGTCATAAACCATGGTCCTTAAGACCAGCCCTTGAGAACTTGTAATGACCACCTAGGTCACTACATAATTCCCCAATAACCTGGTAAAAAGACCTTAATGCCTCGCTTTTATTCACCCTCCTTTCTCTTGTAGCTAGTCACAAAAAACCAAACGAACCAGAACTGGTAATCTGTGATTTCTCTATGATTTAGGAAAATCAATTATAGTGAAAAGGGTAGTAAATGAAAACTCAAACTTGTTAGGTTTGAGTCCCCGGATCGTTCCTAGCGAAGGACGAATGGATTTTTAAACTCACGTCGCGTTTTACGGGATTTGAATAGTGAAAATGGGCAAAATATGGGGAATTAAGCTAAATTATGCAAACAATAGCTAAAATAAACTAAATATGCAAGTAAAATGCTTAAACTAAACTACTGGGGCCTAAAATGCACTTAAATCCTAAAAACGAGCACGCTCGGGAAAATCCCGAGCCTAAAAGTGAAAATTAGTTAAAACAACCCTAGACACTTAAAACTAATTTTTCTATGAAGATTACGACAAAAGAAAATTTTGGGAAAAAGCGGAATATTTTTTTGACTTTTTATTTATTTTTTATGAATTAAAAACTAAAATGTAGAAATTAAATGATTAAAAATATAAAAACTAAGTGAAAAATTCTCAAACTTTTTCTAAAAATACTTTATAATAAAACTAATTTAAGAAAAATCCTAAAGCTGAAAAGTCAGCTTTTTCAATAAGTTGTTAAAAAGCTTTAAGCTGTTTTAAGCTTAAAGGTTCAAAATGTCTTTAAAAGAAATAAGGATGCAAGTTATGACGAGAAAGACCCAAGGGCGCGTATGGTTTGGTGTTTTGTGTAAAAAGGTTGAGGTCCTGGGTTCGAGCCTTGGTTCACCCAGGACTTCCCTGACTCCCTTTTTTGAAAATTCCTTTTTTGCAAAACTTAAGAACAGGATTAAATAAGCTAAAATAATTTTTGAAAACTTAAATTCTTTTTGTAATAATATGTATAAAGAATAAAATAAGCTATTTAAGCTATATGAAACAAAATGTGAACAAAAAGCTTAAAAACACTAACTGTTAGCTATTTTTTAGAATAAGAATAAGCTACTAAAATGTAAATAAGCTAAGAGAGAAGCACTAAAGGGACTTAAACTAAGCTAGATAAGCTAAATTAAGTAAGATTAAGCACTTAAAAAGCTTTTTTAAACTAAATAAGCACTTTTATGCAACTGAGGTCAAAACAGTCCAATATCACAACTTCAAGCTTTCCTAGAAGCTTGTAGAAAGCAGCTTATGGCAAAATTCAAATTGGAATCTCAAGCCAGCTCAGCTGAGAGCTTAATAACCAAAGCATAGCTTATAAGAAGCTTATGAGAGCTTCTAAGAGGCTTTAGAAAAAAGGTTGTTCAACCTTATGTGCTCTGGCACAGGGGAACCTTTTTTAACACAAGCTACTTTAAGCCTTTTAAAAGCTTATTTAGAAAAATCTAAAAATTATTCTAAAAATACTAGGTTATAAACCACCAATCAATTACTCTATTTCAAAAATTACAACTAATTTGGACAAGAAATGAGAAAATTAAAAATCCAGAAGTGAAGCTACTTGAAACTGTTTTTGTATTTTTTTACTTTTTAAGAAACACTAGAAATTTGACTTTAATGAAATTTGATTGAATCTAACTTACTCTAAATGATGTAATAAGCTTAAATAAGACCTAAATAAGCTATCTCTGCTAATTCTAAACCTAAGTTGAAGCTTATGCAATCTAAAAACTTAACTGTGGTGCAGACACTTAAGATCAAAACTAATTTTGACTTTTAGCTGAATGAGAGTGCAATTTTATAGTTTAACTAACCTAACTTTACCTATTGTAGATTATCTAAACTATTTTTAACCAATGCACTAGCTGTTAACTCAGCTAACTCAGCTGAACCAAACACCCTTGTAGAGACTATTTTACAACTTTTTCAAAACAAATCAATAATTCAAGCTTATCCAAACCTCAGATCAGATTCTAATAACTACTTTAGCACTATTAGATGCAATTCTGACTAATCAAACGCACTAAAACTACTATCACTAGCTTATGACAGATTTTGCAGAACTTGAATATAAATGATGAAATAAGCTAAACTAATGCTAAATCTAATCAAATAAGCTCAGATAAGATTCAAATAAGCTAAATAAACAGGAATAAGCAATAACAAACAGATCTAAACTACTCTAAGCTAATAATGCAATTTTAAGCTAAAATTTGAAAATAAAACTCACTTTTGGCCTCAGCTAAACAGAGGCTCCCAATTAAGGGCAGCTACAAGCTCTCTAGCTTATAAATAAGCTAGAGTAAAAGTCCATCTGGCCAATCCCTTACGACCACTTCCAAAGCTTTTCACAATTTCAAGCAAAGGTATATTTGATTTATTTTGACTGTTTTTTATATGTGTGTGTATAAAGTGATATGAGACTTAATAAAAGCTTATAATAAGCTATATAGAGCAGATATAAGCTAAAGTGAACAGGAAATAAGCTTATTGAATCTTGAATAACAATCTTACAATATTTTTTTTCAATGATTCTCTTATTTTTTTGTATTTTTGATTTTGAAAACAAGAATAAGCTAAAATACTTTTGAATAAGCTGAGATCAAACTGAATTTAAACTTTAAGAGATTTATGCTAAGCTTAAGAGATAATTATAAGATGAGTAATTAAACAAACAATTTCAACAAAATTAAAACAGTAAAACTGAATTTCATTAAAATAAAAGACTGATTACACTAATGAGAACAGATTACAAGAGAATTTTAAAAGCTTAGATAGTAAAATGAAATTCACACACTAAAAACTATACACCAAACTATGTGAAATCACATGGGGTATTTATAGCTAAACACTAGGGTTTCAGGAGGTCCTTGTGATGCTTCTGGATCAATACCACACTTAATCTCATCCATTGAATGATTGCTTCATTTGTAAGCTTGATTTTTGGCCGTTTGATCATTTTCACATCCTCATGTGCACACGGATTGCTGACATGGCACTGTGCACATGTCAGGGAGGGTGTCAGTCCTTCTAGAAGCTCTAAATGATTGGGTAATAATGGTGTGTCAGAGGGTAAATTGGGGGAGACGGATGAAAAGTAACATGGGGTAAAAATGGCAGGCAAGGGAAAAGGGTATTTTTTAATTATGTTTGACTGAGTTTGGGTGGGATTTGACCAAAGGGTCATTTGGTTTTGATAGGGGTCGTGGGATAAATAAGGGTTCAAGGTAATATAAAGGGGTGGTGGGTCAGGTTGTGTAAGGGATAGGGTCAAGTTTAGTTTTGGACTAGGGATTTTATTTAAGGATTATAAATGTAGAATTTTGGTTTTAAAGGGTATAAGTGTATTTTGAGAAAAGTGAAAGGGTGTTTTTGGGTAAATGGGAACATTGGTATATAGGGGTGAGTTTTATAATTGTTGGAAAGATGAGGGACCAAAATTGACAATTTTGATAATTCAAGGGTAGATTGTGTCATTTCACCGAAGTTGAGGGACTGATTTTGTAATTTTGGATTTGATGAGGGATCTTTTTGTAATTTCTTTAAATATGATCCAAGCTTTCAAAAATCATCTTCTGAGCATTTAATTCTTCAAATTCACTCAACTGATTCCCCGGCTTTGGCTTTTGCACTCTTTTCCTTCTCATGCTCGGTTTTCGTCTGTGTTGTCTTTCTTTTGTCTGTTTTGAGATATCCGGACCTGCACATGCACAAACTCAAGAAATATACAATTGTTAAGAATTATTGACTGATTTCCGTTTATTTTGGGCCTGTTTTGATCAAGAAAAGGTATGTGTTTTCGCACATACCAAAATCCCCCAAACTAACGTATTGCCATGTCCTCACGCAATGTCATCAACTCACGCTTCTAAAACCAAGGATTCCAACCTCTTTCTACTAAATCTATGAAAAGTAGAAAATATTCCTCAAAAGAGATTAAGAAACCCTTAATTCTAAAAACGCCCCGTTTACCTTTTATTTCACATATAGATATATCGATTTAAGCACTTATTATGAGTGACAGTTTGTTGAACTTTCATGTCAATCAATAAATCCAACATTTTTCAAAAGACATTTTTAGGATCATGGAGTAGGAAATACAACTCAACGAGAAATGACCATACAGATAGAATACATCATCCCTGATTTTTCACAAGTTCCCAAACTAAGCGTAAAATCGAATTCATTGTTAAATATGACTTTAGATGCTAACACTACCCATGGAAGTTACTTGTGTGATTACCTCTTGCTCCCATTTTCCTACTTTCCTCTATTTATTTTATTTTTGGTGAGAAATGAATTTCTTCATATATTCTCATTTCGATAGGTTTTTAATCCGATAAAGATATGAAATTAAGACGCTAAGTAGTTTTCCATCTTCTCTCAAGAACCGTTGTCTTAAAAATGAGGTCCACATCAAGAAAATTTTATTCACTTATAATTTTGACTTTTTTCATTTTTCCATCATTTTTTTTGCACTTATACTTTATATTAATTACATGAGCTATGAACTACGGAGCTTCACGGGGTAATTCCAAGACCTTACACTTTTCGGAATAAAGGATTCAAGGGCCGTTACGACGGAGAATTCCAAGACTCTAAGCTTCATGAAATGAGGATCCAAGAGTGTTAGACCAAGACCTCACACAATCCCGGTTAGAGGTCCAAGGGCCGGCGTAAGAGGGTAGCCAAGACCTAAACGCCTACTTTTGAAATAAGGATCCAAGGGTCCGATCTCGAACCGCGGCTCATAACTTACTTATTACTTATTACTTATTTATTATGAGACCTTGATGTGTACCCAATTTTTAAAACAAAGATTCTTTTAAGAAGATAAAGAACTAATTGTCGCCAAAACCTAAAATCTTTAATTATTATTTCACCTATATGGGGTGAAACAATTTTGTGGGAGCAAAAAGCCACACATACCTTCGATGAGCTCTAAAGAGAACCAACTACTCCACGCTTAACATATAAACTCATAAGTAACTCTATCATTTCTCGATCTTCGCAAATTTAAAATCTCAAATAATGAGATCCGCGAATGCTTAGCCGATAATTTAATTATCTATGGTTAAGGGAACAAGCTAGGGCTCAACACGCCCGGTCAAGTCAGAATTCTATTCCTACTCTCACCAGCGGAAAGTCAACAAGGTGTCAAAACATATATATTAACTTAGCAAATGCTTCGTCAAATAATCTCAAGTCTCGCATTTTTAAAGTCACTCATTAGAAACTAGCAAATCTTTCAAAGCTTCGCATATTTAAAATCACTTAGGGAAGCTTGCAAATTCTTGGCCTTGTGAGCTTGAATCGTATTTTATAACCTCTTGTCTAAGCAATTAGCAAAGACTTCTCAAGAAAACGCATATTTAAAATAACTTCTAAGAGACTCGCTAACACTTTTCAATCATAAAACTAACAAAAGCCTACAAAAATTTTAATTTTTTCACATTTTTTGGATCAATTTTTTCAATTTTCTAAGGAAAAACGGGGTTGCGAGAGTGTAAGGAAAAAAACAAGTGCGGTCAAATCAAATCGAAGATTACCCCCAAAACAAAAACGAAACATTGTCCTCAATGTTTAAAGGCAATGGTAAAAACAGAAATTTAAAAGTCGTGTATTAAGTATGCTAGAAGATTAACGTTAGTCGATAAGATTTCTGATATCGGATTTCCATCAGCATCGAACATGAAACTCGAGTGGAGAAAAGACAAACTTCGAGCACGAGAGTCTTCATATCGGGAAATCCTAAAAAACATCACAAACAACCAAACACGAGAAATCGAAGAGGTTAACCCCTACACGTCACTTATTAGAGAAAATAGAAAGAAGATAGAGGATAAGCATGGGGTGCCTCCCACGAAGCGCTACTGTTTTTGTTCACCGAGTCGCTAGCTTGACTCGTCCCCGAATTCATTTGTCCATGGGGAAAGTTTGGAGATCCGGGACAACCATAGATGGGTTTTTGAAAATTTTATATTTTTCTATTTTCATTTTGTTGGTTTTATATTTTTGTATTTTGCTTTTTTTTTGATAAAATATTTACAAAGAATAGGTGAAGAAACTCCTTTTACTCCTCATCTTCCTCCTGAAGACGTTTGAGAGTTTCCGACTGTAGACTCTTTAACCCAAGTCGTGGTCGGATAAACTCAAAACGCTCTCTAGATAGAGCTTTTGTGAAGATCTCTGCCAGCTGATACTCAGTCCTCATGAAATATAGTTCAACCACACCTTTCTATACTTGTTCCTTGATTAAATGATGTCGAATGTCAATGTGCTTTTGTTGTTCACTTTTCACAATCGTATAAAAACAGTTAAAATAAATAAACAACCAGATTGTGAATAATGACTGAAATTAAGTAAATAAAACACACTGATTAATTTTCAACATATATATTCTTTATTAGAAACAAATCAAAAGAATACATTACCCAAATACTTGCGAAATAGTAGTTGGGATTGAAATGACAAAGTATGGTATCTCCTCACTAAGCTCAGGCTAAGTCTGAGCACAACTACAAAGGAACCACTGAGCTATCTCAGGGATAGAGTTGTATTTGGAGGAGTGGAAGATGGCTTGTGTGTGTGTTTTACAATTAATCCACAAGCTTAAAATCTTCCACTCCAACTCTTATGCTATTTATACAAGTATGTTTTTTAACTCTTTCCTTGAGGACAAACTGACAGGTTACAGAAGACAAAATACTGATGTATTTTGTCTCTGTTTACATTGGCTATATTGGGTAAGTGACAAGGCTGCTTTCTTCTTGTTAGTGATGACACTGAGCCTGATAGTTAACATTCAAGGAAAGTTGACTTTGGTTGATAAGGACTTCGTCTTATCTGTTCAAACTTATCCCGCCTTGTCCCGCTCATTCTTCAGTCTTCTTAGCCTTCAGTCTTCAGTCTTAGTAGTTTGTCTTCAGTGTTAGTAGTTTGTGAGGAGTTTCGGGATTCAGTGAGTTATTGTCATCACTCACTGAATCCACCATCTTCTTCTTGACTCAGTCTTCACCCCTTAAGTTCTGCCTTACTGAGTGGAGAGACTTCATCTTTGTCTCTTACTGAGTATCCTGAAGACAGCTCACTGAGAGACTATGCGCTCAGTGACTTGTTAATGTTTAAGGGATTAAACACTTAGGGTATTTTCTATTCAAATCCTAGACTTAAGAGGTTTGGGTATTTACTGAACCCAACAGTCTCCCCCAATTTGGATATACAAATAGCCTAAGTGTTTGATCAGTGTAAGTGAGCAAATGGCTTCTTCTTACAGTGAATGTACTAATGAACATAATAAGGAACACTGAATATTTTAATAAAACATACATCGTTTATTGATCAAATTACATAGTTCCTATCACTAGTACAAAAGATAAAACATATGATGTCACTCAAGATGGATTCCCAGTGCTTCAAGCTTGACCTTCTTCTTGAGGAGTGTTTCTTTGTCAGGGTGCTCTCTTATCTTAGCATTCAGGTTATTGCAGAACCTGATGTTTTCTGGAGTTTGGATTTGAGAGGCCACTGGTAGATAGCTTGCCATTGTAGACACCCCTGCAAGATCAATGTCACTCCACCTCTAGAATGTTGGGTTTCCATAGACATCAATAAAGAAGAGTCCTCTTTCAGGTTCTTCTATACAAAGACAGTTCACAAATTTCACACCTTCAGGTAGCTCCCTGTTGCAGTCCAGGCCAGGTACCTTGATTTTAGGTTCAGATTCAACCCTTTTTCTTTTACCATGGGTTGGCTGAGACTGAGATCCCTGTGGTGCAGTTAGATAAAACATATGATGTCACTCAAGATGGATTCCCAGTGCTTCAAGCTTGACCTTCTTCTTGAGGAGTGTTTCTTTGTCAGGGTGCTCTCTTATCTTAGCATTCAGG
Organism: Chrysanthemum seticuspe; assembly: GCA_019973895.1. Classification (NCBI taxonomy): domain Eukaryota; kingdom Viridiplantae; phylum Streptophyta; class Magnoliopsida; order Asterales; family Asteraceae; genus Chrysanthemum; species Chrysanthemum seticuspe. The sequence goes on along the minus strand of BPTQ01000005.1, from coordinate 194,488,719 downwards.
TTATTGCAGAACCTGATGTTTTCTGGAGTTTGGATTTGAGAGGCCACTGGTAGATAGCTTGCCATTGTAGACACCCCTGCAAGATCAATGTCACTCCACAGCTTGACCTTCTTCTTGAGGAGTGTTTCTTTGTCAGGGTGCTCTCTTATCTTAGCATTCAGGTTATTGCAGAACCTGATGTTTTCTGGAGTTTGGATTTGAGAGGCCACTGGTAGATAGCTTGCCATTGTAGACACCCCTGCAAGATCAATGTCACTCCACCTCTAGAATGTTGGGTTTCCATAGACATCAATAAAGAAGAGTCCTCTTTCAGGTTCTTCTATACAAAGACAGTTCACAAATTTCACACCTTCAGGTAGCTCCCTGTTGCAGTCCAGGCCAGGTACCTTGATTTCAGGTTCAGATTCAACCCTTTTTCTTTTACCATGGGTTGGCTGAGACTGAGATCCTTGTGGTGCAGTTAGAGCTGGCTGAATCCTAAGTTGTGCTGGTGCTTCCCTCAGTCTTTCATACCGTTTGCTTAGGGATTTTGTCAGCTCATTGACCACTGCATTTTGCTTCTTTGATATGATGGGACCAAGCTCATCAAGTTCAGTGATCCCAAAGTCAGTGAACTTCATGGGATCATGAACCTCAAAATGTCTTTTATCATCCCCCATTTATACATTCATTGCTAGTGGTTTGGACTTGGGGATGATTTTTACATCAGTGATCTTCTCAGGTAGCATTCTGCTTGTCATTGACCAATTGTAGTGGTCAATCATCTCTTGCCTGATGGCAGCAGCTTTCCTGTTCTTTTCATCCAGCTTTTTCCTCATGGCAGCCCTTTGAGCAGCCTGAGCATCTTTGAACTATTGTCCAGCCTGTCCTTTTTCAAGCTTTTTGGGATCAATTCCAATGTTTTCAGCTTCCTCAGCCACTACTTGTACCAGTGTCTTTGCTTTTCCTTTCTTCCTCAACCAGTTTCTTTCGTTTGTCTTCCTTTTCAAGAAAGGCTGTTAACTGTTGTGGAGTAAGCAGGTACTGTGTGTTGCCGATGACATATGGAACCTTCTCAGGCTCAAGTGTGGTTGTTGGAATCACTCCTAAACTATATTTCAAGTGTTAGTAATTAATATGTAATAGTTAGCTTAATTATGGCCTTTATGTTTGTTATTATGCTAAGGCTTATGTAGAAGGCCCATAAGCCTTGTCCCAAGCCCATATAGGAAAGGAAGGGAACTTGCATGTTGCCCTAGTTCCTTCCTATAAATACCTATGTAAACCTTCTATTGAAGGTTGGTTGTTCAATTCACACACTCATTCTCTACGCATAACTCTTCATTACTCATACGTATGTGTGTGTTTGTTTAGTTCATCCGATCACTTCTTTCTATTTCTTCTATTGATGCTTGTGTTACATATATGGTGACCTAACAGTGGTATCATTCGCCAAATAGTTGGGTGAACATCTTTTGTTTTTGAAGTTATTTTGGTCTTACGTGTAACTCACGGCTCAACAACTTTGTCACGCTTAAAAACTTATTTTTTACACTTTTCAATCCAAGATTCTTGTACTTTTAACGTTTTTAGGTGTTAAAATATCTGTTTTTGGCAAAAAGTTTCAAACTTTACGTGTGGATCATTGTTTTTAAGCTTGGTTTTATACGTGGGATTATTTCTACGCATAAGGTGTTTCTAAGTTTTGGATCATCAAGTTTCACACTTTTGTGTTATTTTGGTGATATTGAAGCTGTTTCATCACAAAAATCTGGTTTAGAAACATCATTGGGCGGAAATCAGTTTTGGTTACTTTCTACGCGTAAGGAAACCCTAATCTTACGCGTAACTTTTCCTTGGATCGATCTTCAGTTTTCGTGGTTTACTCAGTGTTTTCTTGCTTGGATAAGCCTGAAAACACTTCGACTTTGGATATCTTTTACACTGTGATAGTGTAAAGGATTTTTTGGGCAAAACCCTAATCTTACGCATAAGCTCAAACTTATGCGTAGAACTCTTTACGCATAAGATTTTTATTACGCCTAAGCTCTGTCTTACGCATAAGCTAATCCTACGCCTAAGTTTTCTACGCCTAACTTTCAGTTTACGCATAACTTTAGTGTTTCTCAATTCTTCCGCGTAAGCTAATCCTATGCATAAATATCATTTTTACACCTAAGTTTGGTGTTTTTACGCCTAAGTGTTACTTTTCCTTAACGTGATTTCTACGCCTAAGGATACTTCATCAACAACTTTTCATTCGACTACAAAGATCCATTTAACAACACAAGTTTTCAACATGTCTCAACCGCCATACTCTAGCTACTTTCCTTATACTTATACTCAACAACAACAACAACAACTAAGTCCACAACATCAACAATTTAATCAACAATAACAATTTTATCAACAACAATTTAATCAACAACATTATCCAAAACAAGGAGCAATTCAACCTCAAATGGTTCAACCACCACCAAGTATTCAAGTACAACCTTACACAAACGTTTACAATCAACATCCATCCAGGAATACTATGAAGGAACCGTCGTGGTTTGCAAAGATGTGCGAAGCTTTAAGTAGCCAACAATCAATTCATGAGGCTGAATCACTTGATAGACCTCCAATGCTCACTCCCGGAAACTATGATCAATGGGTGATTAGGTTCTTTAGGTTTTGTGATCTAAAGAAGCCACATGGAAAGTTCTTAAATAAGGTTATCTTGGAAGGTCCATTTCAGATGCCTATTGTCGTTACACCCGGAGATCCAAATGCTGTTCCACCAAGAGATGATCTCACAAACATTGCAACTCTTGCTGACCTTTCTGGTGATGAACTTCTACACTACGAAGCTGATGAGCTAGCAATGCAATACATCCTTTTAGGACTACCAAATCCAATCCTTCGAAGTGTTGATGCTCAAAAGACTGCAAAAGCTATGTAGGAACACATTTATCTTCTCATGGAAGGCACTGAACTCAATCAAGAGGATATGGAATCCAAAATTTACTTGGCTTATGAACGCTTCATGATTGAACCAGGAGAGACATTAGAGTCTTATCATCATCGATTTTCAGACATCATCAATGACTTGGAAAAACATAACATCAATATGCCAAGAATTGCAGTCAACTCTAAGTTCCTAAGTAGTCTTGGTCCTGATTGGGAGAAGTATGTCATTTTCATCCGTCAAGCGAAGAATCTTCATCATGCTACATACGGATTGTTGTACGACTATTTGAAGCCTCATCAAAAAGAAGTTGATAAGGAAAGGGTTATCCGTGGCCAAACTGTTTCATCTTCACTTCCAGATAATCAACAACTTTCTTCGTGGGCTCAAACTAGTTACCCTCCTCAACCCGCTCCTCAACCAACTACAACAATTACACCATATGATCCGTCACCGCAACAATCTCAACAAACTCAATTGGTTCCATACAACAACAACAATGATCAAGCACTTTACAGTGAAGCTAATGAGGACTCAGATGCCTTCGATGCATTGCAACAAGGATTTTTTATGATTGCTAAAGCTTTTGGCCGTTATACAAACAAATCCAACAATCGCATTCGTTCCTCATCAAACATAAGGAATCAGGCTGTTGTAAACAATGGACGAGTTGAAGTTCAGAATCGTGGTTATGGTCGTCAGATGGGAGGTGGTCAAGGGTTTAATGCTATGGGTAGGAATAACATGGCTGCTCCACAACAACAGAGAGCTCAAGTGGTTGAACAAAGGAATGCTCAGAATGGGATAAATGGTCTTCGTTGCTACAACTGTAATGAGAAGGGACACCTGGCTAATGCATGCCCTAAGCCGAGGACTAGAGGCAGTGCTTATCACAAGGAGGCTTTACTTTTGGCTCTTAAGGATGAAGCTAGTGGAACCCTCACAAACAAAGAACAGAGCTTTATGGCAGATGCAGACTCAGATGATGATATGGAGGACTTGCAGGCTAATGCAGCAGTTATGTTGATGGCTAATATGCACGAACTCCACATGAGTGACACAGGCCCAGTGTATGACACTGATGGCTTGTCTCAGGTACCCGAACAAACTATATTCATCACTGATCTAATATCTACGCCAACATCTGAATCCGAAGATGGCCCAGACTGTTCAACATGAGCCGTCCACATCTCACTCTGACGATTCTCAACTAGATCTAGTAGTTACATTTGACGATCAAAATGACCTCATGGTTACCTTTGATAATCAAATTGACTCAGTGGTCATACTTGAGGATCTGAATAGTGATCATGTTGTGACTCACGTTGAACACGCTGAACTTTTGCCTAATCCAGATGTTGATCTCTTACTTAAAGACCAACAATCCCGCATGGAAGAATGTCGTGCACGGAATCAGCAATTGCACAGTAAAAATGCACTGTTAACCAGGGATATTGAATGTTTAAAAAGGCAACTCAATTTTTTCAAAACTCAAGAAAAACGCGAACAAGGGTTTGAAGCCGCTTTTGCTAAATCACACCAAAACGAAAAATCATTAGAACGACAAATACGTGATCTAGCCGCATCGAAGAATGCTTTGTTGTCTGAAATAGAACAACTGAAACATGAACATAAAAAACAACTTAGCACTCTTACTTTGGAAACTCAAAAAGCCAAGGCTGAGTTGTTAACTTGTCAAAAACAGTTCTCTGCATACAAAAAGCATTCAACGAAACGAATAGATGACTATCTTGAAGAAATTGTCGGCTTACAACACAAACTCAAAGAGTTTCGAAATGTTGTTTATAAACATGGTGAGTCAATCACAACTATTCAAAAGTTTACTTTAAAACCCAATCCAAATGGATATGGATCGAATCTTGCTGATTACAAACCAAAGCTTTCAACCAAAGCATTCAAACCAAATCCTGAAGTTTCCAGTGCAGAATACAAAATTGATGATTATGTTATGAGTGTTGTTGAATATCATCGTCAAGAGGAATTCGATGCAGAAGACGAGAGTCGATCAAAATTAGAAAATGTTGTTTACAACAAACCATTTAACTATTCAAAAGCTGTCACTTTCGTCACACCAAAGGATTCTTCTAACACACCAAGGATTATCACTAAAACGTCTGAGTCTTCTAATGTTACTCCCCAACCTAATTATGCACAAATTTATGGTCCTTTACCTTCCATCAGTGAAGTAAATTCAAAACCCGAAAATCGTCAAATTCTTAGATATTTTGACATTTTCACGTCTGACCTCAAACTTTTAGAACGTGAGATTGAATTTAATTCTGAAATAAAAGTTGAACATTTTCAATCGCCTCAGGCGCGAGAACAAAGAGATATTTTTCAGAAAAGAATTTTACCCCATGTTAAAATTTTGAAAAATTATGCATTGTATTGGGAAAGGGAATTTCATAAGGAACTTGGATTGATGAAAATCGTTTTCGAGAAAACAGAAACATCTATTTCTAATACTAAATGTAAAAAGAAAATGTTACGAAAATATGTTGATCGACTCTTGGAAGATGTTATCTGTGCTGATATCCATAATGCTGTGTTATTGCATTCTTTGCCATATGCATCTGATTATATCTCTGCTGATTCTGTTGATTCTGTTGAAATTGTTGAGAATACTGATAATGTGCTTCAGATCGAGTCTTTAACAGTTGAAAATGAACGACTATTAAACGAGCTTTCAAATGCAAAACGTCGTCTTCAATGGTGTCAAAAAGATTGTCAAAATCGTGAACTTGCTTTGCAAAACAAAATCAACCAGTTGCATTCCAAAACTTTTAATCCAAAATTTGAGCAACTGGATGATCAAAACGCGTCTTTGAAATGTCAAATCTCAAAATATGAACAAGAACTTGCAAAAGCTAAAAAGGAATATGGTGTCATATTTGATTTACTCAAACAGACTCGTGATGAAGAATCAAACGAACTTGATCATTATCTTGCACGCACTAAAGAAGTCCTGAATTTTGCTGGAAATCTTCGTTCTGAAAATCAAGATTTGATTCACACTATCATTAAGTTAAGAGAGATGTTAGGAAAGTATGAACATGTTCAGCCTAGCATCATTAAGAGACTTGCACTTGTAACACTTAGAAAACGTGACCCCAGAATGCCTACTGACAAACCACAAGATACTAATGTGCTTCCCTCTACTGAAACAGGAATAGTTGCCTCTTTTACAAACGTCCGCACTTCACAGCCTAGGAGCAATACAAGGAAGAATAGGAAGTTGCGACCTAAGAAAAGAACAATAAAGAATGTTGAAGTAGAAGAACACCCTAGGACTTTGAATAAGACTCACGTTGCACCCACTTTAGATATTGCGTCTGACAAATGTAATGGAAAAAGTGTTGTAACGAATGCTGAACTTTTAAGTACTTTTGATATTAAGTCTTATGCTTCTTGTGTTATTTTTCGTAAAAGTATGCTTTCTGATTGTCATGACAAATGTGTTGCTAGAGCTATCTTGTGTCATTTACGGAATCCTAAGAATCGGAATACCTCTAGGCCCACTAATGCTTCTAAGTATGTGCTTGGTAAACCACCCTCTTTAGATTCTAAGAAACGCATTAATGTCCCTGTAGCTCCAGTATCACCTCCAAGGACTGTTGTACCACCTAGTGCATTCACTAAGACTAAAGCAAATACTAGTTGGAGATGGCAGAAATGGTTACACAACACACTAGGATTTAAATGGATGCCTAAAATAATTGATGTGTGTATTTCTACTATAACTGCTTCGGAACCCTCTAACTCTTCGGGTTCCACATCTACTTCTATTCCATCTGTGTCGTCTGTGTGTAATGCAGGTGATACAGATCATCCTTTGGATTGTTGATAGCGGATGTTCCCGACACATGACAGGCAATCTCAAACTGTTATCAAACTTTATTGCAAAGTTCATTGGCACTGTCAGATTCGGGAATGATCACTTCGCAGCTATCATGGGCTACAAAGATTACATCAATGGCAACATCGAAATTAGCAGGGTTTATTATGTGGAAGGCCTCGGTCACAATCTCTTTTCAGTCGGTCAATTCTGTGATGGAGATTTGGAAGTGGCTTTTAGGGAGAAAACTTGTTTCATTCGTGATCTACAAGGAAACGATCTTATGTCTGGCTCTCGCAATTCAAGTCTCTACACTATCTCCATGCAAGACATGATTGTTTCATCTCCCATCTGTCTACTTTCAAAGGTAACATCAACACAATCTTGGCTATGGCACCGTCGTCTCTCACATTTAAACTTTCAAACCATAACCAACCTTGCTCGATACAAACTAGTTGAAGGTCTCCCACGATTCCGATATTCAAAAGATCACCTATACTCAGCGTGTGAACAAGGGAAAAGCACTCGTGCTCACTTTCCTTCAAATGTGGAACACAACTCTCAGCATGTGCTTCATCTTCTTCACATGGATTTGTGTGGCCCGATGCGCGTGCAAACGATTAATGGCAAACGCTGCATCTTGGTAATTGTCGATGACTACTCACGATGGACTTGGGTCTATTTTCTTCGAAGTAAAGATCAAGCTCCACAGATGATCATCACCTTTCTCATGAAAATTCAAGTTCAGCTCCGGAACACAGTCCGACAAATCAGAACAGACAAAGGAGCTGAATTTGTGAACCAAACTCTTAGAGAATTTTATGAGAAAGTGGGAATTGAGCATCAGACATCTATTGCACGTACACCAGAACAAAACGGAGTTTTAGAAAGACGAAACTGTACATTAGTGGAAGCTGCAAGAACAATGTTAATCAATGATAAACTTCCAGATTACTTGTTGGCGGAAGCTGTATCAACTGCATGCTATACTCAAAATCGATCAATGATTACAAAACGCCACAACAAAACACCATTTGAGCTTATCCACAACAGAAAACCGAATCTCAAACACTTTCATGTCTTTGGATCCCTTTGCTACCCAAATAATGATCGTGATGACTTTGGAAAGCTCAAAGCCAAAGCGGACATTGGAGTCTTTATTGGATACTGTGAGAATTCTAAGGGCTACCGGATCTGGAATCGTCGTACAAAGCAGGTTATGGAAACGATTCATGCAAATTTTGATGAGCTTACAGAAATGGCTTCGGAGCATAATAGCTTGGAACCCGGTCACAATCGTTTAAACTTCCCTCAAACCCCATCATCAACTGAACCAAGCCCCCAGCTTACTCGTCAACAAATGGAAAAGCTATTTGTTCCTCTGTTTAGTGATGATATTGATGAACGTGCTCCAGGTGTATCCGATGTTTCCGCTGCTCAACCTGATCATATTCCTATACCTGATATACCTGCTACAACAGCTACTGTTGAAGAAGCACCACCAGTTGACTCTATGACAACAGTTGAACAAACTGCTTCCAACGACGCTGAACCAGCCGATGATGTTCTTAACAATGAAGTACCCCCACCTGCAGATTTTGATCCAAATGCGTTCTTTAACCCGTTTGCTAATGAAACTGCTACACTTGATGTTGCGGAATCATCTACAAGCCATTTGAATCCTCAAAATCTGCACAATGTATACCAACATCAACCCTCTACACATCGTTGGACAAAAGACCACCCTCTTCATAATATTATTGGTAACCCGAATCAACCAGTCGTAACGAGACAACGTCTTCACACAGATGGTGAACATTGCATTTATGCAATCACTGCCAATCTGAGCCTAAAAACATTAAAGACACAATGACAAAAGACAACTGGATTGAATCCATGCAAGAAGAACTCAACCAATTCAAACGTCTTGAAGTATGGGAAATGGTTGAAAGACCAACAGGAGTCTACGTCATTGGTCTCAAATGGATTTGGAAGAACAAATTGGATGCTGAAGGGAACGTAATCAGAAATAAGTCACGTCTGGTGGCTAAGGGTTATAGACAGGAAAAGGGTATTGACTTTGAAGAATCATTTGCTCCGGTTGCTCGTCTTGAGGCTGTTCGGATCTTTCTCGCGTTCGCAGCTCATATGAATATAACGGTCTTTCAGATGGACGTCAAAACTGCTTTTCTGAATGGTCAACTAAAAGAAACAGTCTATGTCAGCCAGCCATAAGGATTGGTTGATCCCGAGTTCCTGAACCATGTCTACAAACTGAACAAGGCTCTGTACGGACTCAAACAAGCTCCTCGGGCGTGGTACGATAAGTTATCATCCTTCCTCATTGCCAATAATTTTACCAAAGGTCCGGTCGACCCAACTCTTTTCATACAATATCACGGGGCACACATTTTAATCATTCAAATTTACGTGGATGACATCATTTTTGGGTCAACACATAAAAAGTACTCAATCGCTTTTGCAAAACTAATGAAAAAACATTTTGAAATGTCCATGATGGGTAAACTTACGTTCTTTCTAGGACTGCAAGTTCATCAATCACCCCGTGGTATTTTCTTGAGTCAGTCCAAATATGCCCTTGAGTTGTTAAACAAATTTGGAATGCAAAACTGTGACACCTATGCCACACCAATGGCTCATACCAAGAAGCTAGACGCTGATTTACATGGGAAATTGGTGGACCCTACCAAATACCGTAGTATCATTGGGTCTCTCATGTATCTAACAGCCAGCAGGCCTGACATTGTTTTTGCTGTATATCTTTGCTCCCGTTATCAGTCGAGACCAACTGAAACCCACCTCTCTGAGGCTAAAAGAATCCTCCGATACATCAAGGGAACCATTAACTTGGGGATCTGGTATCCGAAGGATTCTGGTTTTGAACTAATAGCGTTTTCAGATGCTGATCATGCAGGATGCTTAGATTCACGGAAAAGTACTTCAGGAGCATTATAATTTCTTGGTGATAAACTGGTGTCATGGCAATCGAAGAAGCAGGACTGTACATCGCTGTCCTCAACCGAAGCAGAATATGTAGCCATGTCGGCATGTTGTGCTCAAGTCATTTGGATGAGAACACAACTCAAAGACTATGGCTATGTATTTGACAGAATCCCGATGTACTGCGACAATCGGAGTGCTATTGCGATCTCGTGCAACTCTGTTCAACATTCGAAATCAAAGCACATTGATCTTCGATATCATTTCATCAAGGAGCACGTGGAACAGGGTACAATTGAATTATACTTCGTGGGTACTGAATACCAACTGGCAGATCTTCTCACCAAAGCCTTAGCTCCTGCTAGGTTTAATGAGTTGGTCCACGGATTGGCATGCGGTGTTTGACTCCAGAGGAACTGGATGAACTTTCAAAAAATTCTTAAAACCAGTCAAACACCAAAACCTCTTTTGTAAATATTTTTCAAAAACAAAATACAAAAATATAAAATTTGCTAAAACAACAAAAATATTCCTCTATCTATATTTCTTTTAACATGGCAAGTACATCTGTTCCGTCAACACTCTTATCTTTCAAAATTCAGTATTTTTTTTCGATCAAGTGTTGAGGGGGAGAAAGAAAATATTTTTCGGTTTCATAAAACCTTGTACTTGCATGTTACCATATCCTGGTTGTTTCTTTATTAATGGTGGTCACATTTCTGGTTTACTGACATTCCTTGAACTCAAAATTATAAAATTTCATTATTTTTTAACTCGAGGGGGAGTGTCGTCAAGTTTCTTTCTAAATATTCTTCGTTTGGTAACCAAAATAGAAATTATGAGCATTGAGTGTATATGCTAAAGGTGGAGGGACTGATTGTGTCAAAACCTCAAAGTATTTTTAACAAAATACTCCACCTAACTCATTAACTCTTCACATTTATTATCCAACCTAACAAAATCCTACGCCTAAAAATCGTTCATCAAATCCGGACTTTTGATCATCAATTTGTAAGTGAAAATATGTTCTTTGTAATCATCTAAGCATTGGTTTTAAATCTTTTTGCAAACCAACGGCTAGATTTTAATCTAGGAACGATTTTGTGTTCTACGCATAAGCGTATGAACATACAATCAATGTTGAGTGTTTTTGGTTTAAATGGTTGTGTCAAACGTTTATCTAATCACTTTAAAACCATTTCTATCATTAAAACTCACCCAGATACACGAATTGAATGAGATTGAAATTTAGGGTTTATGCGTTAGTTTGGGGGTTTTCATATGTGAGTGTTTCTGGTCAAAAAGATAGTGGTTTGATGTTGTTTGCATGTTGAATTGATCATATCTAAGCTTAGAAATTACCCAGAAACACTAATTAAGATTTAATTGAAAATTAGGGTATATGTTCTTAGTATTTGGGTATTTGTTATCTGCTTAGGTTTTGATGTTAAAACTTGCATTAAACAACTCACTAGCCTTCTTAGACCTCCCAGAAAAAGTTTGGTGTAATTCCTATGGCTAGATATCTTACTCGTAGAAATTGAACTTTAGGGTTTTAGGTCTACGCGTAAACCTGTTCTACGCATAAATGCTTGAATGTGTATTCATGATTTGTGTTAGGATCATTTTAATGGATGATTTGGTGAATCGGGAGGTCTTGGAAGATGAAAGATTATCATCTTCATGTTAGTGAGAGAAACTAGAGAGAGAAGGGAAACTAGTAGGTGTTTTATTGATAAGAAAGGTGAAATTACACTAAGAGTCTCACCCCTCCATGGAAGTATAGAGGGGTATTTATACCTAAACACATACATCTATGACTAAATGACATAACAAGCCCTTGTTTTTAAGGTAACAAAGATAGAAAATGTAATCCCGTCAATGTCGTTCCATTTACGAGTTAGGAGCGATTCCAACAATCTTCCCCCAATGGGACGACATAAGGGATTACTTGCACCATTTCCTACAAATATTAAAAACAAATAAAGAAAGCTCTTCATAAGCTCTTCAAGTGCTGAGGATGATGAAAGTTTACGCTCTTTGTCTTCTTCTTGTACCTTGACTTGAGAACCGTTTTCTTCACTTGTAGGCAAATGATGTAATATGCATAAATTGGATTAACTTCCCCCCAATTCATGCTGCATGCCTTTAGCAGCTTCTCCGTACACTTCTTTTTGGCGAAGTTTCTGAATCAGCTTCCCCCCAAACTGACAACCGACTTCAGCAGATTCGAAACTTTGATGTAGTGAGCATTTCCTCTAGCTTTTGAAATTTTCAGTACGTAGTGAAATTTGTAGATGAGCAGTAAACCACACAAGGTAAATCTGACTTGTTGCAAAAAATCCGTTCGGGAGTAACATGCAAGAAATCAACAAGATCTTCTCACGTATGTAGATGCTTCACACCAAACAAACCATGAAAGACGAAATGAAACGACTTCCCCCTGAATGTTGCGGTCTATCGGAATAATAGTTACCTGTGAATCTGCAATTACTCGATAAAATGACCGTGTGTGAGGCATCACAACATCATATTTAGGTAACTTCACACACGATAACTCTGTGAAAGTGAGACGATAACACCAACTTGAGAAATTTTAACCACTGATCGTCTCATTTCTTCCCCCTGATTGAAGAAATTCATGAAAGGAGAGGGTTTTCGAAAAAAAATCCAAAAACATCAAAGGAAGCAGACACCACCTATACTCTCTTCCCCCCGATGTTTTCAATGAATCAGAATCATACACCACGTATGTTGATGATGAATTGGAGACATCAAAACCATGTATGTTCAATTAATCGAACAAGTGTGAAGTACCATAAATATCTCGTGAGAATCAACTGCTGATAAAACTTCTCTACTTGTGTATACTATTCTCAGCTAACTCTTTACCGACCCCATTATCATTCTGACGGATTTTTGTAGTGACTACTGATGGAGAAAACCCAATATAACGAACTTGAGACTGAAGTAGTATAACCCGAACTTGTGACTTAAACTTGCACTATTGTCAGACGAAGAACCCCTTTTCTTAATTCCATCGAAAAAAGGTAAACTAAAAGTTTCTCAAATTATCCACACCTTAGTGTGACACTTGAGCACAACAACGTAACTCCTTAAAAGTGATAGTTATAAGTTGTGAGCACAACAACGTAACTCCTTGCATCAGGTTCAACTAGATAACACAAGTCTTTGTCATTCGAAACGGTTAAAGCTCGAACAAGGATCTCGAAGAATCATGCATCCAACCAACCCCGATATCTTCAGATACTAAGTACACGCACCCGTGAAATCCCACTTCAACCTCAAATAAATAATAGTGAATTCACGCCGTAGTCACATCTTGTGGTTAAATTTCCAAATTTAGCCTTTGTTAACGGTTTAAAATGAACTTGATAATGGTTTCTCAATCTTGTCAAAAATGTATCACCCTGTGAATATTCATGACACCAAAATACCACTCCTTTTACTAAATATTATCAAAACAAAACATTAGCAATTTCTATTTTCATAATATTCGGCTCACCATTATCCAGTCCACAATCATATGCCAAGGAATTGGTTATAAATTCTATCAAGCCCAATCCAAATTCCACACAGCCCGTTCCAGTCCAACCCCATAAAAAGATAACCGGCTATAAAAAATCTACACCCTCATTTTATCATAACCCTAACCCTCAAACAGATATGCTCCGCCTCTCTCATCTTATTTTTACTTCACGAAAGAAATAGATCTCATCAAAAAAAAAAAAAAAAAAAAAAACTCATTTCAAGAATATCTCATCACATCCATCTTAATCCACCACGCATAACAATCCGAATCAAATATCAAGATGAAAAAAAAACAAACCACAAACACCGATTCATAACCGGATCCATATATACTGATGTAGCGCAAAATCAAACCAAGAAGCCTTAGAAAAACGTCAAGATCCTTTGAAGGGTCACGGTAGGTACTACATGGTTGTTTCCGTTTGATTTAAGAACGAACCAAGGAGAGTAATATAACACACTTGTTGTCATTATTATCCTTTATTGTGTCGGATATTCAACAAATGAGGCAAGGCATCAAAATAGATCAATGATGGTTTTTGTTTATAGTCGTTAAGATTGACAATACAAACAAAACTGAGATCTAATAATTGTTTTAATTTTAAGTCCGAGTCTTTGTTTGAATGAGATAGAGGTAATAGATAGAGATGAAGTTGATGATTGGTTGTGGTTTAATTGACGAGGGGTTTAGGATAGATTGATGATGCTTGTGACTTATGATGTGGTGATGAAACTGAGGTCGTGAGTTTAAGATGTTTGGTATCTTGGTTTATGTGGTTGAGTCCTTTACCCAGTTTACGCATAAAAGTCTTCTTCATTTTCTTTTCTTGTTCTTACGCGTAAAGACAGAAACGGTTTAGGCGTAAGCTAGGTCTTACGCGTAAAGCATACGCGTAAAGCTTATGCGTAAGGCTTATGCTTATGCGTAAAAACCTTACGCGTAACTGTTCTTACGCATAACTTCGCAGTTATGCGTAAATGCTCTGAAGATGCTCCTTATGCGTAGAAAATGAGGGTTTTGACCCTTTGACTTTTTCCGGCGATGTTTTTCCGACCAAGTTTTACGACCAGAATGATATGACCCAGAAAAATGATGTCAAAAAACCTTAAGTAACCTACTTTGACCACGAGATAATGACCAGATTGACCATTTTAAATTTCACGAGATAGTCATATAAAAAATGATAGTACGAAACTGTTTTTGGACAAAAGATGACACAAAACCAGATATTGCACACTTTTGAATATATTGACCATAAGATACATAAAACTTGTAAAAAAAATCCGTATCTCAAAAAGAATATGAAAGGTTTAAACTTTTGTTGAAAAACAGATTTTTAAACAATATTTTGACAAGATAACATCACCAAAATCAACCAATGATAACAAACCGACCTCGCTCTTGATACCAATGTTAGGATCGTATGTATGGATGATTTGGTGAATCAGGAGGTCTTGGAAGATGAAAGATTATCATCTTCATGTTAGTGAGAGAAACTAGAGAGAGAAGGGAAACTAGTAGGTGTTTTATTGATAAGAAAGGAGAAATTACACTAAGAGTCTCACCCCTCCATGGAAGTATGGAGGGGTATTTATACCTAAACACATACATCTATGACTAAATGACATAACAAGCCCTTGTGTTTAAGGTAACAAAGATAGAAAATGTAATCCCGTCAATGTCGTTCCATTTACGAGTTAAGAGCGATTCCAACAATTTGATTTGAAAAGGAATGAATGTAGATGTTAATATTGATGATATGGTGATTTTATTTCAGGTTTCTACGCGTGTATAATTCAGAATCAAGGTTACTTGAACATCTACGCATAAGGATCACCTTACGCGTAGAATGTTATGCGTAAGAGTAATTTTACGCGTAACCTTTACGCGTAAGGTTCTACAATGGGGACTACGCGTATCCTGTGAAGGATATGCGTAAACAGTAACCTCTACGCATAAGGTTCACTCTTACGAGTAAGCCTTACGCGTAAGGTTCCTTATACGCTTACGCGTAAGCTTTACGCATAAGGCTCTCTTTTCCTACGCGTAATATTCCTTACGCGTAAGTCAAGATCCTACGCATAAGCTTATGCTTACGCGTGTAATCAATCCTGTTTACGCATAAGCTTGCAAAATTTACGCCTAAGCCTAGTTTAACCTAAATTATGAATTGTTACGCGTGCAAACTTGTAAATAAATAAATCATATCGCCACGAAACCAATAATGTCACTAATAAGCTTAAACGTTTAATAAGTTGTGTAAAATAAGTGAAAACTTGGACATTAAAACTCAAAGTTAATCAACTCATGAAAATTATCACGACGTCATTGGACTAACAAGTGACATTGGACTCGTAACAATCATCGACATATCACATTCAAATAATAGACAATAAAATCAACTGTTGACTAATGTAATGTCTTTCGATATGTTGGTTCTTTTGGCTAAATATCTTTCAGATCACGACATGGACGCTCAAATGCAAAACGTGGAAGCACCAAACGTTCTCACTGTTGAAGATATCTTCCCTCATGGTTACCCGATGAAGATCGGAAAGAACAACCTTAGAGTCGATTTTGATAGTCTCACCTGCTCAGAGTCTTCTTGTCTGATTGCTGTGGACATTCTAAAGAATCACCCTTATCAGAACATGCTCACCAATTCTGCTACAGTGCCGGAGATCTACATTCACCAATTCTGGCATACAATGCAAAAGATCAAAGGTCAAAATGCTGTGACGGTGACGCTCAACCACAAACAAGTCACCATCACACCAGCAGACTTAAGGGCTATTCTTCTCATTCCTATCATCGAGCCAACTGAATACAATGCCACACCAACTGAAGAGGCCGTTATGCAATTCATGATCGACATTGGTTATGACGAAGCTACAGGAGTAATCACAAAGCATTCATCCGTGGATCTTAAGAATATTCCCCAGCCATGGCGTACCCTCTACATTATTATCACCAAATCAGTTTCTGGACGTGATAGTGGTTATGAGCATCCCAAGCTCGTGGAACTACAGATCTTTTGGGCTTTGGTCAACATGAAACACATTGAAGTTGAAGCTCTGATATGGGACAACATGATGTCTTTCCTCAAAAAGCTTGGCACCAAGATCCCATATATCAGATATACTGTTGATCCAAAGAGCTCTAGGGTATAATCCTGATATTCCCTTGAGACTCAATGACCCCAACAATCACTCCATGTTGTATGAGCCTACACTCACAGTCAGATTTAAGGAATCAAAAACAAAGAAACAAGGTGCAGTGTTACCAGATCACCTTCTAACTGATGCAGTCAAACAACTGTATTCATACCAAAGGTATCTGGTAGCAGTTGATGAAGGCAAAGTAGGTTTCCTTGATGAAAAGTCCTCCGGTACACCTACTAGGAAAACCAGGAGAGGCAGTACAGGGAGTGTTATAAGCACTGAGAGTCAGAGAAAATTTCTTAAGAGGTCACATACTCTCAAGAGGAAAATTCCCTCTAAGGAAGCCATTCCTATTCCCAAGCCTGAACCGCAACAAAAGCTAGTGGATGAAAGCTCTGAGGAAACTGAATCAGACGAAGAGGTCACCTACTCTGAAACTGCAATCGATGACACTCGAAGAGTAGCAAAACCTCCCAGTCCAAAAGCTGATAAAGGCAAAGGGAAATCTCCTGTGCTTGAACATGATAAGGAAATCTCTGAAGAAGAACCATTTGATGAGGAAAGAGATTATCAAATGAAGTTGAAGAACCTCAGACTCAAATATCTTGCCGATGAATTCGTACTGGATCAAACTCGTGGCCCTGGAGGATCAAGTGGTGGAACTCAAGCCACACAAGTTTCTGATGCGGTTAATCAACCCGATAAGGGAACTGGTACCACCACCCACGAACAACAACAAAGGCAGATTGAGGACTCTATCATCTACGACTTTGAGAATCCAGACATGGAGAATACTGAGAAAACATCTGGTGAAGATGCTAAGGCTGATGAAACGGCTAAGTCTGGAAATGATGAAGACATTGATTATAATAACTTTTTTCTAGACAGTCCCGCACGCTCCAAGGAGGAAACTTCTGAGCCTCCTAAGGACCCTGAGCCACCTCACGTCTCCTCATTATCAGACCCGTCTTCTCACTCTTCACTACCACCATCCAAAGGAACAACCCGATCCACATCCAAGTCAGTGAAGAAACCAACCGACTCTTGGATATCTCGGGCTAAGACAAGGATTGTCAATGCTGTCAAGCAAGTCAGGAAGAAAGATGTGACCAACAAAAAGTTGGATATACTTGCTGACAATATCAAAATTCTACATGACGAGATAGACAAGATGTCTAGTGAAAGGGAATATGTCCAGAAGTTCATGAAACGTGATCTTCAAGGGGAAATGAACGAGATGATTAAGGGCAATACTCACCAGTTCTTACTCGACAAAGTTCCGGGCGTGACAAGAGAAATGTTCAACAGACAATTCTATCCGAATCTGATGCATTTGGCCAAGCAAACTATAAGATCAACACCTATGACCGTAACAATCAACCCAACTGATCCTATAGTGTTCTCCGATGCTGAATTGGTTTCCAGGCTGGTAACTCAAATGTCTAAAAGATCTGCAACATTTACTTCTTACGAAGGTAAATTGTTTGAAGCATTGCTGGAATACCAACTCAAATCAGCATGCAGAGAAGAAGCTCAAAGGCCTAAACGTCCAAGAGACGATGACGATAAGGATAAGGATAAGGATAAGGATAAGGAGCCTAAACATCCAAAGAAGTCTGGAGAACCCTCCTCTGTGCCACCACCACCCCGAAGGACTCCAACACCAAGACGATCCCCTCCACGCTCTTCCGCTGACAAACCTCAGGACTCTGAGTTACCACCCCAGACAGAGAAAACCGGTGATCACTTCGAATACACTGGTGGTGACGATGAGGAAGTTCCTGAGCCCCAACAACAACCCACCTCTCCCGACACAGCTAAGAAACCAGCATCCTCATCTAGGCCAAAGAAAAAGAAGAAGAAGACGCCTAAGGCTGTCGTCGTATCATCTAGGCCAAAGAAAAAGAAGAAGAAGACACCGAATATGACTGGTTTTCTACACTTGTTGATTCTACTCCCTACCCACCTGAAGGTCAAGATATGATAGAAGGTCGAACGTTGGAGCATGCTAAATTACTTCAAGACAAGTTTCGGGTGAAGAAGATGACCAAGTCAGAGTTAAAACGCATCAAGAATGAAGCTTTTCAATTGCTCAAAGACACCTCGGAAAGTGCTATTGAAGTTGAATATTATCTTGAAAACATAGCACGAGCCATGTCTAACAACATTGATTGGCTCAACCCTGAAGCAAACATCGACTTCACCAGACAAGACAAGGCTCCATACTACACCGACTGGTCCAGACCTCTACCAACGATTGGCCAACCTGATCAACCAAAGATTCCATTTTGCTACTTCTTCAACAAAGACCTGGAATTTCTTCTACACGGTAGCGATGGTTCAAAGAAATACGCTACATCACTTACACTTCCGTTCCCGGCAGCCATATACTCCAACTGCATAGCCATCGAGGAAAAGGCTACCCACATGTTTTCCAACAGTATGGAACAGTATGACATTGATGCAATGTATGGGATTCACCATTGGCCGGAACGCCGACGAATCTACTACAAAAGCTGCCAGGTTCGAAAGTCTCAACATGAAGTGCACAGTGATAAAGGGATCGTTGCTGTTAAGCATGTCTCTCTCTCGTCTAAATGGGACTACACTTTCCTCAAGAATATCGTGGTCAAAAGACAAGACGAAAGGGACTATGATTTCTGTGAAGCGGACTTTCAGAATTTGTCTCTCAATGACATTGAAGATCTGTATCTTGCCAAGGTACAGGGACGAATAAGAAAATTCTCGACAGAAATCCAACGTGAATACATCCAGTCCTTGCTAATCTTCATCAGAAGCATAGTGATCCAGGAACGTGTAGAAGATTTACAACTTGCTGTTGAATCGTATCAGACTCGTGTCAACCTCACCAAACCTCAGCTCGAACTCCCCGACATCAATCATCTTCCTCAATACACTCTCATCAGCAAACCGTTTGGAGTAGTCTACCGTAGTGAACTACATCGCAACTGCTTGATGGCGTGTAAAGATCTTCATAAATTTGGAGATCACACACTGAAGAATGTCAGGGACGGCTTAGCTTATAGGTCGAAGGCGATACATGAAGGCATTGGGTCACCAAAGCGATGGAATTCTCAGGAAAGACGGGATGTAAAGAGGATCATCACTCGTATCGATGAAAGGTTGTACAGAAGGGACCAGTTCAGAACTCTGAAGAGCTTCGTAGGTGGTCGTCCCAGGATTACTCTCACAGGCTATCAACGCCCAGTTTGCATTCCTGGTGATATTACTGGACTACCTGGTACCCCTTAAGCTGTTTCATTTTCAATATTGATTTGGATGTGTGATTATTTAATGACTATGGCTTGTGCACACATAACAGTGTACAACCCGTACTTGTCAAGAAAGGACCTTGTGGTACGCTTCAGTGCCACAATCCTTATAAAAGGAGTGAAAGCTTCTTACTTTTGAGTAAAACCTATCAAACCTTTCACTTTTCAAAGGTTTTGCTCAAAAGAACAAGTACTTCCCCTTATGATTTTCAAAACCTCAAAAATTAATATCACTTGTTGAGGGGGAGTATTTGATTAAAAACTTTGTTCACAAATTGTTCTTTGTGGTAATCTTCCCGCAAATCTCGAAATGGTCATATTCAGTATCAAAATTTCTTCAAAAATAACATTTATATGCCATTTTTTAGGGGGAGAAAAATTGTGTGATAAGAAATATGTTGTGAAATTGCAACTGAATCATTGTGCTACAGACTTAACCAATGAATTGACGAGATCTTAAACGTTTAGTAACTTGAAAAGTGTAGGACCTCTATGAATATATCAACCTTATCACGAAATACCTACGTTAACCACAGTTAAGCGTAGAACACGTGAAACCCAACACAAACGTAAAGCGTATAAAGAAAGAAAAGATTAATAAGAGATGGTGACTTGAATGATATAAAACCGTGTATATGTGAGATAAAGATGAACACAAGATGTTGTATATTCCAAAGGAAAAACACACACACACACACTTTCAAGCACACCCCTCAAATGACCATTTGAGGGGTATTTATAGTACAAGTAACTTAAAACCCTAAAAGGCTTTGTTTGGGCTTTTCGTGGGTTGGACATGGATTGGGCTTTGGATACTTAAGCTTTAAACGGCTAGCATAATCATAACGCCTAGCCATTTAGCTTAGTCCAATCCACGAGCCCGTTGACTATTCTATCACGATATCTAACACACGATACAAAGTTCCTAAACGTGAATGACCATCACTTCTAATAAAACAATTAAGGCTAACAATCTCCCCCTAAGGGGTGGTCATTCAAAAGATGCTCCACTTGATTTGGTCTTTACTTTCCTTGAGCTTGAACTTTGCGTGTAGATATAGAATAGTCTTGATTCTTTGTTCCTTCATGCTTTGTGATCAGATAATGTGGTTGTCTGCCATTGTCAACTTTGTTGGTTAGGTGTCTCCACGCCTTTCTCCACCATGCTCACACTTCTATTAGACTTTTGGTTACCAATGATGTAGTTCTCGAGTCTTTAAACTTTGTTGATTCTTTGACATTGACGAAGAATCATCTTTAACTTTGTGTTGCCTTTGATTTTGCTGAGAACTATCATGTGTTGTTGGTATGAGCATGTGGAAAATCTGCACGATCAATCCGCTCCGGAGCTTCCATAAGAAGAAAACATAAACACATGTTAGTAATAAGCGGATTCCGGCACTTACAAGTTTGAATTTCGAGGGTGTTAACAGCATAGTGTGAAAACACATCTCTAATTCTTACAAAGGCCGTTCCTGAACTGGAGTCCCACAAGTGAGATAACGCGATATACCGAAGTACATCTACAGTTCAGATGAGTCGCTGAGGTACACCGAGGCATCACCCCACGACTGTAGACCGTTTGAGACACACTAAGCGTAATCCACGGGGAGTTACCGAAGTGACCTGCTGTCAGGGCTGCTTGATGTTGACCCTGGCAGGAGTTTCCATTCAATCACTGAAGATCACAGATGTGAAACTTCTCATAAATGTTCTGGCAGATTGCTAAGATCTGCGTAGGACTCTAGAATATATCACTTGTGCCCTTAATGATGAACAGCAAGCGATGTCATGACAAGTGTTCCTATGAGATCTTTTGATGAATCTCGTGGCTCTAGACTCAATAGTGCATTTTGGTTTTCCTGAGCGGAGACTAGGGAGAGGGTCTCCTTCTTCAATACCAGCGATCTCTAAGAGAAAGCCAATAGTTTACGTAGGGTTCCCTGTGAGAATGAAACAAATCCCTTTTGAGAGGAATTGAGTGGCTAGAAGGTTTAGTGCAGTGCGTCACTGGGTCCATGACGTCTTTGTCTTCAATACCAGTGTCAACTTAGTGACAACCAGTATCAGATGAGTTGAACCCGGTTTCTGCCCTAAGGTTGAATATGGAGGGCTATTTCTTTTCACCCTTTCTTTTACTTTTCTTTTTAATTCTTCAACCCCTTCTTTCTCCTTTCTCACATTAATACTTTTTTCAATCATTCCTAAGGACTCCTAATACAAACTATTTGTGATGTCCTTGGGTAGATCCCTCCGGCTCTTGCGGATCATAGGACGAATTTCCTATCCTTAGACACCTTATAACTCCATGACTGTCCTATTTTTGCCATAAAACCATTTTTCTTGAAAATCTCTCAGAGTGTTTATGATAGAAAACAGGTTTGAAACACTCCGTGAGTTTTATATTTTTAGAAACACTCCCCCTTCACATGTGCTTATATGTTTTGACAGAAATCTGCACATAGAGGGTAGAGTTCACACTTTTTGAATTGATCGACTTTAAATGAACAAGACCGATTCGAGACACGTTTACATCACTAGAGAACTAGCTTGAAATTATTACCCGTCCTGGTCAAGTCATAGAAAGTTTCTCGAGATGGTACATTTACTGACTTTGATTCCTCGTCAATTCATTGGTTTCAACTGAGTCGAGCTCTTTTGAGAATCAAACAACGATCATTAAACTTTTTGATCACATTTTAATCACGTCTCCTCCCCCTCAAAAATAGCATATTTGTGATATTTTTGATATCATCGGATTAAAAAACATTTTTAGAATCTTTTGGGGAGACAAACGGATTTGATTTAAGCATGAATTTGGAACATTTTGTTTTAGACTCCCCCTTTAATAAAGCATAATCAATTAAAGGGTTTTAGAGGGAGTTATCTTGAGCACAAAATTTTTTGAAAGATTTTGAAAATCTTTTTGAACAATCTTGGAAAAAGTGCTCAAGATGATGATGATTTCTCACCATTTTTAAATGTAGTGCACTGAAGCGTACACTAGTGATTTTCATTAAAAACACGAGTTTTGATCTGAAATAATCAAAAGTCATCATTTCGGTCCGGGTTTCGTACTGATGTATACGAAAGCCATTATTGAAGAAATTTTGAGAAACGACATGTTTTAGAAAACATATTAAAGAACTCTCGCTCAAGCATCTGTACATGCCCGTATCATTGTTGAATGACATTTCTAGAAACGTATAGAATATCGATTATACAAGAGACATGTCGTGAGAAGAATATTTTTGGATTTTTGATTTTATATTGTTTTTGTATTTTTGAAAATTTTATATTTTTATATTTTGCTTTTGTTGGTTTTTCAAATTTTGTATTTTGTTTTTCAAAAATATTTACAGCGAAGCTATTTGAAAAAAATCATTTTCAAGAAGATTCGAGAAGACGTTCTAACTCCTCAGGGGTTAGGCTTCGCATTCCAATTCGTCGAACTAAATAGTCAAACCTTTCTTTTGGAAGGGCTTTAGTTAATAGATCGGCGAGTTGGTAATCAGTCTTCACGAAGAATAATTCAATAGTACCATTTTCGACGTACTCTTTGATGAAGTGATAGCGGACTCTGATATGCTTAGTCTTTGAGTGATGAACAGGATTGCATGATATGGCTATGGCACTTTTCGAGTCACAATACATAGGTATTTTATCGAAAGTAAAGCCATAATCTGTGAGTTGTGTTCTCATCCATAGAACTTGAGCACAACACGCAGATAGAGACACATACTCAGCTTTAGCGGTTGAAAGTGCAGTGCAATCTTGTTTCTTTGAAGACCAGCTGACTAACTTTTCTCCCAAAAATTGTGCTCCTCCGGATGTACTTTTTGCTGTAACTTGGTCACCTGCGTGGTCCGCATCTGAAAAGGCAATTAGATCAAATCCGGATTCCTTCGGATACCAAAGTCCCATGTGAATGTATGTCTTCAGGTACCGAAAGATCCGTTTAACCTCTTTGAGGTGCAGTTCGGTAGGCTTTGCCTGAAACCGTGCTAATAAGCAAACAGCAAAATGAATATTTGGTCGACTAGCAGTAAGATACATGAGAGAACCAATCATGCTCCGATATTTCTTCGGATCAATAGGTTTCCCAAACAAATCGGCTCCAATTTTTGGTGAAGTTACCATTGGTGTTCCGACCGAGTCACAATTATCCATACCATGATTTTTCAAAATCTCAGTTGTATATTTAGCTTGATTTATAAAAATTCCACGAGGGGACTGATGTATTTGTAAACCAAGAAAGAATTTTAGTTCCCCCATCATGGACATTTCAAATTTACTTTTCATGAGATTTTCAAAATGTTTTGAAAGATTTGGATTAGTGGACCCAAAGATGATGTCGTCCACGTAAATCTGAACAATCAAAATGTCGTTTTTGCATTTTTGTGTAAATAAGGTAGGATCAACTGTTCCTTTGGTGAAATTGTTTTGGATAAGGAAAGAGGACAGTTCGTCATACCACGCTCTCGGAGCTTGTTTCAATCCATAGATTGCCTTTTTGAGTTTGTAGACGTAGTCTGGATGTTCCAAGTCTATGAAGCCTTTAGGCTGACTCACGTACACTTCTTCTTTCAGAGTTCCATTCAAGAACGCGGTCTTAATGTCCATCTGATAAACCGTGATGTTTTTGTGAGCTGCATAGGCCAAGAATATCCTGACTGCTTCAAGTCTAGCTACCGGCGCGAATGACTCTTTAAAGTCTATGCCTTCCTCTTGTCTATATTCTTTGGCCACAAGATGAGCTTTGTTGCGAATAACAGTCATCTCTTCATCCCTTTTGTTCTTCCATAACCATTTGAGATCAATGACTCGAATGTCAATTGGTCTTGGAACCATTTCCCAAGAGTCATGAAGATGGTATTGGAGAAGTTCCTCCTGCATCGCTTCTATCCATGCGGGTTCTGCCATTGCCTCGCGAATGTTCTTTGGCTCGATATTGCTAATTGAGCAAAGGTAAATGCATAAAATCGGTGGCAAGTTGACGTCTCGTCTGAATTGGCCTTGAAGGTTCACCAATTACTTGTTCAATTGGGTGGTCTTTTGTCCACTTCAGAGTAGAAGGATACCGTTGGTTAAATGTATGCGAGTTAGATGGTTCTCGTAAGTTTGAAGATGATTCAGCTGATTCCGTAGCAAACGGGTTTTCAAATAAGTCTTCATGGAACATTGCATCGTTATGGTTTTGGTTTTGCTCATCAACTGCTGGTAGAACAGGTGCAATAACTGGAGTAGATGTAGATGATGTTGATGGGGTTGGTGCATTGGTTTCGACCATTGTAGATGCATCTTCTGTTGGTGGTGGAGGATGATTTTGAGCGGGTGCAGCGGAATGATGGTTTGATGCATTTGTCGAAGTTCCACCATAGTATTCATCGAACATTAACTCGAAGAAATTCTCCCATTCTTGTTCTTTAGGATTGTCAAACGAAGTTGATTGAGCTCTTTGAGGTACGAGTCCTGAACTGATGTGTCCAGAAGTCTGTCGGTTTAGTGCGGGTTCTAGAGCGAGTCTCTCAAAAGCCATATGTGAAAGTTCATCAAATTTCACATTCATCGTCTCCATGATCCTCCTAGTTCCTCTGTTATACACCCT
Source organism: Chrysanthemum seticuspe (assembly GCA_019973895.1). Lineage (NCBI taxonomy): Eukaryota > Viridiplantae > Streptophyta > Magnoliopsida > Asterales > Asteraceae > Chrysanthemum > Chrysanthemum seticuspe. The sequence goes on along the minus strand of BPTQ01000005.1, from coordinate 194,463,358 downwards.
GAATGCCCTCGAGTTATCTGAATATCCAATGAGATTCCAATATCACCTTTTGCTTTCAGTTTTCCAAGATCTTCTCTGTCATTCGTAGGATAGCACAAAGCGCCAAACACGTGAAAGTAAGAGATATCAGGTTTTCTGTTGTTCACAAGATCATATGGGGTTTTATTGAATCTTGGATGGATAAGGGATCGGTTCTGAGTGAAACAAGCAGTGGCAACAGCATCAGCCCAAAGAAATAACGGTGCACTAGAATAGATTAGCATTGTGCGAGCAGCTTCCACAAGAGTTCTATTTCTTCTTTCAACTACCCCATTCTGCTGTGGAGTTCTAACAACTGATGTCTGATGAGTAATTCCAACATCTTCAAAGAAATTTCTTAACTCCTGATTAGTGAATTCAGTGCCGTTGTCTGTTCTTACAACCCTTACTGGAGCTTGAAGAAGTACTTGAATGCGTTTCAGAAAGGTGATGATCATGCCTGGTGCTTCGTCTTTTGATCTCAGAAACTTAACCCATGTATATCTTGAATAATCATCGACGATAACAAGAATATACTTTTTCCCATTAATGCTTTCAACTCTCATTGGGCCACATAAGTCCATGTGCAACATATGCAACCTTGCTTCCGAACTAGGTACGGATTTGGGTTTATATGATGCTCTTTTGATTTTTCCTTGTTCGCATGATGGACATAAGTGATCCTTGGTGTATTTGAACTTTGGAAGTCCATTGACGATGTTGTCTTTGGCAAGATTGTTGATGGTGTCAAAATTAAGATGAGATAACCGTCTGTGCCACAACCAGGACTGTGTTCCAGATGCTCGTGTCATAAGACATATTGGTGATGAAGAGGCCATTTGATTGATGTCGATAGCATACAAGTTTGTATCACGATTCCCAGTTAAGAGATCAGTGCCATCCAAGTTTCTAACGAAGCAAGCATTTTTCCGAAAAGCAACCTCTAAATCTGCATCACAGAACTGCCCGACTGAGAACAAATTGTGTCCCAACCCTTGAACATAGTAAACCCGAGTGATCAAATAATTTCCAAAAGGTAGATCTCCATAACCCATGATAGCTGCTACATGATCATTTCCGAAACGTACGGTTCCCATGAATTGCCAGACGAAATTGATCAGCAGCTTCAGATTCCCGGTCATGTGCTTGGAGCAACCCGAGTCGATGATCCAAAGACATATTTCGATAACTTGCCAATCACAGAAGAAGCAGATTTTGGAAACCGTTTCGATTTTGGTTCCTTTGGGTTAGAGGTAAAATCCTGATCACACTCATAGAAGTCATCAATTGGTAAGACAGGTGCATCACTCATTCTTCCATTCTCGAGTGTGAAAGTTCTACCCGTGGGTTTCCAAATGTCATCCCTAAAGTAAACATTATGCTCCCTATCAGTAGTGTAAAGCCTAAGTCTCGCGACTAGTCTTCCTATTCTTTTAGCATAAGTTCTTTTGGGAATATTCTTCTTAATAGGCTTAACAATCTCATTCTAAGAAACACAATCATCATGAACATTAGTTAAAGAGTTCTTGCAAGTTAAACAAACAGATTCAACAGATTCATTAAACTTAGCAGATTTCATAGGTTCATTCCATTCAGATGAAATGTCTTTCTTATTACAAAGCGGTAAACTCCTAGTGTGTTCTTCTACTTTCTTCTCTTTATTCAAGTGACTACTCTTAGAGGCAAGCGAGACTCTATTGTTCCTTGTATTGCTCTTAGGCTTTAGTCTGCTGCTCCTAGAGGTGCTTCCTAGTCCTGTAGAAGGTAAGGCACACTCATTAGGATTCACATTTTTATCAAGAGAAGAGGTTTCGGCTTTCCTAGTCTCTTTAGAGTGCTTTTCTAAACTTATGTCGTTTGTTCCAGATGTTTTAGATGTGGAGGCAGACGCATTAGTGGTACTCATCTTAAAAAGGCCAGGAGCTAAAACTTTTGGTTTCTCGATAACCGCTTTTCCTTTATCAACATTTTGTTTAGGCAAGGCAGGTGGAGTGACTGGTTTTGATGAAACATTTTTCTCATTGACTTTTGGAGGAGGCATAGAAACAGACATTTTTGGTTTGGAAACCATTTTGGGAACATTTGCTTTCTCCGCAGTCAATGGTTTTTTAATCACAGTATCCACTGCCTTTCATTTTTGACTTTCCAGCTGAGCCCTCAAAAGATCATTTTTCGCTTTCATGTCATTGTAGGCACGCTCATACGACAATTTGTCATACTTGCATTCCTCAGTTTTGCGATCAAGTTGTTTAAAATATGAGACATTTTCTTTTTCAAGTTTCTCAAGTGCTTTTTCATATTTTAAAACAATTTTGGAGGTCTCAGACTGGAGTCTTTCATGATCTTCAACATAATATGTTTGCAAAATGATGGACATAATATCAGTAGTCAGACATCTTCGAAGAGAGAGTCATTTAAATTTTCCAAAACTTTGACTTGTTCAACACAGTGATTAGCTTGCTTTACCAGGGATTTATGGTCCTTGACAAAGTCAGTTGTTTCTTTCAAAAACGCTTGTTCAAAATGAATTACCCTTGCCCTGATGGCATTCAGCTGAGGGGCAATTTGAGTTTCAAAAAACTTTCTTTGTTCGATGTCAAAACTAGAGAACCAGTTGTTAGGTGTAATAGTGGTTTTAGTTTTAACAGTGTCTTGAAGATCCACAATTCTAGTTTTCACATTTTCTAAAATACTTCTCGCATCACTTGTGTTAAAAGGATTGTTTGAAGACATTTGTTCAATGTTCGAAAGAGAATTTGAGACAACAACTGGTTTTGAAACAGATTTTGAAACAGGTGTTGACTCTTTGTTTGAAACACTTGGTGTGATGGAGAACTTTGACTTTTCTTTTTGATTAACAAAAGTAATTCCGTTAATTTTGTTCCATTTGTTATAATCAATAGGTTTGATTTCCGGATTCTTTTGTTTCATTTTTGATCTACTCTCCTCAGATAGTTCTAACGTTTCAAGAGAATCACGAACAATAATGGGTTTATGCAAAACATTTCCATTGTTTAACACATTCTGATATTTCTGAGCTTTCTTGAGGAACGAAGAAGGGTCGTTACCAAGTGCCATTCTATTAGTAGTATGAAAACGCGGATTTACTTGATTATAAAGCATCTTGATTGTTTGAACAGAATGACCCGTTTTGAGAAGCAAATTTTCCAAAGTTTGGATTTTTTCATTTTTATCAAGAATTTCATCAAGAAGAGAATCTTCTCGTTTTGAAAAATCAGTAATCAACTGCTTCTTCTCTTTTTCAAGATTAGAAAACATTTCTTTTTGTTTAGAAAGTTGGTTATTTAAATCAGAAATTTCCTTGTTTAAAGATTTAATTTTTAAGTTCAAATTCACATCAAGTGTGTTATACTTGATTTGCAAAAGTTGTTCTTTAGAAACCAAATTTTGATAACCAATTTCTAATTCAGATTCTTTGTTTTTCTGAAATTCAAAGGCTTTTACGTTCTCCTTGTAACTCTCAAGCTCAGCGGTCAATTTAGCATTCGCGGCCTTAACATCGCGATTGACCTTTTTAACTTTCTCAATTTCAATGCCACAGTTGTTGATTAATGATTCAAAATAAGCACGTGTTTCCTCATCAGTCTCAGTATTTTGAGCCACACAGCCTCCACTAGGATCCACATCTGGAGTTTCGGAGTTAGTATTGCTACAACTCGGATTGTCCAGGTATGTATCATAAGTAGGTGCTGGCGTCACAGAATGCTGTTCGTCATGAGTAAACACATCAAATATGACATTGTTATAGCATGGATCAATGATTGGTACCTCAGATACTGCGTTGGCGTCATAGATAGGAGGTGCGTCATAATCAGTGTCGTACTTAGTCTCCTGAAGATTTGCCATGAAGATGCAGTTTGCATTGAGTTCCTCGAGGTCTTCCAAATCATCCATAATAGCCATGAAGTCATGTTCCTCAGCACTCAATTGAAGTCCAGATTGTTCCTTTTGTACCAACATGATAGCTTTCTGAAGATACGCAAGATCCTTCTTTTTCGGCTTAGTTGGACAATTCCTTGCCATGTGACCCAATCCTTGATAGTTATAACACGTAACCTGATTACCCTGATTCACATTTCCATAATTCCCAACGACTGGAGCTGCAACATTCCCATTCTGATTACCCACTGCTCTATTCCCAACATTCTGACCCATCTGATTACCCTGATTCGGAACCGCCTGATTACCCATGCGAAATCCAGTAGCATATCCCTGCTGATTCCCAATAACTCCAACCATTTGTCTTTGACGACCCATATTCACACCCGGCTGTGCAATTTGCCTGTTGCGAGTGTTTGATGAAATCCTTTGGTTGTTGTTAGTTGGTGTGGAATAGCGACCTCTGAATGCTTTACCCAAGAATGCAAATGCTTGTGACAAAGCTTCTTCTGGTTCCATTTCAAGATCAGTGATTCCTTGTTCCTGGTAATGTTGTTGTTCAGGTGGATAGTTTTGTTGTTGTGGTTGTGGAATGTATTGCTGCAAGTTGTGGTTGGAAGATGATGAAGCTTGTTGTTGTGTATGCACTGAAGTTTGAGTCTTTGCAATGAGTGCCAATGGATCATGATTCTTTGCTAATCTTTCTTGCCTGACTTCATTCACTTCATTTTGGTTTTGTTTCAGAAAATCGTTGAGTTGATCAAAGTTCACTTGATGTAAGTCTTTTGTTTGGTTGACAATAGTGACATATCGTCCCCATTCTTCTGGTAGATTGTTCAAGAACTTGATGTTGCTCACGATAGTTCTGGGTGTCAACTTGTTTCTGATCAGCTCATTCATTAAAGTGCAGAACCTTCCATAGTAGGATTCAATGGATTCTCCTGGAGTAGATGTAAACTTCTCCCAAGCAGTTAGCAACTTGTTCTCTGTGTCTTGTTGACCAATTTCAGTTCCATGACAAAGTCGTCTAACACGTTCCCACATATCGAAAGCAGTTTCACAACTGTCTACAGCAGCAAAGATGTCTCTTGGTAAACCCAGTTGGACAATATGAATTGCCATGTCATCTGCTTTGACTTGTTTCTGATCCTCTTCAGAGTATTCCGAGTCTTTTTGAAGACGAAGAAATGGTGGGACGGGAGGTGTTGCATCAGCATTTCCAGGGTCTTGGACTTGTCGAGGTATGAAGGGTCCATTCTGAATGGATTTGATCATCAATTTTCCATTAGGTTTTGTCTTGATGTAACGAAGCATTCGACTTGTCCATTGAAGATAACCACCTTTTTCCAACATAGGAGGACGGTTTTCGGCACCGGCTGCATGAATGTCTTGTTGAGTTGCCATTGATGAAGGTATGATCTGATAAAGTTGATGTAGGATCGATTCAACGATAAAGGAGTTGTGGTTGATGAAGATTAAGCTCAGTTGAGGTGTTTCTGAAAGTCGTACTCGTAACCTTGGTTCTTAAAAAATTTTCGCCCAAAATTTGAAATTCACTATAAAAATCAATTCTAAGGTCGTATGAACAATTTTAGTTATGACAATTTTGACGCCAAATTTGACCCGAAAAATTTGAATTTAGGCCCAAAAATTTGAATTTTTGACCAAAATTTTCACAGTTAAACCAAAATTTGAATCTCGCGTAAAAATTGAACGTTTAGTCTCCTTAAATTTATTTAAAAAAAAAAAAAAAAAAAAAAAAAAAAAAAAACTTTATGCGTAGAAAGAGCTTAGGCGTAGACAACAGAAGTTACGAGTAGACGAGGCTTAGGCGTAGGATCTTATGCATAGGAAGCTTAGGCGTAGGATCTTAAGCGTAGGATCTTAGGCGTAGGATTCCTTAGGCGTAGGAAATTCTTATGCGTAAACAGTATCTTACGCGTAACCTTAAGCTTATGCGTAGGCAAAAAGTTACTCGTAAACCTTACGCGTAATTGTGAAGTTATGCGTAGAGTTACTCGTAAGATTTTAGCTTATGCGTAAACTATGGTTAAGAACCAAAAATCCTTTACACTGTCACAGCGTAAGGGATATCCACAAGTCGAAGTGTTCCACACACTTATCCAAGTGAGGGAAGCACTGACTAACCGTTATAGCTCGAAGATTCTTCACCAAAAAGTTATGAGTAGAAAACTAGGGTTTTGACTTTTTGACTTCTACTCGTAAGAAATTTCCAACAATTCAAATGATTTCTTTTGCACAGATAGTCTTAAAAACACTCGAATAACCCAAAAATGTTGACCTTTTTCACCCAAAGTGCTTAGAAAAGTTACGACTAGAAATGACCAATGAACCAAAAATGAGCTTAAAAATGATTCAAAACACGTAAAGCTTCGAACTTTTTGCAAAAAACTGAAACTTTAGCACCAAATAAACCTTAAACCACAAGAATCTTGAATTTTTAAGTGCAAAAATTAAAGCTTTAAGCGTGAAAACTTTGATAACGAAGCTACGCGTATCACTACTAAAAAACTTCAACCAAAACACTCCTAAACCATTGTTAGGCGATTGATACCAATTGTAGGACCTCTACGAATATATCAACCTTATCACGAAATACCCATGTTAACCACAGTTAAGCGTAGAACACGTGAAACCCAACACAAACGTAAAGCATATAAAGAAAGAAAAGATTAATAAGAGATGGTGACTTGAATGATATAAAACCGTGTATATGTGAGATAAAGATGAACACAAGATGTTGTATATTCCAAAGGAAAAACACACACACACACTTTCAAGCACACCCCTCAAATGACCATTTGAGGGGTATTTACAGTACAAGTAACTTAAAACCCTAAAAGGCTTTGTTTGGGCTTTTCGTGGGTTGGACATGGATTGGGCTTTGGATACTTAAGCTTCAAACGGCTAGCATAATCATAACGCCTAGCCATTTAGCTTAGTCCAATCCACGAGCCCGTTGACTATTCTATCACGATATCTAACACACGATACAAAGTTCCTAAACGTGAATGACCATCACTTCTAATAAAACAATTAAGGCTAACAAAAAGACTTGTCCGGGACGGGTAATAATTTCAAGCTAGTTCGCTAGTGATGTAAACGTGTCTCGCAAAGGACTTGTCCGAGTAGAATGTACCATTCGAGAAACTCTTGGTAGACATGAACTTTGACGGGTTTGACAACCTTTCGAGGCTTGTCCACACCTTCAAGGTAGTTATTAGAGCTAGTTGTCGCCTAAAAGCTGACAATAACTATGCAACGTAACCGTGTATCGCGGGGAATTGTCTATCTTGAGTTGTTCAATTCAAAAGTGCGAGCTCTTCCCTCACTGTGCAGATTTCTGTCAAAACTCTCAAGCACATGTGGAGCGGGAGTATTTCTAAAAATCTAAAACTCTTAAAGTGTTCAAACATGTTTTCATTCACAAATACTTTGAGAGATTTTCATGAAAACGGTTTTATGGCAACATAGGTTAGTCATGGAGTTATAAGGTGACTAAGGTTAGGAATAACTGTCCTATGATCCGCCAGAGCCGGAGGGATCTACCCAAGGACAACACCAATAGCTAGAATTAGAAGTCCTCAGGTATGATTATAAAAAGGAGAAAATGAGAATCGGAGAAAGAAGGAGTTGAAGAATTAAAAAGAAATGCAAAGAAAAGGGTGAAAACAAATAGCCCTCCAAATTATTCAACTTAGGGCAGACACCGGGTTCAATTCACATGCTACTGGTTGTCACTTGATGACACCGGTATTGAAGATCAAAAGTCGTCATGGACCTAGTGACGCATGCAATAAACCTTCTTAGCCACTCAAGTTTCTCTCAACAGAAGCTTGTTTCATTCTCACAGGGAACCCTACATAAACTATCGGCTTTCTCTTAGAGATTGCTGGTATTGAAACAAGGAGACCTTCTCCCTAGTCTCCGCTTAGGAAAACCAAAGCGCACTACTGAGTCTAGAGCCACGAGATTCATCAAAAGATCTCTTAGGTATACTTGACATTTCATCATTTGTCGTTCAACAAATAAGAATGCAAGTGATACGTTATCGAGTCCTACACAGATCTTAGCAATCGGTCGAGAACATTTATGAGAGGTTCACACTTGTGATCCTCAGTGATTGAATGGAAACTCCTGCCAGGGTCAACATCAAACAGCCCTGACAGCAGGTCACTTCGGTAACTCCCCGTGGATTACGCTTAGTGTGTCTTAAAAGGTCTACAGTCGTGAGGTGATGCTTTGGTGTACCTCAGCGACTCATCTGAACTGTAGGTGTACTTCGGTACATCGCGTTATCTCACTTGTGGGACTCCAATTCAGGAACGGCCTTTGTGAGAATTAGAGATGTGTTTTTACACTATGCTGATAACACCCTCGAAATTCAAACTTGTAAGTGCCGGAATCCGCTTATTACTAACCGTTGTTTTATGTTTTCCTCTTATGGAAGCTCTGGAGCGGACTGATCGTGCAGATTCTTCACATGCTCATACCAACAACATCACTAATGGAAGTTCTCTCAAAAGGCAACACAAAGTCAGAATGATTCTTCTTCAAGTCAAAGAATTTACAAAGTTTAAAGACTTAGAGAACTACATCAGTACTGAAATCCAACGTTAAAAGAGCGTGTGAGCATGTTGAAGAAAGACTTGGAGACACTGGAGCAACGAAGCAGACCTGATGCAGACAACAACAACATACTATCACTACCATCACAAAGAACAAAGATCAAAGAACAAAGAAAATGATGACGTCAAAGCAGAACTTTTCTAAGGAAACAATTTCTCTACACTGGGAGATTGTTCGAATCAAGGCATTTCTTCTCACAAGAAAGAAGAATGTCAGAAGACGTCAAAGCTACTATTACATCAGCACCTTCATCGTTTATACTATCAATCACTAACACTTAGGGGGAGATTGTTGGAATCACTCCTAAACTATATTTCAAGTGTTAGTAATTAATATGTAATCGTTAGCTTAATTATGGCCTTTATGTTTGTTATTATGCTAAGGCTTATGTAGAAGGCCCATAAGCCTTGGCCCAAGCCCATATAGGAAAGGAAGGGAACTTTCATGTTGCCCTAGTTCCTTCCTATAAATACCTATGTAAACCTTCTATTGAAGGTTGGTTGTTCAATTCACACACTCATTCTCTACGCATAACTCTTCATTACTCATACGTGTGTGTGTGTGTTTAGTTCATCCGATCACTTTTTCTATTTCTTCTATTGATGCTTGTGTTACATATATGGTAACCTAACAGTGGTCATTAAGGCTTTTCCTTTATCTTGAGCAGAAGAAGAGGATGCTACCAGTGGAGGTGTTGTTGTGATGATAGGTGGTGTTCTTGCTACTGTCATTGTTGTTGTTGTTGATGATGGTGGGACTGATGAGAGTGGTGTTGCTGATATTGGTTGAGCTGGCTCCCCCTCAGTGTGAGAGGGAGTCTCTTCAGTGGCTCTCTCCCCCTCAACTGTTGCTGCAACATTAGTGAGAGCAAGAGTTGCTTGGGATACTGAGGGAGTTGGAGTTGCTTGACCTTTGAAGGCTTGATATATCTCTGTGACCATGGCCTTGATGTCAGTTGTATCTTGTTGAAGACTTGTGACCTTTTCAACAAGATTGGCCTGAGATAATTCCAGGGCAGTCATTCTAGGCCATAGATTCCAGGCCATAGAAGACGATGCCTTAGCCAGATTAGTAACTTGAGCATCCAAAGAACCCAGTGTTGTTTGAAGAGACTAAATGGAGGACTGAAGACCCTGAACATTTGTATATTGAAGCATGTTGATTAGTTCAGTGAGGCTGGAGGAATTCTTCATGTAAGCCTCAGTAGCCTCCAGTACTTTGGAGTTAAGTGCTGGGTCTTCTTTCACAGTATCCTTGATTTCATCCAGCTTAGTGTGAGACTCCTGGAAGTACTTGAGAAATTTGATCAGGTTGTCATCTAGTCTGTGCAGATGTTGATACATTAGATCCCTGTGCTCATCAGTGTTGGCATTAAAATTGAGCACTTCAAATTTTAGATCAGCATAACTGGAAGCTGCTTCAATGTGCTGATCCCAGAGAGTATCAGTAACACCAGAATATAACTTCCTTGAAGCCTTTGTAATCCACATAACCAACAGTCTTTCAGTCAGAGGAAGAATGTTGTCAAACTTTTTGAATTCCTCAGGATAGGATGAAGTAGAGGAATCAGAGTCATTTTCATCAGGTTGAGCAGGTGACTCTTCCGTCTCTTGTGGATCAGGCTGATGCTCTTGTTCTTAAGTTTGAACATCAGCTTCCATTTCTTCTCCTGCTGAAAGTATTTCTTCCTTACTGTCAGCAAGCTCTTGATCATAGAATAATATATCAGTGACCTCAGCAACAGTTAACAAGCCAGTGGTGGTGATGGGTTCCATATCAGCGGGTGGTATTTGTCCCTCTGAGTCTTTGTCCCCCTGTGCTCCTTCAAGCACTGGTGGGTGATTCCCAGTGCTATCCCTAGAAGCGGTGGCAGTGAGATCCCTATCAGTGGTTTGTGCGTTTCCCCCTGAGTCTTTGGTGAATGTCCTCCTTGCGCAGTGTGGAAGGCGCTCCCCTACCAGCGGGTTGTTTGTTTCCCTCTGGATTTTGGGGAGTAGTAGTTGGGACCAAGGGCATTGACTGTGATGTATCAGTGTCCTTCGTTGTTACCGGGTTGGATGATGTTTGGTCTCCTTTGGGTGCCAGATCAGTCTTGGGCTTTCTTTCCCTTTTAGGCTGTGTTCCTGAAGCCTCAGGGCCCTGAGACTTGGTTTGGTTTTAGTCCCAGTCTGAGACTTCCCCTTTCTCTTTTTGGGAGCAGGGTTTGGAGACACTGAGTCCCTCTGGTTTTTTACAGCAACCATGTAAGATATAGGATTTCACAAACACATCAAACCAAATCCATATGGGTGTATACAATGTTTTAGAGAGAGAAATTTCTAGAGAGAGAAAGGGAAGATAGTTAGGAACCATGTGAAACAAAGAAAAATAGTATTGAAGCTCCAACCCTCTACCTTGGGAGGTAGAGGGTATTTATAGTGTCATACAATAAACGCCACCTACGGGCTGTGGATCAGGCATACATTGGGTAAAGACCCGTCCGTCCTCCACGGTGTTACTTAACTAACTACTCGTTAACATAACTTGACTACGACTACGAGCTTTCTAACGATTATATAAACTTGAGGTGACCGACACTTTAATGACTGAATTTTCTAATTCCTAACAATCTCCCCCTAAGGGAGGTCACCTCAATTTACACAGAATACAAACAGATGTTACAATAAGATTGTTCTTGAATTCTTGTTTAAGTTCTTTGCTCAGTAGCTCGTAGTCTTTAATTCTTCATGTTATCCATGTTTGAATATTTCAAGTGGAGGTCTTTAACTGATCCACGTGATAATGAGTTTTGAGCCAGCTTTGAGATCATCAGCTTGCATAAATCACTGACTCTTCCATTGTGGTGTTAACATTATGTGACGTTGTGACAATGGACCGACATGCTCACATTCTGGATCATGAATTCTTTTCATCAAAGTAGCGGAAGCTTTAGTTGATTCATGATATTTGCAGCAGCGTAGCAAAAGCATGGAGTGAAAATATCAGAGTCGTTGATGCACTTATCATGATTTCTTTTGAAATGAATGTGTTGTGTGAGCATGTGGCTATGGATTGACCTCTCCATTCTGATCAGCTGCAAACGTCGGGTGTACCTGCATACAACAGTTAGCAATAAAGTGCACGAAAGTGTCTTTGATCACTTTCGTTGAATTGAGGTACACGGCCCACGGTTCCCCGTTGATCAGTACAAGTACTGCCTATGATCAGGTATAATTCTGAAGAATCTCCTTGACAGGGTTTCGCAGCTGCTCTAGCTGTTCTCAAACCGGAACGTCTCAAAGAAGACAACACGGAGTGAGTGAACCAGCGAATTGAGATTCACTGATTGATGAAAAGAGATTTGAAAAATAATCGTGTACCGCTCAATATAAATCATTTTTGCAATACAACGAAGGTTTTAATGAAAATCAATTATCAATCATAAACACCTTTTATTTTGAAATATCAATACATAGTCGATGTAGCTAGAGAAAAGAGTTTTAAGCACAACGACCGGTTTTTCAAAGGTATCCGTCAATCCATAACCTGAACCAGGATTGATTCAAAAATTTGAATCCCCCCATCGTTTCTGTTCAGTTGCCACATGGTTGATCTATTGGATAGATCTCACATGCCACCTACCAAGAGCTTGTTTGATGTTGGATCTAGAAGGCTTTCCATCTTCATTGTGAATATGTTTGCATATCACTCAGATGTTCTGGCAATACCACAAGGATAATGCGTAGGACTCTAAAAGTATATTCTCTCTTTCCACATTGTGTGAAACAGAGAGTCTTCATTGATTGTGTCCTTAATGAGATTTCTTGATGATCTCGTAGCTCTAGACTCAATTGTGCACATTTGGTTCCTATGCCGGAGACTAGGGAGAGGGTCTCCTTCTTCAATATCAACCATCTCTAAGAGAAAGTCGATAGATAATGTAGGTTCCCCTGTGAGAATGAAACAAGTCCTTTTAAGAGGAACTTGAGTAGCTTGGGAAGTTGTAGTGCAGTGCGTCACTGGGTCCATGACGTCTTGTCTTCAATACCGGTGTTACCTTGGTAACAACCAGTAGCATATGAATTAAACCCGGTTTCTGCCCTAAGGTTGAAAATAATGGAGGGCTATTTGTTTTCACCCTTTTCACATTTATTTCTTTTTCATTCTTCAACCCCTTCAGTGCTTACCGAGACTTCATTACTAGAACCTTGTTGGGTTTATTCCAGTTCTAGCTCTATCTCAGTCCGCACTCTTCTCATATCTCATTTTTCTCCTTTTCCCATCATACCTAAGGACTCTACTCTATCTAGTGGATTGTCCCTGGGTAGATCCCTCCGGCTCAGGCGGGATCGTGGGAACGAATACCTAACCTAACCATCCTTATATTACCATACATAAAGTAAATTTGGTCGGTCTTTTTGGTATTGTTCATCAGCCATTGGAACCAATTGAAAACCATTTGAAAAACAATCCAGGTACTTGTGATATATTATCAAAGCATTTTGTACCTGAATCGTTTTTGATATTTTAGAAACAGCTCCCCCTCAACATGTGCATCATAATTTTAAATAGTTTTGGCACATGGATGCAAGAGGACTTGAAAATCTCAGATTAAAAGAACGAAAGATTCGATTCTTTGATCAACAATTTCTAAAAGATATCAACATCACTTTCCCGATCAAATTAGTAGTTTTCATACTTTGTTAAGAATATTTTAGGAAAGGATGTGGTTTTCAAAAAACATTGCTCCCCCTCAATATGTGCATCGAGATTTGAAAGAGTTTTGCACATATTAGGGAAAACCTTGACTTTGGAACAATTAATCACGTTTCAATCCTTTTTGGTTTAAAATAGATGCTCCCCCTTAACATGTGCATAGAAAATTTGAAATCGTTTGGCACATGAATGGAGGAGAATAGTGACTTGCTTTTGAAAAACATTTTAACTGATAAGGATCAGATTTTCAGACTTTAAACTCCATTGTTTAAACATGCATGAGTATCTTTTGAAAACATAACATTAGCAAAGGTTTTGAATCAATTGTATAAAACATTGTTCTTTTTGATTTTCCAAAAGTAAACCTTGCTCATTTAAGTGCCAATTGTTTGAAAAATAACCTTTTTGATTGAATTGAAATCATTCTCCCCCTCAATCAATGACATGAGTTGTTGATTGAGTGTTAGAGAGTTTGACATAGATAAGCCCGGATGATTTTCAAAAATAGAGTACGAGGTATTTTCAAAGCAATTTTGTTTTCATTGGATGACAAATATTTTTCAAAAGAATCATTAGACAGAAAAATATTTGGAAAGAAAACATTTGTCTTTTTGGTGACAAACATTTGTTTTAAGAATCAGAGCATGAGATTTGAAAAATAAGATTAAGCATGGCTCTGTTCTTTACTTTTAAAATGGGTTACTGCCTGGAATGACAATAAACCACCATTTTTCTCCATCTCATTTTTTTAAGCATTCGAACTTCATCTAAAGATCCGTGACATTCTTTGAGTGACAACACAAAGTCCGTAGATGTTATCGAGCCAGGAAAAACAAGACAAAATGACAATATTTTTTGAATTTTTCAAGATTTTCTAAGTTTTTATGGATTTTTGAAAGTTTTATATTTTTCTCTTTTCTTTTTGTTGGTTTTAGACTTTTGTATTTTGCTTTTTGAATAAATATATACAAGAGATAGATGAAGAAAAAACCATTTACTCCTCGTCTTCCTCTTGAAGACGTTTGAGTGTTTCCGGTTGTAGGCTCTTTAGACCAAGTCGTGGAAGGATAAACTCAAAACGTTCTCTAGGAAGAGCTTTGTTGAAGATGTCTGCTAACTGGTATTCAGACCTCACAAAATAGAGTTCTACCACACCTTTTTCCACTTGTTCCCGAATGAAATGATGTCGAATGTCGATGTGCTTTGCTCTTGAGTCTTGAACGTTGTTGCAAGAGAGAGCAATGGCACTTTTGTTATCACAATACAGAGGGATTTTGTTGAATTCAAAGCCATAGTCAGATAAATGGGATCTCATCCATAGGATTTGAGCACAACAAGATGACATGGCTATGTATTCAGCATCTGTAGAGGATATAGAAGTACTCATTTGTTTCTTTGAAGACCAGCTCACAAGTTTATCACCCAAAAATTGAGCACCTCTAGACGTACTTCGACGTGTATCTTGACATCCAGCATGGTCAGCATCTGCATAGGCTGTTAGTGACATACCGTTGTCCTTCTGGTACCAAAGTCCCATGTTGATGGTTCCTTGGAGATACCGAAAGACCCGTTTAACCGCTTCAAGGTGCTTTTTTGTAGGCTTAGCCTGGTATCTAGCACACATGCATACAGCGAACAGAATATCAGGTCTACTGGCTGTGAGATACATCAGGGATCCAGTCATACTTTGATATTTTGTTTGATCTACCATGATCCCTGAGTGGTCCTCATCCAGTTTGGTACGTTCCACCATGGGAGTGTCAACGGTGTCACAAGTGTCAAATCCAAATTTCTTTAAAATTTCATTTGCATATTTAGATTGATTAATAAAAATGCCTCCGGGACTTTGTGAAATTTGTAATCCCAAGAAAAATGACATTTGTCCCATCATTGA